>OX328099.1:8002207-8341123 GCA_946811185.2 Hippopus hippopus
TAAGAAAGAAGGCCTTTGAAAACATTGTGGGAAAAAAATGCTGATAACCAGCATTTCTCCTTTTCCCACAATGTTTTCTAGCCTATCAGAAACAAATTCCATTATTTCCGCCATGTTTTATTTCGTCTATATCAAATGCTTTCAATTTGGATCGCTCAAACTTTTTGTCGTTTTTTTTTTTTAAGTATAAACCCTGAAAGCCGCCGAATAAACCAAATAGACATTTTTAGTCTAGAATAAGACCCAGAAAATTGCAATTTCATGGTTGCCTGTTTTTCTGTAGAGCTTCAGCGGACAGTGTAGATCAAAGATCAGACTGCACGTTTTGTGCAGTCTAATCTTGATCTACACTGGCCGCAAAGGCAATTTCAGCAGTGGCAGGCGCATGAAGTATCAGGAATGGTTTGTAAATACAGTCCCAGAGCGAGCGGTCATGTTAGGACATGTTATTGAAGGGCGTATGACATAACAACACAAATTCAACAAACAAAATGATATTTTTTCCGAACGAATACAATTACGCCCAAGTCAGTCAATGTTATTTTGACCCTTTACCACAAAATCCCGAATTTTTACCGACCTTGAGAAAGAAGCAGTTTGAAAACATCGTGGGAAAAGGAGAAAATGCTGGTAACCAGCATTTTCTCCTTTTTCCCACAATGTTTTCTATGCTATCACAGAAAAATACCATCATTTGACTCGCATTTAAATGTGTCGTCTACAAATGCTGTTAATTTGGAATAGTAGTATACTTTGGCGAGGAAGAAGACTTTTGAAAACATTCTCGGAAAAGGAGAAAATGCTAGAAAACAGTATTTTCTCCTTTCCACAAAGTAACTTTCAACGCTGTCAAAGACACACCACGTCATTTGGCGCTCGATTAAATTGTCGTCTGCCAATACTTTCAATTTCGAACTGTCTTAAATTTTGTCGTTAGGTAAAGATTTAAGGGTGTGTTACAACATACCAACGTGAAACAACTAACAAAATGTTTTTCTGTTCGACCGGACATTCATACGCCCAATTCAATAATTGATGGTATTCATCCCCCATCACATGCATTCTCATAGTGCAGAGCTAGCTAGTTAATTTTATGAGCAGTGTATAGATGGAGATCCGACTTATACCATCCAATACCTTGTTGGGCTATTCTAGCGAAAACAGTGAAGGAACTACAGCTGTATAGGCTGTTTCTTTGTCAACCCTTTAACTCTTTACAAAAAAAATAGACTTTTCCAAATGGAAAGTATTTGTAGACGACAAAATTAATGTGGCTTGAATGTTTAAATTTGGCTTTGAAAGAGAACAAAAAATGATTCACATTTTTTTCTCATTTCCCTACCCCACAATAAATTGGGAAAAAAATGTACTACTAGTGATTTTTCCTACGTCTATACATGTGTGATTGAGACGGATAGCAAGGATTGGCGGACGGACGGACGGACGGACGGACAAAGGTATTGAACAATAAATTTTATGGTATCCGGTTTCTATACTCAGTTCGAATTTGCTTAGAATAAGGTCTACCAATGTAGGCTATGCCGAGCCCGTCAGCTAAATCGGAAACGTACAGGAGTTAAAAGCAGGGGGTCGCGGATTCGAATCCCTAGCGCAGCCGATTTTCTTTCCCAGGATCGATGACAGTCATTGCGACAGGATTCATTTCTCTCTCACCGCTGATCGTTGTTTCGACGATCCACCATGGTTGCATGGAGAAACAGCCACTGGCTTTGGAAGAATATTTTGCGAATTACTGGCTAAAAGAATCTCCAAGAAAGCATGCAAAGGTGTATTGTCCGCGGCGATACAACTGACATTTGGTTGAAAACAGGGTCGATATTTATTCAACAACTGAGGGGTCCTACGTGGCTCAGTGGTAAAGTGTAGGACTCGTGACCTTGAGGCCCCGGGTTTAAGCCTCACTGGATCCTCTGGGCTTTTCGTGGGAGTGTCCTTGGGCAAGACACCCAGAGCTATAGCCTAGTACTGGTGGAACCCAGGAAGTACATGGATGTGTAAGCTGTCGCCGTGATATGACTAAATTAATGTTGAAAGCGGCGTAAAACACCATTTAATCAATCAATCAATCAATCAATCAGTCAATCAATCAAACAACCAACCAATCAACCAACCGACCAAAGTAGACGCTTTTGCCGAATTTGTAAAAGATAATACAATTAATTGTATGACGCATTGATAAGTACTGGAATCTAATTATTTTTCCTCTCAAGAGGTAACTGCGTTCTTCTCAAAGTCCGTAACCCTTCACCAAACAATACCGACCTTAAACAACGTTGAGAAAAGAAGGCCTTTGGAAACATTGTGAGAAAAGGAGACAAGGCTAATTTTTTTTCGTATGGTAAAGGGTTAATCCTTTACCAAACAATCCCATTTAAACTCTTTACCAGAAAACAAAATTTTAGACCTGTCCAATTTGAAGGCATGTGCAGACGAAGTTATTTAGATCTCAAATAGGATGGTGTTGGTTTGTTTTTGAAATGATTGAAAACATTGTGAAAAAAGGAGAAAATGCTGGTTACCAGTATTTTCTCCTTTTGCAACAATTTTTTCAAAACTTTAGTCCACATGGTCGTTAAACATCGGATAGTATCGTAATGGGTGAAAGTTACCCGAGGATGAAAGCTTTTGAATACATTGTGGAAAAAGGAGAAAATGCTTGTAACCAGCATTTTCTCCTTTTCCAACAATGTTTTCAGAAACTTTAGTCCACAATGTCAATAGTTTATACCCTTTTAAAGGCAAATTTCATTATTTCAGTCACATTTTTGTTTTCCAACAGGAAATGCTTTCAATTTGGAACAATCCAAAATGTTGTGGTCTAGATCTAGTAAAGGGTGGTATGAATAAAATGTGAACGAACCGCAATTTAGAAAGAACACTTGTGAAATACATACAGAACTCGGTACATTTCATTCATAAATAGTTAAACAACACTGAGGGAGCGGTAGCCTTTGTGCCACGAACGTGTGTGAAATTTTATAGTCTTGTGCTATACAATGCTTATGTTTATTTTTCACCTTCTGGTGTTATGGTAAAATATGACGTCATGATTTCCCATAATTCAATAGTTGTGAACTTGCTAACCTCGAAGTTGCTGAACTTGTCTGAAACAGACGGTAGAGACCCCTCCCCCGGAATTTCTACTGAAGTTTTTTCGATCTATCAAGATACAGAGAAAGCAAGAAATATCTTTAAAAAAGATAGACGGCGTAAGAGATTTTGGAATAATATTACAAGTTGGCTTCTTTACAAAAGAAGCCAGAAGAGGTCAACATCCATGTTTTCAAATAGTTTATTGGCTTTTAATTTCAATATATTTTGGTACATGTAAACAATCGAGTAAAAAAGCCGCCGCATAGAAACCTCTTATATGCTTTACATGACGGTCATTTGACCTTCTTCCCGCGTTTTCAAGTCGCATGATCTTGTCCAGCGGTCTTCTTTCTTTTTTTTTTAACGAAATTCTTCTTATTTTTTCTTCTGCTTAGATTTATTTGCTTAATGAAAAATTAATTATTTGAGAGGTCATTTGCAACCATGGCAAATTAATATAACAAATCTTTTCTGAAATTCGTCATATAAAAATAAACCACGTTTATTTCCTGTTTCGGTTTTTTGATTTCGCTTTATTTACAAAACCATGACGAAACAGACTGTGTATCAGAACAATTTCGCAAGAAAAATGGATTTAGACAGCAAATTCTGAGGCAGTCTGCCTTCTAAACTCACCACTATTGGAGAGGTCTGATGACCTTTCCAGAGAGTAATAACTCTTTTGCGGTTCAATATAAAAGTAAAGTAATGAAAAGGAACCTCAAGAGCAATTTCCTCTTTTTCCTGACCTTTTTTTATTATGTTGAAAAGTAGTATTGTGTAAATGGGTGAAGCGTATGAAAGTATTTAATAGCAAAAGAAAAGATTCATTCTCAACTACATTAGTTTGCTATGGTATGAATGAAGGCCTCGGGGTATCGATTAGCGGTAGCAAGGCTTGTTAAAGCAAATATGGCAGCAGGGGCCCCGTTGAATAAACATGTGCACATTTTTAACCAATCGGAAATTACCATCTATTCATTCTTTATCAGTACCAGGAAGTAGGTCAAATGCCAGCGCATTCAGCTACGCCGAAAAATTCAAACTGTTTTGCACATGATCGTTCCCAGCATTTTCTCATTGTCTCTCAAAAGCCTTCTTTGTGAGAGTCGTTCAAACTAAGGAATGTTTAGTAAGTGCAAAAAAAATTATTTCAGTTATATCGCGGCGGCCAGTGTACCTATCCATGCTTTCCTGGAGTTTCTTTTACAGTACGCCGCACAGTATTCTTTCCAAGCCACTGGGTGCTTCCCCATTCAGGGGTGAGAGAGGAATTAATCCTTTTGCAATGACTATCATCAATCCTCGGAAAGAAATTGGCCGAGCCGGAGATCGAACCAGCGACCTCCTGTTCTGAAGTTCTGTACGCTACCGACTGCGCTACTCCTGCTAACTAAGTGGAATGAAAGTTTTAAGCCGATAATAAAACCCAAAATTTTGCTATTTAATGGTATTTTGGGGTGAAAAATATCTCCTTATCGAAAAAAGTAGAAGTTCAACAGCAGACTGCACGTTTGTCGGTGAAGTCAGTGAGTCGCGCTTAGCAGCTGAGAGTTAATACGTATGTAGCTAACTTCGGATTTAACCACAGGCACCATAATATTTTAGTAAATGTGGCACTACATTTGCGGTGCATCTAATTCCTAGAACATGTGTGCGGTACGTCCAAAACCATAAATCAAAATCACTCCGCCTCTTTCTTGCATCCTTTACTCCGCCTCTTTGTTGTATCCTTCCACCGAGGGTATTGCTAAGTTTTTTACCCTCATATTTTTCTTACAATCCTGTTTTAACCCTTAAGCTGCTAAGCGTGACTCACTGACCTTTTGCGGACAGTGTAGATCAAGATCAGACTGCACAGAACGTGCAGTCTGATCTTGGATCTACACTGTCCGATAAGGAGACATTTTTCTCCAAATAATAAGTTTAAAATAATGATGATTCGGGGTTTTTTCTATCTATTTGAAAGTTTTATTCAACTAACTCAGCAGGATAAGGATTCTTGCACTTCTTGCCTATCGTGACACCTGATTTATTTTTGCATTGAGAGTCGACAATTCAGGACAGTCTGATCTTGGTATGTTCTCTTTCATAGAGAGTAAATTGATTAAGGTTTATACAATATCCGGCAAATACGCACAGGCAAAGATTACAAAGTTTTCTTCGCCGATAAAAAGTTCTCACCGTACCGGATTGTGCAGTTCAGAGATCCGGCTGCACGTTGCAAAAGCTAATTTAGTCTCGTTTAATGGCATATAGGATAACTGCCTTGATGAATTTAACATTGTCATCCAGTAATTTAAGCCTAAACCTGCTACATATGTGAAATGAAACTTTCAAGCCGATGATATAAACCTAAATATTGCTATTTTTGGGAAAAAATAACTTCTTATCGGACAGTGTAGATCCAAGATCAGACTGCACGTTCTGTGCAGTCTGATCTTGATCTACACTTTCCGCAAAAGGTCTTACAGTCGCCTTTAGCAGCCTAGGGGCTAACCATCGTGTCGCTGTATAAAAATAATCAGCTAAACTAAGTAAGCGATAGGCTGCACTGGTTCATATTACATGATTATACGGACATCTTTTACAGCTCATACAGTTTAATAGCCATAAATGGTGCAGATCTTGATCAGACCTTGCGAGATTTTCGGCTAATCTCAGTCTACACTCTTCAAGAAATACTTCGTCCTCACAATTAGAGGATTGACTGATTGATTGAATGGAGTTTTACGCAGCTTTCAATATTATTTCAGTCATATCACGGCGACAAATCACATATTTTATGTATTTCCTGGGTTTGACCAGTACTAGGCTAGAGCTCTGACGTGTCTTGCCCAAGGACACTCCAACGAAAAACCTACTGGATCCATACAGGCTCGAGCCCGGGGTCTCTAGGTCACGAGTCCTACACTTTACCACTGAGCCACGTAGGACCTCCAGAGGACGTCAACTCCTTACCAAACAGCGAACTTTTAGACTTGACCAAAGTATAAGTATTTATACGACAAATCAAATGTATCTCAACTGACGGGTAACTCGGTTTGAAAGGGTAGGGAACATTTTGGGAAAAGGAGAAAATGCTGGTCACCAGCATTTTTTCCTTTTCCCACAATGTTTTCCAAAAGCCTTTTTCTTCGGGTAATGAAAACACTGTTTTTTTGTAAAGGGTTAAAAAAAAAGATTTTGGACGAGTCAGATAGCCAGAAATATGTGTACAATAAATGAATGATAACGTTGAAATATCATTCGAGGATTTTGTGGTTTTCATTCACAAAACTGCAAGTAAAACTTGCCAACCGTTTTTTTCTTCAGTCCATGAATCATTTAATTGCGTTATCCCAAAACCTTTTAGACATGTTTTTGACTCTCTCATTTTTTCCCCAGAGTGAACATTAACTCTTAACCACACGACTTTATATTAGACTTGTCCAAATTGGAAACATTTCAGGCGATAATCAAATGTGGCATATATGATTGGACTTGTTTTTGAAAGGATAGAAAACATTGTGGGAAAAGGAGAAAATGCTGGTTACCAGCATTTTCTCCTTTTCCCACAATGTTTTCAAAAGCTTACTTCCCCCGGATCGTTAAAAAACGTGATGCTTTGATAAAGGATTGAAAGTCTAGCAAAGTGATCACAACTTTGGACTGCTGTTGAGAACAGAACAGACAAAATGAACTAAAATCAGTCTTGGCCGTGCATTGTTGGCTGATCTTCGTTCGAGCAATTTAATATTTGTCATATTCCTAATATTTGCAAAAGACTTCAACTATAAATGCATTGAAAAGTGTACGCATAAGGGAAAGTGTCGGATGAAAAGTTTACCAGTTAAAACCACATTATTTTTTTAAGGTCTGATACATTGTGGTTTCTCTGTGGTTTTCTTTGTTTTCTTTGTGCAGGGAGTATCCCCTCTCTCTCTCTCACCCCCCCCCCTCTCTCTCTCTCACCTTTGTCTCTCACTCACTCTTTCTCTCTATCTCTCTCTCCCGTCATCCTCATTATTATTATCATCATCATTATCTTCTTGTTTTCTTTCTGTCCGTCCCATCTTCCTAATCTCTGTCTGTCTGTCTTTCTGTCTGTCCGTCTGTCTGTCTGTCTGTCTGTCTCTCTTTCTTACTATCACTCTCTCTTTCCAACTCCCTGCTCATTCTTCTGTCTGTCCGTCCGTCCGTCCGTACAACCCTCCCTCTCTCTCCTCCCGTCTTCCCCCACCCGAGACTAAGTGAATTTTTTACAAAGAAACTGACAGATACGCTATAAGCGAAAGACAGACAAAGAGATAATCATAACATCATTCAATGTACTTACATAATGACAGTGCACTTAGCTGCCCACTGAGGAAGATAATTATATATGCAGAGCGAGGATGGTACATTTAACATCCTTGCGCAAACGCTTAGGTCATACCCCACCTTTCATTTTTAATGGCGATTTTAAAAGCGTTTGCGGACGACGTAGATCAAGATCAGACTGCACAGAACGTGCAGTCTGATCTTTGTTCTACGTCGCCCGCTATCTTATGCTAAAATATATTCTTGATCATTTTTAGCTTCAGGTAAAACCTACCTTTCGATCTCGAAAAATGTCGAATTTGTTTTTAATCACATAGCCCCCTTTGTTTTCAATGTAAGAAAGCCATTACGAAATTTCTTGTCTTACACACATGTGAGGTAAGAAAATAGTGCCGTATTTGGTCAACGCGCTTTAATTATACGCCTCATTTCTAAAATATTGCTGACCAAGACTCCTGTGTGAATTTGACTGTCAAAACTGGTGATCGTGACAAAGCTGCACATTTTTAGTAGCTTTAGGTGTAAAACAAAACTTGTCAAAGAAACAAATAGGCTTCATGTGAATTTCAATACACATGCACATATAAGCCTGTTTTAACACGTCATGAACTATAATTCTTGAGATACAGTTATGTGAGAAAAAGAATCTGACATTCGTTGACTTTTGAGGTAAAATTTTATAAAACTCGTTCACACCCCCCCCCCCCACACCCCCCCCCCCCACACACACACACACAAAGTTATTAAGCTCGCCAATGGCTCGCTTAATAACATTTTTTGTAGACTCGTTTAATAAAATTTTATCTCAAACACCAACTCATGCCAGATCCAATATATCTCAAACACCGACTGATGTCAGATCTTATATATCTAGTTGATAGCGTAAAGGGTTACTTAAACCTTACCTTTTGTTTTGTCAGCTACCACGCAATTTTGTGTTTATTTGTCTTGAAAACAATCTAAAAAAAGGGAAACTATTGCCATGTGTGCAAGGACTCTATTTCATTTTTAAACAAAAGTATGTTAATCGTAACTTCGCTAAAAAAACCCCCAAAATTGCAGTTTCTAGGTTGTTTTGGCCAGAATATGTAACTTAGAAGCAGGTTGTGTAGATCCAAGATCAGACTGCACCTTCTGTCTAGTCCGATCCCGACCTACACTGTCCGCAAATGAGATGTATCGCGTGATTCGAGCTCCAATTGTTAACAGTTTTAAATCGAAAGATTGTTGTACTTTGTGTAGTTATCGTTTCGAAATAGTCCCTTTTCTATTGATTGATTGATTGATTGATTGATTGTATGGTGTTTAACACCGTTTTCAACATTTTTTTAGTTATATAGCGGCGGCTAGTGCACCTATCTATGCTTTCCTAGAGTTTTTTACCAGAGCTCCGCACAATATTCTTTCCAAGCCAAGGGCTGCTTTCTCACTTAACCATCGTCGAAACAATCGCCAGCAGTTAGAGAGGTATGAATCCTGTCGCAATGACTACAAGTACCATCAATTCTCGGAAAGAAGTTCCTTTATCTATTAACAGCATTTCTAGTTTCTAGCATTTTCTTTTTTTCCCACAATGTTTTCAAAAGCCGTTTTCCTCAGAGTCGTTATTAACCCGTTAGCACACTAGTCCAACTTTAAACAACCCTGAGAAAGAAAGCTTTTGAAAACATTGTGGGAAAAGGAGAAAATGCTGATAACCAGTATTTTCTCCTTTTCCCACAATGTTTTCTGCCCTTTCCAAATCAAATTTCAGTTTTTTAATCACATTTTCTTTTGTCGTCTGCAAAGGCTTTCAACTTGGTCTGGTCTAAAATTTTGTCGTTTTGTAAAAAGTTAAAGCACTGGACTGTTTGGTAAAGCGTAAAGTAGAAATACATTGTATTTCAAGGAAAGGACTGACTGTTTGAAGGGGGCTTCATCACTGAAAGTGCAGCGTATGAGTCACATAGGACATTTAACGACATATATTACAAATGTTCGAACGCATCCTACTGCGCATATATTTTTGTCATGGATGGTGAATCAAGAGTGCACCCATGATTTTTTCGCACATATGGTAATACTATTGCAGCACTGAAACAAGTAGCACTTTCTTCTGGTAGTATTAGTAAAGAGAAAGAATGGATCTGTGAACTGTCATCGTGAAATAATTAAAAATACTGTTGACACGGCGTTACACACCAAACAAGCAAACAAAAGCAGGAAATTTAAAGCTGTCGAAGTATAGCTGTTTCCGCTTGGAAAATCATAGTGGAAAAGGGAGACATTGCTCCAAATAATCATTTTCTCCTTTTCCCACTATGTCTGCAGAGCTTTTATCGCATTTTTTCCTTGAAAAAATTAACTTCTACAGTGACCTTCATCACTGTTTTTTTTTTTTTTAATATAATCGCCTAGAGACATGACGACCTTTGTATGTGCAAAGTTTTAAAAAATTCTGTCCATTAGAAAAATTTGTCATGTACGTCGTTAAATCATTACGGTAGAGCAGCTATTTATAAGCCTACAATAACGCGTTGTACACGGGATAAATATCAGAGGAAAATTGATTGATTGATTGAATGGTGTTTACGCCGCTTTCAACATTATTTCAGCCATATCACGGCGACAGCTCACATATTCATGTATTTCCTGGGTTTCACCAGTGCTAGGTTAGGGCTCTGAAGTGTCTTGCCCAAGGACACTCCCACGAAAATCCTAGTGGATCCAGTGCGGCTCGAAACAAGGGCCTCCAGATCACGAGTAACACACTTTACCACCGAGCAACGCAGGACCGCCTCAGAAGAAAAACGAAGATATCAATTTTCAAGAGCAAGGAAAAGCATTGTTGGGAAAGGAAGAAATTCATTGCTACAAGCCAACAATACGTTTTTTCATACAGTGTTTTCAAAAGCTGTCAATGAAACAAGCGTTAAAAGCTGTATTTGATTATTCCTTATGGACACTAACATCAACTTCCGGTGGTTTTTATTTTCGGATAGGGCCGATCAAGATCTGGGACTTGGGACCAGGGTCCGTGTTCAACCAACATTTTTAAGAACGTTTTTGGTGTTGTACTCCAGATATTTCTACATATGAAAGTAACACAAATTCTGATTGGCTAAACCAAATAGTTTAGCCAATCAGAATTTGTGTTACTTTCAAATCTAGAAAATTCTTGAGAACTTGAGAATCAGACAAAGAATATTCTTAAGAATGGTTCGTGAATACGGACCCATGGTGTCGCTGGTTCGAATGTGCTCCTTGGCTAATTTCTTTCTGTTGATAGATGATGGTCATTGCCACAGTATTAATTCCTCTCTCATCTCTGATCATTGTTTCTACGATGGTTATATGGAAAAGTAGCCAGTGGCTTTGAAAGACTTGTTGTGTGAGTTGTAAAAGAAAACATCAGGAAAGCATAGGTAAGTGCACTGGCCGCCGCGATGAAGGGTCGTGTAAACTTGGAATCGTATGGTGAAGGGATGATTTTAACTTATTCGGGTATGAGTGTTTAACAAAGTAAATTGATTGATTGTATTATTTCAGTCAGTGCACTAATCCATGCTTTCCATGAATTTCCTTTACAATTACTTAGCATGATATTCTTTTCCAGCCATTGAATGCTTTCAAACATGACCGTCGTGGACACAAAAATCAGCGTTGAAAGATTAATGAATCCTGTCGCAATGACTCTCATCAACCCTCTAGAGCTGGGAATTCGAACCAGCGACCCCCTGTTTTCAAGTCCTATACGCTACCAACTGCGCTACCAGTGGTCGGCCTTGATCTAATCCAGCCGATATACTTTCATCCCTTGCCTTACCAGCATTTTCTACTTTTCCCATAATAGTTTTAAAATATTTTCTCTATGGATTTTAAGGTAAAGGGGTAATCTAAACTTATTCGGGTATGTGTGTTTTACAATCGAAATAAATAATATACAGTCGGTTTACTTTCTTCCCCTACCTTACCAGCATTTTCTTCTATTCCAATAATGTTTTTAAGAGGCTCTTTCTTCTAAGTGGTTAAAACTACAGATGTAATTTGAGCTTATTCAGGCATGAGTGTTTTACAATCGAAGTATTATCATGTTTGGGCGATTAATTTATTTCTCCTGCCTTTCTGGTATTTTCCTTTTCCCATAATGTTTTTTAAAAACCTCTTTCCTCACTGTTGTTAAAACTGGGGAATGTGTGGTGAAAGGATTATTTGAACTTATTCAGGCATGAGTGTTTTACAATCGCAGTATATCATGTATGGCCGATTAACTTCTCTTGCCTACTTCACTTATTTAACTCTTTCAATACCAAGTAAATAATTTACACTTTTTCATTGGCTATAAATATAGTTCCACTGCAAGATGAAGAAACTGTTTGGCCCTAATCTAAAAAAAAGTAGTGGACAATGTAGATCAGAGATCAGACTGCACGTTCTGTGCAGTCTGATCTTGATCTACATTGTCCACAACAGCTTCTGGTGTCGTCAACAGTAAGGAAAGGGTTAAATACAAGCCTTTTGATCAGCTATACCATTGAAAATTTTTTATTGATATGAAAAAAAAGCTAAGCTCTGTTAAAAGAGGGCTTAATGCATCTTCAAAAAGTATTGACCCACGTCAGCCTACGCAGTCCGCGCAGGCTGACATGGGTCGAAACTTTTTGCTATAAGTAAATTTTGTGCATGACCAAGGACCATTTTACTTAATGATCTAGTCGATTTGTCAGACAAAATTGTTTTTTATGGATCCGTAATTATGTGACGACTTGCTTGGTAAAATGCATCACGGAGGTGCATGAAACCGCCTTTTTACTAGAGCACGAGTCGCATATTATGATTATTTATAAACTGTCCAGGTGTATACCGCCTACAAGGTAATTTGCATGCAAACAAATTGTGCTAACTCGTTACTACATGTAAATGATACATTTCAGACTTTTAGAAATAGGAGGCGTCTGCAGAAAACGATATCAAACTTGCTACAAATGAGTTGACGTTCTCTGATGGGCTAGAAAACATTGTGGTAAAAGGAGAAAATGCTGGTTTACATGTAGAACATTAGCATATCATTCACATCTTTGCATGTAAACTTTATATTATGACTATTGATATCAATTTCCAGTTTTGACGATGAAGGTATGGGAGCGAACGACGCTGACCGGATGTCGCTGACCACGGGTTTTGGACTCGTTTTTCTCTATATTTGTTTTACAATTGGAAAATGTAGTTTTGTCGAACAAAAGGTATTTTTTAGCTTGAGTGCAGTTACGCTCGGTTACGCTTGGCATGCATTGATACATGTATATACATGCATAATCATTAGCATTTTATAGTATTTAGCTTCTAACATCAGGCACGCTTTAAGGAAGGTTAACCCTTTACCAAAAAAAAAAAAAAAAAAGAAATGGACTCCACAAAATTGAGAGCATTTGCAGAAGACAAACATATCGTACTTCAAATGGCGATTTCTGGTTTTGATATGATAGAAAACATTGTAAGAAAAGGAGGAAATGCTGGGTTACCAGCATTTCCTCCTTTTCCCACAATGTTTTCAAAAGCTTTCTCTTTTAGGATCGTTGAATCCTGGAGATTGTATGGTAAAGGGTTAAACGAATTGCAGACTTGGCTAATCCTGCATTAGATGACACAATTTCATATTCGTCCAAAGAGAAAGTATCTACAGACAATAGATTAAATGTGGTTCAAATACAGTTAAAGCTATCTAAGTGGCCACCCGTATTAAGCAAGCGATCTGTTTTAAAGGCCCAATAGTGGCCAAATATCAAAGCAGGTGTTAAAATGTATTTATATTTGAATCATGTCAATTAAAAGTATGGAAAATATTGTGAAAAAAAAAATGACAATCTGTTATTGTGTGGTCGGTCCAAGTGTTAATTGCTGGCAGAAAAATGAATTTTAAAATCAGGCAAAAAGTGAACAAAATATATAGTGATCTGGCAGATTTTAACCTATTTTTGAAATTGAATGCGCTGCCAAGGACTTCACAATAATTTCTATACTTTTAAATGATATGATTTAATTTGATATGCATTTTAAAATCCGCTTTCTTTAATTTTGGCAGCTATTGTTACTTTAAGCAAGCATATATTGAATTTCACAAAAAATGCGAAATACATTTAGAAAATTCTGTATTAGGCAAGCACCTGTCATAAGCAAACGCGTTTTGAGTGTTCCTTGTAAGCTTAGTTATAGAAGTTGGATTGATTAATTCATTGAGTGGTGTTGTAAGCTGCTTTTAACGTCATTTCAATCATATTAAGGCGACAGCTCAAATATTCATGTATGTCCTGGATTTTACCAATACTAGGCTAGGGTTATGAAATGTTTTTGCCAATGACCATCCTTCCAGTTTAGCCTGATCTTGATTTACACTATTCCGCTTGTACAATACAATTACTAATAAACCATCCTCATCCTAACTTAGAAAATTATAGTGTTTTGTATGTATGTATGCGTGTGTTAAACAGACATCGGAACAATAATCACTAGCTAGTTTTTAGCTTTTCTGTCCTCTATTTTTCAAATCAGAAAACTGAAATAAACCCTTTCTTCGTACATTTGCCTTACAAAACAGCCTATTATTACCATTAATCTTTTCGTCTGCATATCGGGCAGAACTTTAACCATGTACCAGCCGACATAAATTTGGACTAGTCCATTTTGAAAGCATTTGCAGACGACAAATGCGATACTTGTCTATGGAAGGGTACAAAACATTTTGGGAAAAAGGAGAAAATGCTGGTTACCAGCATTTTCTCTTTTTTCCACAATATTTTCAAAAGCCATCCTCATAAGTGCGTTAAGTCATTGGATTGCTTGGTTCAGGACCTCATTTATGAGAACTGAAAAGAAAAAAAAACGTTATAATAGTTTAAGTTGAAACCAAGAAAAACAAAATGACAAATTAAGGAAATTTCTCTCCCTTACCATTTTGTTTATTTGCCATTTTTCTTTTAAACATCTGTGAAAGATAAGACTATTAAGACTTATGCAATTAATACTAAAGCTAGTGAATACTGTACCAACTCTTTAACATAACTAACATTTTATTATGTCTCCTTAGCTTTTTGGAAGGACGGTCGACGGAAATTAAAACACACTGACCTAATCATTATTCTGTGGGACTGCTATAGGCTCAGATTGAATCTGATTGGCTGCTTCTTACTCAAATAAAATCTGATTGGCTCTTTTGGTACTCACGTGACAAAATTTTGTGATCCTTACTTTCAGTTTTGACGATGAAGCTATGGGTGCCCTGTCACGTGACGTGAACCTTCTCACGATTGGGTTTAGTCTTGTTTTCATATATCTAACGTTTTCAATCGGAAAATACAGCTGTACACAACAAAAGGTATCATGGTATTAATTTCGTTGGTTTTTATTTTTGTGGATTTCGCGAATTTTGGTTGGGAGCCTATCTTTCGCGCTTACCCAGTCAACCCCCCTACTTAACGATCCCGAGTATTAACGACCCAAAGCAAGAGGTGGCTTTCGAAAATACTGTGTAAAAGGGCATTTTCTCATTTTCTTGCACTGTTTTCATCGTTCAGTAAACAAATCCGTTTTTTTAAGCCACATTTTAGTTGTTGTCTGCAAATGCTTTCAATTTGGACACTTTCAAATTTTTTACGTTTCACGCAAAAAAGGTTAAGTGCTAATGACATTTCATTGCTTTCGAGGACAGAGTAGATCAAGATCAGACAGCACGTAACGTTGAGTTTGATAAGTTACGATTTTACTTTCTTGATAGACTGTTGGTCGCATTGTCGAAATAGTGTGATGTAATCTATGCATCCGAATTATTTGAAAAAAATAATCCACAAAATGTACTATCCAACGAAAACTCGATGTTGTGACAGTGGTAACTGTAAAAAATGTTGTAAAGCAGCTTTGGTCGTATTGTTTTTTTTTTAAAGAAATTCACCATTTTTTTACTTTCATGGCGGTTATTTTATCTTTGCCTTTAGCTCGAACTCTTCATTTTAATAAATACTTGTTTTTGTTTTTTTTATTGTTTTGAATGAAATTATTGATTTGAATAAACCATTGCAAGCAAATTTCTTGAGTAAGAAAACCAAAATATTTGAGCCATGTTCTGTGAAAAGGAGGCTTAATGCATCTGCAAAAAGTATCGAACCAGGTCAGCCTGCGCAGTCCGCGCAGGCTGACCTGGGCCGAAACTTTTCGCTATTGGTCAACTTTTTGTATGTCCAAGGCCCAGTCTACCTCATGATTAAGTCAGCTGTTAAAAAAAAGTGGCTATAATGGATCCATAAGTATGTGATGGCTTCCTTGGTATCATGCATCACAGAGATGCATTAAACCCCCTTTTTGCCAGAGCATAGCTCATTTCTATTTTATGTTTAATCTAGAAGATAATCCTAGACGTCCAATTCGATAGGGCAATTTTTTCTCGGAAAAAGACCCCAGAGATATTTCCCTTTTCAAACACACCTGTACTTTGAATAGATGTTTAATCAAATCTTTTGATTACTTTCTCTCTGTTTGTATAACATACCGCTTCTGCTCTAGCTTAGTTAGCGTTGTGAGAACCACTTTTGTAATAAAACGGCTTTTTGTAATAAAATTTTCAACTTCGCTATATTCCTTCAATATTCACAAATGTACTTCGAAATGGATATAAATATAAAGATGATTTTAATCCAAAAGGAATATAGCGAAGTTGAAAATTTTATTACAAAAAGCCGTTATAATATTGGCTTGCATCACGCGAAAAGGGGCATTCGGACATTTGCGTTAAGTGTCGTCTCGGATCAGCCTGCGCATTCCGCGCAGGCTAATCCGAAACGGCACTTCACTACTACATTAGAATTTGTTCTTCAGCAGTCTTGCGCAAAACAGAAAATTACATAAAAACCGAAAGTGTCGTTTCGGACTAGCCTGCGCAGGCTGATCCGAGACGACACTTTACGTAAATGTCCGACTGCCCCTTTTCGCATGTTGCAGGCCATACTACAAAAGTGGTTCTATCACAAGCGCCAGAAAATTTTCTGTCAGTGTTAAAGATGAAAATATTGCAATTTCAAAACTATTATTGTTAGAAAATTTGACAAGAGGCGGACAATGTAGATCTAAGATCAGACTGCACGTTCCGTGCAGTCTGATCTTAATCTACACTGTCCTCAAAAAGCACCTTTATCCTGGTTCAGCGCTGCAGGGGTTAATTCTAAGCTAGCAACTAACTTATAGCACTTTTTGTCTGCATTGTTTTAGATCTTGATGCATGCATGTTTATTTTTCATTTTCTTCTAGCCTTCCTCGATGCTTGTAAAACTTAATGAGCAATTCTCTGTGAAAAGGGGGTTTAATGCATCTGCAAGTAGTATCGAAACATGTCAGCCTGCGCAGTCTGTGCAAGCTCACCTAGGTCGAAACATTTTGTTATTTGTCAATTTGCTGCATGTCCAAGGAACTTTCTACCCCCTGATTCAGTTAATTGTGAGACAAAATGGATTTTAAGGATCCATAAGTATATGATGTCTTGCTTGGTATAATACCTGGTGAAGATGCATTAAAACTACTTTTGTCAGAGCTTGGCTTATTTATTTGTGCTAATCTGAGCTATGCATTTTAAAAACGTAATTTAATATATCTGGTAGAGTATTTCCTTACTTTAAGGCTGAGCTTGGTAGCTCAGTTGGTAACCTAGTGGGTTTGAATCCCAGAGGTACTTCGTGCTATATTCTTCCCGAGCCTCTGGCTCCTTTCTCTCATAAACATCGGCGAAACAGTATTCAGCGGTGAGAAAGAAATGAAACCAGTCACAAAGTCTATAATCAATCCTCGGAAAGAAATTGGCCGGGCCGGGGATGGAATCACCGACCTCCTGTTCTCAAGTCCTGTCCGCGGTTTCAAGCCCTGTGCTTTTCCGACTGAGCTGTTGCAGGAGACCAACTTTAAAATTTGACTTCTAGTTAAGCGTGAGCGCGTTAACCTATTACCAAAAGAGATCCTTTATTATTACTTTTGAAAGCTTATTTTAAATAACATGAACAACTTAATAATCGGATCGAGGAAATGCCTTTCTGAATATTAAGCAGCCATCAAAGCGGGAGGGGAAATTAGTAATAGCTTGTGATTGCTACCACAGCTTATCTCTTACATGTAGGCCCTTTGCCAAGATAGCAGACTCAGATCAGTCTATTTTATCATGCAGTCTGATCTTGAGCAGCACTCCTCGAAAACTTCCTATTTTTCCTAGCTTCACATTATTGACCTTAAACCAAAATATTGACATAGATAGAGTTGAAAATTTACTAAACAATCGAGTGTTTTAACAGACCTGAGTTAAAAGGCTTTTGAAAACATTGTCGAAGAAGGAGAAAATGCTGGGTTACCAGCATTTTCTCCTTTTCCCACAATGTTTTCTACCCTTTCAAAGACAAATACAATCATTTAAACCACATTAACTATTTCGCCTACAAGTACATTTTATTTAGACGAGTCTAAAAGTTTGTCAGAGTTAATTTCATTCAGAGAAAAAGGTTAATTGTCATTTCAATCGATTAAAGTTCTTGTTAAGATTTATACTTCATAAATAATCGAGAATAAGCTTAAACGAAGGTAATTAACATGTTAAATGACACCATTAGAATATTGCGTTGGCTGTTTTGAAGTGTCAAATAGATAGATAACTGTAACATTGTTCTTAAAAAAAAAAAGATGAATCTTTCATACAAATATCTGTTTGAAGCCTCGGTCGCATAAACAAAATTCAGTTTGCTCTGGCAAAAGGGGGCTAAATGCATATTCGTGATGCATTATACCAAGCAAGTCATCACATAATTATGGATCTATAAAAAACCATTTTGTCCAACAACCGACTGAACCATGAGGTAGAGCAGTCTTTTGACACACATAAAATTTAAACCTAACAAAAAGTATCGACCCATGTCAGCCTGCGCGGATTGCGCAGGCTGACATGGGTCGATACTTTTTGCAGATGCATTCAGTCCCCTTTTCACAGAGCATGGCTAAAATAATATTCGAGTAAGACGTATCATCTTAGTTTCTTAAGATATCGAAATAAGTTTAACACTTCCATCGCTGCCGGCGAAAAACAGAGGGGCTTCTGTGAACGGTAAAGATCAAGATAAGACTGCACAGAATATGCAGTCTGATCTTAGATCTATTCCACCTGCTTGTGTGGTCAAACCTGTAAGATTTAAAAAAAAAATCTGAGATCAAATGGATTAATTTTCAGCCGTCGAAGAAAGACGCTGAAAAAGTTGAAGATCAGTTTCTGTACTCATAGACCACCTAAGTTCAATTCTAATTCTTAATTCCAAGGCATACCATCTGATTGGCTGAAATAGAGTCTTAGAAAGTAGAAAGTCTTAGAATTACAAGTTAGATCGTTTTTCTTTTTTTTGTCCGTGTGAACTAAGAATATCGGCAAAATAAAAACCAAGCTTTCTGACTCATTCTTAAAGCTATAATTAATGTCTCGATGACAAGCCATCTTTGTAAAAATTTATGCTGTAAAGTACATTTTTGTATCTGTTGCGATTAATTTTTATTATATTCCTTTCAGTGAATTACTGGGATTTCACAATTAATAACACCACTAGTGATGATAATCATGGTATCATCACTAGTGACGATATAGTTTTAGAATGTTTGTCGGTACTACTTTTTCCCCATATTGCTCATATTGTTCCATTCCTGATAATTATTAGAATAAAAAGGGGTGAATAAGGAATATAACAAATAGGATAATCAACTGGTTGTGTGTGATATTAAAAACCTGTCACTAGAATAGGGTGTGATGCGGTTAAAAAACTCGTCCTTCGGACTCGTTTTTTTTTTTTTTTCAACCGCATGACACCCCATTCTAGTGACAGATTCTTAATATCACACCAACCGGTTGATTACCCTCTTTATATTCAGTGAGCGTGTTCACCAACCATTCCTACCAACATTATAGTCGTTTTCTAAATTTGAAAGTAATCAAACTTTTGATTGACAAAATTATATGGTAAGCAAGGGGTTTAGCCAATCAGAAAATGCGTCACTTTCTAAAAGAACGCACTTTAGAGTGGTTGGTGAATACGGGCCCGGATTGGTCGACATTGAAGAGTCATTCAATCCTAGACTAATGAGCCGTGCTCTTTGAAAAGCGGGCTTAATGGACCTTCAAAAGGTATCGACCCATGTCAGCCTGCGCAATCCGCGCAGGCTGACCTGGGTCGAAACCTTTTGCTATTTGTAAATTTTCTGCATGTCAAAGGACCATTCCACTTCCGGATTCAGCCGCTTGTTGGACAGTATGGATATTATGGATCCATAATCGTGTGACAATTTGCTTGGTATAATGGATCACGGAGATGTATTAAACCCCCTTTTGCCAGAGCATGGCTCAAATGTTTCTGAACTTCGAAGTGTTCTGCTAATACATCTTCTGTTACAGAAATATGGAACTGTATATTCACATCACCTCCAAATTTATATTTTTATTTCTCCAGATTTTTCTTGGACTCGCCGGTTTACTCAGTATAGGTATGTCCATCACATTTACGTACGGGATCGGGTTTGGAGCTGGTATCATGTTTGGACCAATCCACCAGATAACGCCTTTTATGATCTTAGGTAAGATTTCTGGTCCTCTTTTTTCCTTTTTTCTCGTCAAAGTGTTTTTGATCCTGTATCACCAGCTGTACATTGTTGCTATTTCAACCATTTACCAGACGACAAAAGTTTAGGTTGATTGATTGTAGTGGAGTTAGACACGGTTTTAACAGCTTATGTCAAATCACGGTGGTCAGTGCTCCTACGCATGTGCTTCCTGTCTTTCTCACACCAGTGCTGACACAACTTTCTTTCCAAGTCACTGACTACTTTTCTCACATGTATCAGAGGTAAGAGGCGAAAAATCGCCGGAAAGAAAGTTTGCCTCAACCAGGTATCGAACTCGCAACCACCAGGTCACGAGTCAGACACACTTACCACTGAGCTACCCGGGCGGGCCGACAAAACTTTAGGCTTGACTAAACTGAAAGCATTTGCAGACGAGAGATTAATTGTAGCTTAAATTCTGGAATTGGTATAGATGCAGTATATGAAACGGACCATTTTTATTATCATTTTTTGTACTTTTCGATTATGAACTGTGAAGCTGCCTATTTACGACACACGTAAATCAAAGATGGTTTTATTTGTAATATTAAACAAAGTCATCAGTGGCGATAAGTCACAGCCAATTGAAAAAAAAAGTCTTGACTTTTTTTGAAAAAGAACTAAATTCCGACTCTTTAGCCAGTGTCATCTTTTCTCTGAAAAAAGAGTATTAATTGCAGTGACGAGACATATGATCCGGAAGTGAGTTTTTATTTGATTGATCATGTTATGTCATACACAGAAATTTTGCATGAACGCGGAATTGTTACGGAACTTTTTCCTTTACCAAATATGTAAAAGAATTGAAAGCACTGAATTTGTTGAAAAAAATATGCAAACAACGATTAACTATTTGCAGACATAGGGACTCGTAAGGTGTTTCGTGTTACTTTTATGAGGAAATGAGTGCTTTAGTTTTTCAGGTATTAAAGGAATCGCTTTAATATCCCTATAAACAGAAAAAAAATACGTTACAGGTACACAATTGAGCCATGCTCTGAGAAAAAAGGATCAGACGCATTTGCAAAAAGTATCTACCCATGTCAGCCTGCGCAATTAGGGCAGGCTGACATAAGTTGAATCTTTTTGCTGGTTATAAATTTTCTGCATGTCTAAGGACCATACTACCTCAGGATTCAAACGGTTGTTACACGAAATTGATTTTATAGATCCATAATTAAGTAATGACTTGCTTGGTATAATGCATCGCGGAGATGCGCAAGCCCTCTTTACCAGAGCATGGCTTATTTATTTTACATCAAAGGTTGTACAATTACTCATATATCAAATCTCGATAATTACTGCTTATATCGTGCAGGTATCGGAGTAGATGACATGTTTGTCATTATGGAGTCATTAAAGAACCTTACACCAAAACAGAAACAACTTCCGGTGCAGGAGCGCGTGGCGCTGACACTGAAGCACGCGGGAGTGTCAATAACAGTGACGTCAATAACAGACATTGTTGCGTTTGGTATCGGAAGTACAACGGTAATACTTGTTGTTGTATTGACATTTTGATGTTTAGCCAATTTATCAACACGTCTACTTGTAATAAAATATTGTATTTGCCTCATATGTAAACTTAAGCACAAAAGCAAAATACAGATTGAATTCAACAAAGAGCATGACGAGAAGAAAAGTATTGATGTTCTTCTTTTCTTTTCTGTTGTTTGTTTATTTTGAATGGCGTTTTACGCCGCTTTCAACATTATTTCAGTCATATCACGGCGACAGCTCACACAGTTATGTTTTTCCTGGGTTTCACCAGTACTAGGCTAGGGCTTTGAAGTGTCTTGCCCAAGGACACTCCTTTTTTCTGTTGCCAAGTGGTATTATGTTGATGTTGATGAACTATGTATTCACGGGTGATACCATCATTGAGTACCTCATGCATTTATGCTGCCATTGGTTTACTAGTTCTAGGCATTCTTCAGGCATTGTATTTAATTTGTCGTCGGCAAATGCTTTTAAGATGGAGATATATAGGACCTGACATGAGCTGGTGTTTGAAATAAAATTCCATTAACCGAGTCGCGAGCCTTTGACAAGCTTGATAACATTTTTTTTATTGACAAGTTTGATAAAATTTATCTCAAACGCCAACGAATGCCAGATTCTTTTTATCACATAACAATATTTCACAAATTATAGCTCAGAAGATGCAAAACCATCTGTAGATGCACTTGCGGCAATATCCATAAAATCCCATTCACCTCTATGAAATACGTGCAAAATGACGTCAAAAAATGACGTCACACAATTGTGATGTCAAACGTGTATAAGATAAGGCAATTCGTGATGGGTGTATTACATTGAAAACAAGGGAGGTTATGTGAATAGTCTAAATTTTTGTCGTTTGATAAAAAGTTAATGATGTTAATCCATGTATTCACAGGTGATACCATCTTTGAGTACCTTTTGCATTTATGCTGCCATTGGTGTATTTGCTTTATACGTTCTCCAAGCGACCTATTTTGTTGCCTGTTTGACGTTGGACGAGAAGAGGATAGATGCGAACAGGAACGCGTGTCTAATGTGCTTTAAACATAGTGACAGCTATCAACCCAATAAATATCATTCATTTAGTATGCAAAAATGGTTTATGAAGAAGGTGTGGGGACCTGTTCTTACAAAATTACCAGTGAAGGTAACAGTTATAAATTTTTTGTTTTATTTCTTTCTTGGAATAACGTTTTATACAGTATCTATGTCATATCGAAGTGGCATCTTCTCACTTATTTTGAAATAGGCTTTGGTTTTGTTGTACCACCCCCAAGGGCACTGCAATACGATCTGCAGTTGTTGAGTACTGGACCTATAGATTACAAACCTTGCGCCGCAAACTCTTCCATCGCAAATACAAGTGTACAAACTCCACTTCTTTCGATGGCTGACAGTATAATTCACTGACACCGACACGTAGAAAGATTTTACCTGTTAGGCATGACTGAACCATCAGACGGTATAGATCCAGTACCAGACTGTAACTGTCGTGCAGGTTCGAATCTACTACACGATCGAAGATCTATGAAAGTCTTTGAAACAATATTCAGTTTTTGCCCCTTTCTCGACGAATACTGTTTTGACTGATAAGTTGTGATAACTGATAACTGTTACTAGCATTTTCGAAATAGAGACATAGGTGAATGGATAGAAAGGTGTCACTGGGTGCTGACCAACAATTTTAAATGAGCCATACTCTTGCTAAAGGAGGCTTAATGTATCTCTGTAATGTATCATACCGTGCAAGTCATCATATAATAAGGGATCCATAAAATTCAGTATGTCTAACAACCAGCTGTATCATAAGGTAGACTGGTCCTTTGACATGCAGAAATTTAACAAGTAGCGAAAAGTTTCCGCTAGGTCAGCCTGCGCGGACTGAGCAGGCTGACCTGAATCGATACTTTTCGCAGATGCATTAAGCCCCCCCTCCCCCCCCCCCCCCGCCCCCTTTTTCACAGAGCATGGCTCAAACGCAAGCGTCCTTTTTAAAAAAAAAATGGAAACGTTTTTCACTGTTGCAGCCGTTTAATAATAATTTTTAGTACTCCAAGGGAAACAACTGTTACATCTAATGTTTTAAACCGAGTGCTTGTATCAGTGGCATCTATTTATATTTGTAAATTCCTTTTTGTGAAAATACATATAATTTAACACAATTAAACCATGCTTTTGGTCCGAATATACATTTTTTCTTTACTCATGTATGTATCTCTTTAACTCCCTCTCATTCCTTTAGGTTCACGATAACTTTCGTTTATAATATACACCAAGAACAAGTTTTCTTTCTTTCCTTTTTCAAATATTTGTAATTCTGATCGCCCCAGGTCATGTGGGTGTAAATACGTAGAATTTTACACAAGTATAAAATAATTTTGACTCGAACATACATGTCATCTTCATTGAAGTATGTATTTCTTTTTCACACTCTCTTTCCTTTAAGTTTGTGAGAACCAATTGGACTTTCTTTATTTCCTTTCTTTGTTTTTTTGTAGATATTTGTAATTCTTATCGCCCTCGGTCTTGTGGGTGTAAACACATGGAGTTTTACACAATTAAAACACGACTTTGATCCAAGTATGTACCTACCTACAAACTCTTACTCACAGAGATACGTAAAGGCGGACCGGAAGTACTTTCCTGACGACGGCGCATTCGTGTCAATGTATTGTGGTATGTGCGTTTATAAGTTAATATGTACATTCAATCTTTAGCTTATCTATTAGCTTTACCAATTTATCTTTTCTTTGTTTTTGGTTCTATTTTTTTCAATTTGAGGATTTTTTTTACTAATGCTTACTAATTTTGTCTCAATTTTTGTCCCCTTATTTTTACATTGATTTCACCTGAAATTAGTGTGTTTGATGATATCTATTAGTATCTAGGATGTGTATTCACCAACCAGTCTAAAACATTCTTAGTCTTATTCTAAATGTAGAAAGAAACGATATTTCTAATTTGCTAAACCGTTTGGTATAGCCAGTCACAAATTGCGTTACCTTGAAATTTAGAAAAAAAACTTGAGAATAAGACTGAGAATGTTAATAGAAATAATGATAAACGTTTATCGTAGATCCACCACTTTAATTATTACAGTTTCAAGAAGAATTAACTACAACCGTTCAAGTGGTTAATTAGAAAAATAATGTACCATTAAAGAATGCAATGCGAGGCACTGGTATTTGATAGCTAGAATTCGCTTGAAAACGTACTTATCACGCTGGTGAAGTGATAAATCGCTTCCAGCACGGCCCTCTTAAAAAAATGAGTCAAGTTCTTTGAAAAGGGGGTTTAATGCATTTGCAAAAAATATCGACCCCTGTCAGCCTGCGCAGTCTGCGCAGGCTGACAGGGGTCGATACTTTTTGCTTTTGGTAAATTTTCTGTATGTCAACGGACCATACTACCCCATGATCCACTTGGTTGTTGTAATAATAATAATTAGAATAATAATAATAATAATAATAATAATTATTATTATTACTATTATACTGACCACTTTTTTTCAGGGGAGTTAGATTATCTGAAGAATCTAGATAATCTGCTGGACATTTACCAACAGATCTCAGAGAAACCCTCTGTACAGAAAACAACGGTGGATTTCTGGTTGGCAAGTTTTCATAGATGGTTGAACGCTTCTTCAATATCTGGTATATTCGATGATGTAAACTCTACAGGTAAATAAAAAGTGTAAATCTGATGGTATTAACAGGATATTACGATACACCGTGGTCATTTACAGCGCCAACACACTCTTCTGAATGTCTAAGCCATAAAAGAGAGCTTGTTGCTATTCAGAATTGAATAAAGAGTCAAAGTTATTGATGAAAAGGTATCTTTTAATCCATTGCGGAATAATCCAGTGTTTTCATGACCTTGAAGAAGATTGCTATCATCGGGATAGGAAAAAATGCGGGTAATCAGATAATAGGGAAAAAATCTGTCAATAAACATACCAATGACCAATGATAACTTATATAATAAGCATATGCATATAAAATTGATTAATAGATCGTTGTCAAATTAGTTCAATTCAGTCTAGTGAGGATGAACTGGCGTAATTGCAGTATCTATTCACAAATTTACAGATTAATAGACCAGTTCACAATGTGTTTGTGTCCAAATATTAGTTTAAATTGTACCCATTAAACACTCAACTTCCCAGTGTTTCAAATACACTATACAATATAATTCAATACAATCATTCAATAAGAAAAAATGACAACGTCAAAAGGAAGCCGTAAAATAAACAGTTTCCATGTGAAACCAGAATGGCGCCCCGGAGCATTAAATTGCAAAAATAATGTGAGTAACGAAATATTTTGCATTATGTTTGACTATTTTGTCATCTTTACTTTCAGGCTTGGCCTATCAGTCAAATGATTTCTACACTTACTTAGGTCAATTTTTGTCAACTGATCACGGACGGGCGTATTTAAGACAACTTAAGTTAGATAACATGACTAACCCCAGACGCATCATCGTAAGTGTCAACGTAACTCTGTTATTGTTTATTCTTTGTTATTTTTGTGTGGGGTTTTCTACCTCTTTGAAGAATTTCTTAGTTATATCACTGCAGTATTTCACTTATTTGAGTCTCTCCTTGGTTGCATCGTTACTTGGTATGGGCTTTGCATTGCCTTACACAAGGAAACTACATCTACTAAGTGGCCGTTGCAGGCAACAAGAATCAAAACAGGATTTCCTTTTTACAAATTCAACGTCCGAGGTTTATCTTTTTTCGACAATGCTTTCAAAAGCCATATTTCTCAGGGTAATTAACAAACGGGAAGCTTAGTCACCGAGCGGCAGTGCACCACTCACGTCGCAATTGTTTATGTGCAGTTTGGTCAAGGTCCACACTCGTATCAAGATGTATCCATATTTGTCCCTGAAGGTGTAGGGATTTAGTTTTTAATGGTGATACATGCATTAGCCTCTTTAGCCCTTTAGCGCCATAGATGAAAACAAGGGCTTGTTTTGACGGCATAGACCAAGATCAGACTGCACAGAACGTGCACGTTCTGTGCAGTCTGATCTTGATCTATGTCATCTGCTTCTTTTGTCAAGTCTGGAAATCTTTGTGATTTTTAGTGGATTGTATGTTAAGCTGTTTGGCGCTAAAAGAGTTAAACAGTATTTCAGTTTTATACCCGCAACAGCCCACTTATTTATAGCTTTCCTAGGTAGGCCTAAACTGCACCACTACAAGGCTAGGGCTCTGTAGTGCCTTGCGCGCTACCACTTCACTAGAACGTCCAATAGGGGCGCTAGGAACGCAAGATTTTAACCAAAGTCTTTGTCTGTGTCAGGGGTCAGTTTTAACCCTTAGACACGTGAAATGTAAAAATACTAATGTCATAGATCTATCATTGAAGGCTTATCTTGGTCTTGGACTTCTATGATACATATTATTGTTTTGATTTGAGTCTGTAACATATATTCTGGAATACCCTGTACACCAATGATCGCTCACGAAAAAATAAAGGCCAAAAAATCATGTCTATTTGTTTCAGAGGTCGGTTTTTGTGAAATGCACAACTGCTTAGTGTAGTAGACATATCCTTGCATTCTGATAATGGTCAGACATTTCTATAACACAGATCATTGTTTGGATAGTTTGAAACTGTAACATATATTTAGGAACACCCTGTAAACCCAAAATGGCATTCGAGAGAATAAAGGATAAAACTATATTCCTATTTGTTTCAGGGGTCAGTTTTGACATTCAGACACGTAAAATGTAAAAATGCCCAGTGTAGTATTATTGCTATGGACGACATCAGGGAGCTAGTTGACAATTACCAATTTCGAGGCGGCGGGACTTGTTTTGTATATTCTAATCCACAGTACATGTTCAACGAAACAAATAAGGTATGTGGCGGATACTTCTTCATTATTTATGAGTGCTAGGTTTCTCACAACAGAGACATTGTTTAATCTCACAAAAAAAACTTATGGTGTAGCTAATTACATGTACATGTACTTGAATTGTCTCGTTGACACAACAAAGGTTTCAGCAAAAGATTTATTATAAGTTACTTTACGTTTCATGGAATACTCCTTCGCAGTATATATTCACCGGATATGCCGCCTTATTTAGTGTTTGTCAACGTACTCCTTGAAATCTAGCCATGCCACTTGACCATTAGAAAGGGGCCGTGACTTCTAGGTCTTTAAAAACCTAACAAGGGATTGAACTATTGATCTGGCACTGAATGAAATAATTAGGTATACATGTATTCTTTCGAGATAAAATGGTATGGCTGAATATCTGTGATTTACTATGGAGTATGTGATAACATGTGAATTGTTCTGCGGTAAAATACATGTACACCGTAATATAATAATATAACGGCTGATTATATACTTATGTGACGAGGTACATACTTTCTACTTTTATTTTTGTCTGCTGCAAATAATTGTCAGAAGATATTAAGCCCATATGAATGTGAGGAAAATCTTATAGTCTTTAACAGACAGTTAAGATGTAAAATGAGTTGCGCTATCGGCGAGTATAGGACAACATCAGTCTGTGGGAAACGTTGTCTTTGATTTTGAATCTTTATATAATTAAAATAATAATGATTAAAAAGATATCTACGAGCTGTATTTTTATATTCGAAATCGAATCCTAATCCAAATAGAACTGCCACGGCTAGCTATCTAGGCCCTTATTCACATAGCCCTCTAAATTGCATTCCAATTCTGATTCACAGGAACTATCTAAGTTTCAAAGTAACGCAATTTCTGATTGGCTAAACCTAATGGTTTAGCCAATCAAAAATTGTTTACTTTTTATATTTAGATTTAGACTAAGAATGCAGTTTAGAATGGTTGATGAAGAACATAATTGACCGAAACAGCACATTTTGGCCGATCAAATGGCTAGTTTTTTACTTCTGATATTGTTCCAAGGTTTGAAATATCATTGTATTTCCTATGTTCTCTATTTGTAGGTGCTTAAAATGGAACTGTATCGAAATTTAGCATTGGCGGCAGTTTGTGTATTTGTTGTCACTTTGGTTCTGATCGCAAACTTTTGGACAAGTGTCTTGGTGTTTATCTGCGTTGTTTTTACAGTGGTAAGTAATGCTGCTTAAGAAGAAAAAACTTTATCTTTCATTTTTGAAATTTCGCCTCGGCCAAAAATAGACTGGTTCTACAATATACTCATCCTATAGAATGCAGTAATATACCCATATGTATTAAAAAGTTCATTATACATTTGACGGTCCAGAAGTTGTTGTTGAAATATGTAATTTACACTCATTAAAATTAAGCAACGACTTGAAAATGTTGTAAGCAAACTCCCTTGACGTTTATTGTCTGCTATAACAAACATGATTTTTTTCTGTGATGGCTGATTGTGGCATAACTGTTTAGATAGTTTAACCATGAATCAAAATATTTTGTAAAACACTGACATGTACGACGAAGAGTTGGCATTTGGCAATCGGTAACCCCATCTATTTTATGAGATAACATATGACATCATCGCATCCCATTCAGCAAAGAGAACTTTGTCTTCATAACACTTCTTTTTCATCTTTATCAGATATTGTATTTCTTAATTGTGTGATAAAAACTTTTTTGTATTTTGGTATAATCATGAAGATCTGAATTGCCACCTTTTAAAGTGTTTCGAGAAACATTAGTATTTTAGTCTTACGATATAATTTATTGAGTCTACGGTATGTTTAAAATCCGATTTGGAACAAAAAATCTGACTTTCAAACAAAATTACTGTTTTCAGATTGATGTTGCTGGGACGATGCAGTTTTGGGAGATCTCTATCGACACAGCATCCAGTGTTATATTGATACTGTGCTTCGGTTTGGCTGTGGATTACTCCGCGCACGTGGGACATTCTTTTATGACAGTCAGAGGGACTCACAATGGTAATCAAATCTCATTATTCTAGACTGACTTTTCGCCATTGAAATTTTAACTACTGACCTCTGATATCGTGCAGGTAAAAGCCAAACAAGACGAAACTATGCTTTCACCGTGATTTGCCTAATATACTCTTAAAAGCGGGAGATAAAAGACATCAACACACAAGTCAAGTACAGTTTATTGATATAGCTACAATAAGATCTGAATATGGCACACAAAATTATTCTGTTGAAACTTTAATGTGTTTGTATTTCAGAACGTACAAAGAAAACGTTGATTAAGATGGGACCTGCCGTTTTTAGTGGAGGATTCAGCACGTTCCTCGCTTTCTTACTTCTAGTCAATAGTGTTAGTTATGGTTTCACGCTGTTCTTTAGAGTAAGTATTTTTATTTATTTATTTATTTATTTATTTATTTATTGTAAAATTAGGAACAAAACCAAAGAAGCACCATCTGGAAAGTTATTGAATGAAAATACAGTTTCGCTTCTTCTCATGCAACCAATTCTTACGACAGGTATAACAATAAAAAGCTATTTAGAGACTCCAGACAAAAATTCGGCGACGGTGCATAGCTTGGGTTTTTACCCATGTGCCACACAGTCCTGTTTAACGACCCTGGGATTGAAGCCCCTTGAAAACACAAGGGAATATTTTCTATCATACCAAGGAAAAATTTCTCGTTTGGGCCACCTTTAATTGTTCACCTGCTAATGTTTTTAATTCTAAGATTTGTTCCTCATTTGATTTTAAGCCTAAAATATTGTAGTTTGGTAAAGCGCATTCACTTAGAGTGCTGAATAAATGAAATTTATTTTTTTCAATGAATTAAAAAAAAAAACGGAAATATTGTCATTTCATGGTTTTTATAGCCAGGATAAGTAATGAACTAGCAAACAGTGTAGATCAAGATCAGACTGCACGTTCTGTGCAGTTTGATCTTGATCTACATTGTCCACAAAAACAACGTAAGTGGATAGTGCTTTTTTTTGGTGGGGGGGGGGTGGTAATATCCGAGTCCAAATCGAACTCGGGAGAATACCGTGCATGTTTTTTTGTTTCTAAATCTTTCAGTGCCAAACATATAAAATGGACCTCTTTCGAGGGCCAAAAATACAATTAACTGAAACTCAGAAATATTTCCATCTTATTGGCTTGACTAAACAAGCGGATGGTATAGATCCAAGATCAGACTGTACAGAACATGCAGTCTGATCTTGATCTATGCCGTCTGCAAGTATCGACGTTTTCGCCCATGGCGCCGAAAGGGTTTAGAACTTTGCTAGATTCAAAATATCGAAATCTGTCTGGGAATAGTGGTCTCCCTTGTATCGTCAGCAACAGCAACATGCTGTCCGATCAAAAAGTTTCGAATTTTCTTCGCAAGAGATACACATTAAAATGTAATAACTCACATATCTGATTTTTCAAGCCAATACGTAAGTGTGAAATAACGAGTTGCTTAATATATACAACATGCTTAGATACAAAACAAAATTTCACGATGGATTTTTACACTGCAGTATCAGATAAAAGACTGATTTTGCAATGTTCGCATCCAAAACAATATCACCCACGCTCTTACAAAATGGGGTTGAATGCATCTCTGTGATGAGTTGTACCAAACAAGACATCACATAACTATGCATCCATAAAATCTATTTGGCCGATCAATCAACTGACTCGAGAGGTAGACTGGTCCCTTGACATGCAGAAAATTGACTAAAAGCAAAAAGTTTCGACTCATGTCAGCCTGCGCGGACTGCGCAGGCTGACATGAGTCAATACTTTTTGCAGATACATTAAAGCCCCTTTTCACAGAGCATAGCTCATATACAAGTGTACATGTATTGTATCCATGCATTTTAACGAACCTCAAATCATTCAATATTGAGAATAAATTCCAAATCTAACCTTTAATTTGGTTGGGTAATGTGGCCTAGTCATTATTTACTCTGTCCCTGTTTTTTTTTTCTAACGACCAGGGATATCTTTTACTGAACAGCATAGATTTACGCAAATTTTTGGGGGTTGAATATACACAAGTACGATCCCTGCTTTACCCAAACATATGAACTAGCGTAAAGTTAAGCAAATACATGTACTTACTCATATCATAATGTTTGCAGTTCAGTGAAACTTGTTTTCAGACTTGATGCTCGCTTAAAAAAAACTGCGTACGCAAATTTCGTGCGTACGCAGTTATGTGAAAGGTATCCCTTTACAAGAACGAGATGATAAAATTGTAGACTTGTCCTAATATAAGGCATTGCAGACGACAAAATGAATGTGACCCAATACTAGTATTTGAAATTTGTTTTGGAAAGGGCAGAAAACATTATGGGAAAAGGAGAAAATACTGGTTATAAGCATTCTCTCCTTTTGCCCACGATGTTTTCAAGAGACTTCTTCCTTAGAGTCGTCAAAAATCGTGACTGTGTTGTATAAAGTTCAACCTTTATGAGACGCCAAAAACTTTTGACTTGCCTATAGTTGGCATGCAACACGAAAAATGGGCATTCGGACATTTGCGTAAAGTGTCGTCTTGGATCAGCCTGCGCAGTCCGCGCAGACTAATCCGAGACGGCACTTTACGACTACATTAGATTTTGTCCTACAGTAGACTAGCGCGAAACAGAAAATCACATTAGCACGGAAAGTGTCGTCACTTCACGAAAATTTCCGAATGCCTCTTTTCGTGTGTTGAAGGCCATATAGAAAGCATTTCCATTTGGCAACGATTAATTGTGGTTCAAATGATGAGGTTTATGTATGAAAGGTGAACAAACAGTATGGGGAAAAAAAGAATGCAGGATACCAGCTTTTTCTGCTTTCCTCACACTGTTTTCAAAAGCCTCCTTCCCCAGGATTGTTCGGTAAAAGAAGAATTTATGCATTGGTGTTGATATTCATATTATATTTAATCACCTTTTAATCTTTTTTTTTTAATTCTTTCAGATCTTCACATCAGTCGTCATTTTTGGATTATTCCACGGTTTGACGTTTTTACCTGTGATATTAAGTCTCGTGGGCCCGAGGCCTTACGCCACGGGCGATAACTCTGACACAGCGAAAAGTAGTGCCAAATACACCGATATGAACGGTGGTTCAACCATTGTAAAAAATAAACAGTCAGATTTACTGTTGACTGAACTCGAGGTGAAGAAACCTCTAAATGGTGAATTGTGCAATAATCACGTGGACTATCCCATGTCGGACGGATTGGATACAGTGCATTATGATATGAGGGTAGGTGATAGCCTTATGAAGATGCGGTAGTGGATGGCTTTCTCAATTTATTATTACATGTATTATCACTTTTATTACATGTAGATCGGCTGTTTTCGGAGAAAACGTAGAGTTATTGTCATAGCCCTGTCGTCGTTGTCATCGTTTCTGTCGTGGTGGTGCAAAAACTTTGACATTTTACAAAATATCTGATCCGTGCTCTGGCAAAAGGGGGCTTAATGCATCTCCGTTATACACGCTACTAGCCCAAGTCATCACATAATTGTGGATCCATAGGAGCCACTTTTTTAAATAATCGACTTAATCATGAGGTAGATTGGTCCTTTGGCAAACAGAAAACTGACCAATAGCGAAAAGTTTCGGCCCAGGTCAGCCTGCGCGGACTGCGCAGGCTGACCTGGGTTGATACTTTTCGCAGATGCATTAAGCCCCCTTTTCACAGAGCACTGCTCTCTGTTGTTACTGAAGATATTTACTTCAAACTTGGACAACTTAACTATCAAAAGGGGAACCTGTAAAATAAGGGCAGGTAACTATCAAAGTATTTTTGAAACAGTTATGCCCCTTTTTCGACGTAGAATTTTCACTGAAAATTAATCAACTGCAGCCAAGCGTTGGCACCCACATACAGTGCTTCTGTTCATATTTCTGTTCTGTGTTTGTTTGTGTAGTGGATTACTTTCTCTGTTTGTATTATTATTATTATTACTATTAATAATAACGTGTTATTATTATTTTTTTCTGTTATGTGTTCACTCATTTTACGAATAGTCAGATGATCTAAGTTAACGATGTCGATCGAAATAGGATCCTAATGGTTTGAAGAACTGCATCTTGTGACTTTTTAATACAGTATAAAATTCAAAGCACTTAAATAAACTTAACCGAGCCGAACCGTTTAGTTCTTTAAACTATCTTTTTTTAAGTAAATAACCATACTGTTTCATTACAAGGCAATTACGAATTACCTCCCTTTGAAGAAATTGGCAGAAAATGAGAGAGGAATGAATCCTGTATTAAAGACTATTATCGGTCCTCAGAAAAAAAAATCTAGCTCGGGATTCGAGCCTCTTTCCCCCCCCCCCCACACACACACACACACACACACACACACACTCACTGATTTGAAGCTCTGTGCTTTACCAAGTGAGCTACCGGACTGGGCAAATAATAACGGCTTTGAGTTTACAATAACTTGGCTTTGAACAGACTAAATAAAGATATCAGTATAACAGGTTCAGTCGTTACAATCTAATATATACTTGAGTATATATGAAATAATAATATACACAGTTGAAACTTTATTTAAATTTTTTATTTTTTCGGTGAAGCAAACAAAAAGAATGACAGAATTTATTCGAACATTCATATTGTTAACTTTGATCGTCTGAATGAACTTTCATATATGTAAGAAAGAGAGAGAGAGAGAAAGAGAGAGAGATTACTCTGCTTTTTTAAATGTCCATGTCATGTATTAATGTCTTATGTTTAACATAGACTTTAAGCTCTCACCTCATGCACTCCACCAGTTTCTTCTTGCCGTCTACTCTTTCAACATTTTTGCAAAAAGAAAACGAAATATCGCTGGAAACCAGCAATTTCTCCTTTAACCGCAATGTATTTTCATATATTTATGTATAGACTCTTTACCAAACGACAAAAAATTGTATTTAAATTTGTTCAACTTGAGAATATCTGCAGACGACAAATTTAATGAGGCTCAAAGGATGGGATTTGTCCTTGTAAGCTTTTAAAAACATTGTGGCAAACGGAGAAGGCTACCAGTATTGTCTCCGTTCACAATGTTTTCAAACGGCTTTTTTCCCCGGGGTAGTTAAAATACGGAATTGTGTAGTAAAAGGTTGGTAAATGATTCAATGGTGGGAATTGTCCTTGAAAGTTAAAAGAAAGCATTGTGGGAGAAGGAAAAAATGCTCGTTACCAACATTGACTCCTTTTTCCCACAACGTTTTTAGTCTTTCGAAGACAAATGCCATCATTTTGGCCACTTTGCTCCTTTGGTCTGCAAATGCTTTCAATTTGGACTAGTAAAAAATATTTTCGTTTGATAAAGAATTACTACATTTTCGTAATGCATGGTACCAAGCAAATTGTCACATTGCTTGGATCTATTTTGTTTAAAAGTTGGCTAAATAATGATGTTGAATAGCCGTTTGACATGCAGAAAATTTACAAATGGCGAAAAGTTTCGACCCATGTCAGCCTGCGCGGACTGCGCAAGCTGACATGGGTCGATACTTTTTGCAAATGCATTAAACTACTTCCTCACTGAGCATGACTTTTCTATTATTGTGTTAATCTCTGACACAAATGTTGCTGTTTCCCTGTAAATGTTGCATTTGTATTTTTTGTATATAGAGGATCTTACATGAGTGTTTATGTATTATCATTTTTATCAAACGAGTTGACTAAAATTGTATGACGCGAGCCTTGGGGAGCGTCAAATACATTTTAGTCAACGAGTTTGATAAAAATGATAATACATAAACACGAACGTGAGATTCTATTTATCACATAAAACGAATGACAGACAGAAAAATGCCCTGCATCATCACCTTTGGCCTCTATACCGTTCACGGGTCCATGTTTACAGTTGTAGTTTGGTTTCAAATACACGTGTATATACACAAGTAAATAGTTCTTTGACATTTACACTGAAAGAAGAATGAAATAGATTATGGAGGGGTTAAGTCCACCCTTTTTCCGCAATAGTATTGATTTTAAGAGACTTTCACTGCATTTCTTGGTTTTTATCGAACAGGAAAATCAAAAACTTTCCACGCGGATACTTCTTAGCAACAATGACGTCATTTTTCCATGAACCGGAGAAGCAGTACAAATTCCTGCGCATGCTGTGGTTGGTTTCTCTGGCTTCACGCGCTCATGACTGAAAATTGATCAGAACCGGGACCCAAAAAACGATAATACACTAGTGTATTATAAAAAATAAGTCATGGGTTTAATACGCTGCTGGAGGCGGTTTTATGTGATAAATATATATCAGTCATTGCGATTTCTTATTTTATATGTTCACGTTTTAGCTAGATAGTAGTCTTTCACCATAGCACCTATTTATTTTGTCATCGAAAAAGATAGAAATATGTTAAATAAGTTTAGTTTTGTTCAAATGTCTGCTTTTTATTTAATTCTAATAATGTTATTCTTTCCCTCATTTTGACACAAAACCTGCAAAAGACTTTTCTATTTCCTACTGGGAACTATTTTTTAAAAAAAAAAAGAAAAAAATTCGGACATGTGGCAATTGCTTATATCACATAGTAAGACGATAACAACCACAAAAAGATTGATAATCGATTGTAAGGCTGTATTAGTAATTGACTGCAGTAGGCAGGTTGGTGCCATACTTCGACAGAAGGAAAATAGTTGTAAGAAGAAATACCTTTAAAAACGATAGACGGCGTAAAAAATACTTTAGTATGAATATTGTAGCTCTTTTTGCTCGACATGAAGTAAAATGATGAGAAGTAACCAAGTAATCTCTTGAGCACTTCCCTGCTTTTCCTCACAGTTTTTCATTTTGTTGAAAAGTAGTATACGGTTAACGGGTGATGCTTATGAAAATATTCAATTTCCAAATAGGACAAAACATAGCATCATTCTAGCGGTAGCAACGGTTGTAAATATTGGTTTCATAAATGCGAGAGCAAATATGGCAGCATGGACCCGCCGAATAAACATGTGCACATTTTTTTACCAATCTCAAGTTACCATCTATTCAGCCTATATCAGTACCAAGAAGTAGGCCAAAGCCAGCGCATTCAGCTACGCTGAAAAATTATGGATTTTCTTAGATCCTTTTCCTACAATATTTTCTATCAAAACACGAAACGTGTTCATGGATTTCCTTAAATCTGAACCATATTAACTTTTAATCCTTTGCCAATCACCCCGAGTTTTAATACGACCCATTTTTGTCGTGAATCAGGCTTTTGTGTTATACACTGATGGATTATAAACAATATTTTTTTGTTTGTAAGCATAAAGAAACTTGACGGTAACAATCAATAATTTGTGCAACATCTGCTTTTAACCTTAACCTGCCAAATAAATAAAATGAAATTTTCAAGCCCTCCGTAAAACCCAGAATTTTGCTATTTCAAAGGTATTTTTGTGGGGAAATATATCTCCTTATCGGACAGTGTAGATCCAAGATCAGACTGCACATTCGGTGCAGTCTGATCTTGATCTACACTGTCCGTCAAAGGTCATTGAGTCGCGCTTAGCAGCCTAAGGGTTCAAATAACTGAAAGGTGGGTCGTTTTGCAGTCGGTGTTTTTGTCTATTTCTATGAGACCAGGGCCCGTATTCAACCAACCACTCTTCAGAACATTCTTTGTCTTATTCTCAAGAATTTATTTAAATTTGAAAGTAACACAACTTCTGATTGGCTAAACCAAATGGTTTAGCCAATCAGAAGTTGCGTTACTTTCTTTATCTATAATTATACCGAGAATGTTCTTAAGAATGGTTGGTGAATAAGGACTCAGATATGACGTCATGATACTTATTTAAATATGATCCCAATAAAAATACCAAGCGAGTCGTCACATAATAGATCAATGAAAATCCACTTTATCAAACAACCGACTGAATCATGGGGTAGAATGGTCCTTTGACGTGCAGAATATTTAACAGTTGCAAAAGTTTTCAATCTAGGTCAAGCTGTGCGGATACTTTTGGCTGATACACAAAAACCTCTTTTCACAAAGAAGTGCTTATATATAAGTTTTGCTTGACTATTAAAACCTATTCAAATTGCCCCCTTAAATAAGGCTTTTGAAGCAAGGATTCATATTTTGTATTCATGGTTTTCTTTGTAGAATTCGGAAACCTATTACGAACAGATGTCAAATGGGTCACAAGTTCAAGTCCCAATACTCAGTTCTCCATCGTCGAATGTCCAGACCGGAAATAGAACCAGCAGCCATTGACGTCATCACACATGCACGTGCATACTGTAACAGTGAAATGCACAAGTCATTCATTCATTTTCTTCATAAGACTGTCTTTCTTTTTTGCATTTCTCTCTGTTTTTGTTTTTCTTAATTAAATATTTATAGCACCAAAGCGAAATTGACGACAATTTGAATCTGGCTGGATTGATAGGATTTTGGGATTTGCCTTTGAAAAAGTAGAAACATTGTTCGAATAGGAGAAAATGCTGAGTTTGAGCTTTTTCTTTTTTTCACAATGTTTATCAAACCACCCTTTCCACACAGCCGTGAAAATACAAATGAGCCATGCTCATGACAAAAGGGGATTTGCTGAATCTCCATGATACGTTATACGAAGCAAGGTATCACATTACTTAGCATCAATAGAATCCATTTTGTCTTACAACCGACCAAATCTCGATGTAGACTGGTCCTTGGAGATACAGAAAATTGACCAATAGCAAAATGTTTCGATCTATGTCAACCTGCGCGGACTGCGCAGGCTGACATGAATCGATACTTTTTGCAGTTGCATTAAGCACCCGTTTCCATAGAGCATGGCTCAAATTCTTTGGTAAAGAGTAACAGATTGATGACTAATGATGGGGCTTTTCTAGGAAACAGTTACCAACATTTTCTCCTTTTTACACAGTGTTTTCAAAAAGCTCTTTTCCACATGGGGTTAAACATACAAAATTTTGGTTGGGTTCTCACTTGAAGTACTGGGAATTTTGCGGGAGTGTCCATGCTCAAGGTACTCAGAAATCCCAACCCAGTGTTGCTGTAACCAAAGAAACACATAAATAAGTGAGCTGTCACTGTGATATGACTGAAATAATTTTGAAAGCGGTGTAAAACACCTTGTATGATAGGTTTTTTTTTTGTTTGATGTTTCAACTTCCGGTTCTTTCAATTCAGTTCGATTCCCGGAAGCGGATGTCAACTTTTGAACTGTGCATTGGCCCACAAATTTGGCGAGAGCAGTGGGCCCATATTCACCAAGCATTCTTAGGAATATTCTTTGTCTAAAGCTAGATTGCGATAGTAACACAAGTTCTTATTGGCTGGGCCATTTAGTTTAGCCAATCATAATTTGTGTTACTATCAAATTTCGAAAATTCTTGAGAATAAGGCCAGGAATCTTCTTAAGAATGGTTGGTGAATACGGATTCTGTCGTGGTTTCCATAGAATCGACAGAGATTTGTATAAGTTGCAAGAACTTAGTTCTCAATCGATGTAAAATAAATGAACCATACTCTGTGAAAAAGGGGTCTTAATGCATCTGCAAAAAGTATCGAACCATGTCAGCCTGCGCAGTATGCGCAGGCTGACCTGGGTCGATTCCTTTTGCTATTTGTCAATTGCATGTCCAAGGACCAGTTTATCTTATGATTCAGTAGATTTATGGATCCATAATCATGTAATGACTTGCTTGCTGTACTTCACATTAAACCCCTTGTATCAGAACGTGGACAAAATATTCTTAAATGAACTCTTCCAGCTTGCATGGGAGCCGAACAAGAATGTACAAGAGCATGGGATTTAAAGAAAAATCAAAATTTGAAAACAAAATCCATTTTGTATTTAATACCATCGTTTGTATATTAATGTATTGTATAATAAAATGCTTTTTGTTAAACTGTTATATGTATTTGAGTGGTTTTTCTTTTTTGTCTTTGAGTTTTTTATTAGAATGACCCTTACCATCGGCCTTCGTCATTGGAGTCATTGTGATTAAACTCTTTTCACTCAACAAAATTACAGACTTCTCCAAAATCAGAACATTTGCAGTCGGCAAATTATGTGTGGCTGAATCAATTGAATTATCTTATTTAAAGATAGAAAACATCGTGGGAAGAGGTGAAGTACTGTTTACCAGCATTGTCTCCTTTTCCCACAATGTTTTTTTTTCTCAAAGCCTTCATCCTCACGGTCCTTGGAGCTCGGGATTTGATGGTCAAGTGTGATATCGTCTGTCTAATTCCACAAATAGAGTTAAGGATTTACTATTTATTACGCCAGTTTATTTCATTGATCGTAATCAGTCATCGACTTTCTGTTGAACAACGTAACAATAGTAAACTGAAATCAAAGCATCAAAGAATTTTTTTCAGCCATTTCTAATAGATTTAGTTCACAATGACCCCTTATCCTGCTCAAACTCAGTAGTCGATTAACCCTTATCCTGCTAAATAAATCACATGACAACTTTCAAGCCGATATCAAAAACCCGATTTATGCTATTTCAAATTTGTTTTTTCGGGAAAAATATCTCCTTATCGGTCAGTGTAAATCCAAGATCAGACTGCACGTTTTGTGCAGTCTGATCTTGTTCTACACTGTCCGCAAAAGGTCAGTGAGTCGCGCTTAGCAGCCTAAGGGTTAAAGACACATGGAAACTCTTACGACTAGCGAAATAGAAACGAAAAGTCAGAACGATTTAGACGAGAAAGATAAATACATGTATTGCGAAAGCGCCTGGCTAGGGCACGTATCACATACCTACACGACAAAAGTTTGGCCCCGTCCAAATTCAAAGCATTTGCATACGAAAAATTGTAGATAGCTGAAAAGACTGGATTTAACTGATTGGGTACAAAAAACCGTGGGTAGAAAGGGAAGTGTTTGTTATCAGCATTTGCTCCTTTTCTCACAATTTTTTCAAAAGTCTTCTCCTTCCACTTTGTAAAAGCACAGGATAGTATGGTATTCACTTAATGCAAATTTACAGACCGAGACATCTGTCATTTTAACCTTTAGGCTGCTAAGCCCGACTCAAGGCGATTTTGCGACCAGTGAAGATCAAGATCAGACTGCACAGAACGTGCAGTCTGATCTTGGATCTACACTGTCCGATAAAGTGATATTCTTTCCCAAATTAATAACTCTGAAATTGTAATATTTGGGTTTTTACTATTGGCTTGAAAGTTTCATGCAACTTATTCAGAAGGTGAAGGGTAAATAAAAAAAAAGCTTCGGTCTCCGCTGATATACATGTACCTACAAAAGTACCCTAATGTTTGCTTAAAACATAGGAGCCACGCTCTGTGAAAAGGGGGCTTAATGCATCTCCGTGATGCATTGTATCCAGCAAGACATCACATAATTAAGACTCCTTAAAATCCACTGTGTCTAACACCTCCCTGAATCATGAGGAACACTGGTCCTTTGACAAGCAGAAAATTGACTGATAGCGAAAAGTTTCGGCTCAGGTCAGCCTGTGCGGACTGCGCAGGCTGACCTGGGCCGAAACTTTTATCAGATGCATTTAACCCCCTTTTCACAGTGCATGGCTCATATCTTATGAATTTGCACTCATTCAAGGGAGGTAATCATGTAAGTCATACCAACATACAAAGAACGACAACAACAATAAAAATATTACACCACTGCCTTGCAAGAAAACATAATAGCCCTTCCAATAAAACATTATAAGCCGTTTTGTAACGTGTGTAAAGGGTTGTTACCTATCTTGTTTCTGTTGTTTCGAACCGCCAATGAAATAAAATCTACATCCAACCAGATAACATGGAACCACGCCTTTCCCTCGGCAATGCCCCGCTTTTGTGGCATTTGTCGAAGACAATGCCACTATGAGTTCAATATTGAATTTTGAAGACCTTGTATTTTGTTCAAAACCAAATGAGTTTTTCGATAGCACTCAGATATGTAATTGAAAATGGCGTATATAAAATAAATGGACTTACCGCGGTAACAAAATACAAACAACTTCTATGTATAAATATATGGGTTTGCTATTTACACCAAAGCTTTCATGGACATGCGCAAAAATTAAATTAGCATCTCAGGCACAAAAAGTAATTCTTAATATACAAAATCATGAACATACATATGGTTACCTCCTTCACAAGGAATCCTTCAAACTTTTTGATGCAATGGTCAAACCCATTCTTTGCTATGCGTCACAAATATGGGGTTATGAATACTGCGAAATCATTGCATCTGTGCAAATTATTTTTTGTAGGAGAATACTAGGGGTAAATAAAACTATAAATAACTGTATGGTCCTTGGTGAATGTGGGAGATTACCTTTAGCTGTGACATACCAAACTAACTGTATAAAGTACTGGTGTAAACTTATCCAAATGCAAGAATCAAGATATCCTAAACAGTGCTACAAAATGCTTAAATCTCTAGATGACATTGGCAGAGTGACATGGGCAACAAAAGTTAGACATCTTCAGTATCAATGTGGGTTTGGAATAGTTTGGCTTACCCATAACATTGGAAATACTAATCATTTTATTTCACGATTTGAACAAAGACTAAAAGACTGCTTAAGGCAGAACTGGCATTCAAGTATAACTAGTTTGAGTAGGTGTGACCTTTATAAAGAGATAAAACCACTTTAAACTCCAGAAAAATACCTAAATATGCAAATCAGGTTCTCACTAAGGAAAGCATTAGCTAAATTCAGATGCTCAAGTCATAAATTCAGAATAGAAACCGGCAGACATCAAAACATACCAAGAGATGAAAGAATTTGTATTAGTTGCCAGGAACATCTTAACATTAGAGTTGTTGAAAATGAATTTCACATCTTTTTTGAATGTCCAAAGTATAAAGTCATAAGAGACCGCTATCTATGGTCTTAGTACAGGGGTTCAATTGGTCTGAATGAGTTCGATAGACTTTTGAAATCATCCGAGGACAGAAAAATCAAGCTATTAAGTATTTATATATATCATCTAGTTCAAGTATCAGAGACTTAATTACACTTACAGATGTAGTGTAGTTCAGGAAATGGTTAGCATCTGATTTGAAACTCTACAAGTCAATCCTTGACATCGGAGAAAACAATAGATAAATAACGTATATTTACCCAGGTATGTTGCTTTACACCAAGATCTAGCAATATCAGGATATGTCCCTGAAAGTATAAAAATATTTTACAAAGAATCAACTTCTTACATGGATCAATTATGGACTACTTAAAGATGTAGAAATTATTCTAGAAATTTTACCATTATAGATAAAAAAAAAGAAAGATAAACAGCAAACCTATAGTATGATTTTGTACAAGAACAAAAATGATAATTGACCGGTAAAGAAGATCTAACGTTAGAGTCAAGGTGTGTTGATCGAGATCGGGCAGCACATAGGTACTGTCCGATCTCGATCTGCACCCTCCGCTGACGGCAGGAAGTATTACGATAAATATGATATTGTTTATAAAAAAAAAAAAGTTACTTATCTGACTAAACATGCTTTCAGCAATCCTTGTTTCTGCAAATTTTTCCTCTTCACCATTTTCTTCCCAACCAAGCAGACGAATTTTGGTGTTTACAAATATCCAACATATGAAATCACTATAAAACTCCGATCTATAACTGTTATCCATGTAAGCGACAGCGAAAACGAAATGACAATATCCCAAAGGATGTAGATTCTAATATTTTTGTGATACACAAATCTCAATCTTTTCATTTTAGTCATAAATGTTTGCTTGTATGTTCCACTTTCCTAAGATGTGAATGAAACGTTACTAATCAATCAGGCCAAACACGTTGTGCACGAGACAGGAAAGTTTAGTCTACGGACCTCGTGTCGCCGGGGAATCTTAGGTCTTGTCAAAACAAATGATAGCAACGTGTGTACTACAGGGATTGTAAAATCATTTTACATGACTAGAAAAGAATTTCATTCATAAAATCTTAGTGTTTTTGTTTTGAAGACACAGTTAAGATATTGAACCTTTAGCTTTTAGCCTTTCTAAACCGTATAACAGGTATAGAGAGCACAGTGGGAGAAAGAGAAATGATGGTTACGATCAGCCTTCTATTTTTTTGTTTTCCCACCGTGATATCTAGACATTGAGAGAAAAAGTAGTGTCTTACCTAAATAAAGTTCATGGAATCTTTTGTAATTTTCTGTGTCGTCTGATAGGTAATTAAATTAACTGTTTATTTGTGCTTTTTATTAAGCGTTTGCAAGTGGTAAGTTTGACTATCCAGTTTATTGTGGGACGATAACAATATTGTAGTTACTATGTATGTTTTGTATTGTGGGCCGGTGGCCTAATCTACAGAATAAAGAAATCGGAACTCGTATTTTGTGCAAAACCGAAGGTAATAAACCCAATTAAACTATTTTTTTCTCAGACAAATGAGTTTTTCGATAGCACACAGATCATAGGGGTCCGTAGTTTGACTCCTGTCACCCATAGACTATATGTTATAGACAAGGGATTTAACTGTATGCAGTCCGTTACTCGCCCCCGGTTACAAAAAAAAATACGTATCTTTTCTACCCCATCAGTTATTCTCCTATTTTTTTTTACAGCTGAGAGCTAAAACATTTTTCTACCAGAAAAACACAACTGTTTGTCAGTGGCTAATACAGTCTGGCTGATACATTCGCTCGAACTTGTAAACTCGCTCAAAAATCTTCGCCATTGACACCGGTTCGTACATCCGTTTTCAAGATATAAAATGCACTTTAGATCCAATGAAACGCAGCATTAGCGGCACCCACCCTTTAAACATGTTTAAAAATACTACTGACCCATAGTCTTTATCTTCAATAACGACGAAACGCCTCAGAATTCGTTGAATTTGTGATCCACGTTCTTATTTCGAACAGCTGCAGTCATCTTCTGTCATGTGACATTGTTTAGAACGAGAAATTTCATCGGTTGATATGTACTAACAGTCCTGAATTCAACCAATGAAATTTCGTACAGCTGCTCACACCTTTTTGTCACGTGACAGTATGGTGACACTGTTTGGAACGAGAAATTTCATTGGTTTATATGCGCGAACGTCAGTATTGAATGTACGAACCCGTGTCAATGGCGAAGATTTTTGAGCGAGTTTACAAGTTCGAGCGAATGTATCAGCCAGACTGCATTAACCACTGACAAACAGTTGTGTTTTTCTAGTAGAAAAGTGTTTTAGCTCTCAGCTGTAGAAAAAATTAGGAGAATAACTGATGGGGTAGAAAAGATACGTTGTTTTTTTGTATCCGGGGGCGAGTAACGGGCTGCATACAGTTAAATCCCTTGTTTTAGTCTATGGGTGACAGGAGTCAAACTACGGACCCCTATGACACAGATATGTAATTGGAAATGGCGTATTTGAAATAAAGTGGAGTAGGCCTTCTTTTTGATTGCAAATAGCTTTAAGCCTCTAGAGCAGTTTTATACTCTAAAATTGTCAATAGATCGCTTGATTCTGGGCTTCTTCGTTCTAAAACTTGTTCGTTCAACGATTGCACGCTACCCCATTTGATTGTACACGAACATTTACAGATCGAAATAATTGATTGTAATGTTGGGATTTAGATCTTGGCGGCCAAAGACATCTTAAAATCATAGTTTTCAGGTACAAACCTAATTTTATTTGATATAGCTATATGGTTTCTCTCTCTACCCATCATGAATCCTACGGTCAAGGGACATTACTCCTGAGGCCACCAATATAAAATAATAAAAATTTTGGCATGAGTACCCTCCCTTAACCAAAAAGGAAACGGTATTGATTTCCTTAATAGGTTGACTTTCAAGCTATTAGTTGAATAATATATCTCTCTTTTTTTCAAATTATTAATTCCACACAATGGCTTCCCTGACAAATGCCAGGGTTTTGAACGCTTTGATTTCCCTCACTTTTTAATGTTGCTGTTAAATGGTTCTGATCGCCGAAAGAATGTGTGAAGTGTTCCATTTAACTCTTTACTAGACGACAAAATTTCAGGCCTGTTAGATTTGAAAACATTTGTAGATGACAAATTAAATGTGTCCAAATGATGGTATTTGTCTTGGACAGGATGGAAAACTTTGTGGATAATGAACATATGAATACATAAAAACTCGAAGCTTCCCCTAATATTTGGATGAGTGCAAAAATCCGCATGCTAACAAAGCCAAAAGGAATTTAACTGGCTTATAGCAGCCCGTCATTCTCGGGAAAGCTTTCAAACTGGCCAGGTTGAAGATCGACACGGTTAGCCTAAGTAGCTAAAATAATGAATAGCATGTTACTATATAAAGTTTCGTTCAAAATAATTTATCAAGCAATGATTTACAAAATGTATACATTTATGGAATTTACCGAAGTGGAGGTAAAGGGAAAGAGAAACTACAATGTTTTATCAAAATCCAAATGGAACATATTTAAGTAATATCAGATCGTTCAAATTTTCAGGACAAAGGTGCTGTTTTTTTTTTTTACATCATTTGAATTACATATACGAAACTGAAAATATGAGAACTGTTCATTGTTAACTGCAGGAGAAGAAAAGGACGAGATTTTAAATTGTGCACAAATATTACTTTAAGTGGCTGATCGATCTCGATTGCGTACAAGTGTTGAGTCAAGTCATGAGTGATCGTTATTAATAGGCTCTGTTGCGGGGACAAGCCCATGAAACGAACTTAATACAAGGATCTTTTCTCCACAAAATTGGATACGAAACTCGCCTCTGTGTAACTTTTGTGAAGACAAACCAGAATCTATTGAGCATTTGTTTGTCGACTGTACCCACACACAATATTTAGTTTAAACATATTTATTTTACGTTAAACGGATTAAGGTGCTGAAGATAATTAAACAAGTGTAGTCTCGTAGTCTCTGTCTAACAAAAAGATTGCATCTGAAAAAATAGTGTTCAGCATCTTCAGGTTCTACCAAGCACATGCAGAGCTGACTATTACGAAGGTAGTTATGAAACAAATCACAATTTAGTCCACTGCATTTTATTCCTAATCCGGGCATGCAAAACTGATAAAAAACGATTGCCTTCAAGGTAATAGGCTGGAACGGCGGGTAATGGGAACCTACTTGAGATTGCCTTTTTAAAAGTTGAAAACAAATTGACATTCTTTAGACTATCATATAAATTATTCCAAATATATATATTGAAGAAGGGATACATGATTTTTGTGAAATTGTAGTGCGAGTAGATATGTTTCTTAGATCTCTATTGTTTCTAAGGGCATATTGCGTAGTATCTGCAGTAAGTGGTGGAATTTAGTCTGAAATGTATTGGGGAGCCATCTGACGGGTGGCTTTATACATAAAATACCTTTTTTTTTTTTCGGTTTCCTGCCTGTCTTTCAAAGATTGCCATCCACATTCTAGCAACAAGTTTTCTAAGGAAACAGAACGAGTAAGACCGTTACAATTCTGGCAGCTTCGTTTTGAATTTTTTCTAGAGAATTTGCACATGAGTCAGAACAACCATCCCAAACAACTGACATATACTCTAGTAATGGTGCTACATAAGATATGTAAATTTGGTTTAATGATTTTCTGTTCAGTGTAAATTTCAGCTTTTTCATAATTCCGAGTACTTTAGACGAAGATTTTAAAATATCATCAACGTGTGCGTTCCATTGACCATTTTGGCTGAAAGTTAAAAGTTATTTCTAAGTGCTTATGATTTTCAACAAAGATAACGTCAGTGTTTTGGAATTTCAGCCTAGTAAGCTAGTCTACTGCTTTCAAAGAGAAAAGGATAGCTTCGGTCTTTTGTTGATTAAACGTTAGGAGCCACTGTTTTGCCCATGAAGATATTAGATTAAAGTCATGGTTTATAATACCTTCAATATTACGAATTGATGATGCTAAATAATAGAAGGAACTATCATCTGCAAATGGTCTAGTTAAACTTAATAAGGAGTCAGTAATGTCATTAACATAAACTAGAAAAAGCAGCTGACCTAGGACCGAGCCCTGGGGTACCCCAGCTGTTATCTGTTTAGGAGACGAAGTGGCGGATTGTAAGACAACTTTTTGGCTCCTCTATGAGAGGTAATTTGAAAGCCACTCGAGAAGAATCCCTTCGATACCGTTTTGTTTGAGTTTAAAGAGAAGACCTCTATACCAGACTCGATCAAAGGCTTTAGAAATGTCACAGAAAACCATGCATGAAAACTGTTTGCTATCGAACGATTGACATATGTGGTGGTAGATATCGACAAGTTGGAAAGTTGTTGAGTGCTTTGGTAGGAATCCAGATTGATATTTATACACAGACTGTTTTCGAGGAAGAAGTTATACACGTGTTTAAAGATTATCCTTTCTAATAATTTTTCGCAACAGCTTAACAGAGAAACGGGTCTATAATTAGTAACTGATGATTTATCCCCTTTTTTGTAGATAGGAATTACATTAGCCGTTTTCCATAAGTTAGGAAAAACACCTTCAGATAGTGATCAATTAAATAGTATTTGCTAGGGGTTTAGACACTTGGTCTGCTACACCTATAAAGACTCTGTGATTGATAGAGTCTGGCCCACTTGCCTTATTTGGGTTAAGGCATCGGATGAGGTCTTCAATTTCAGATTCAAGAACAGTGATTTGAGAAAGATTATTATTAGTTCTTTTTAGTGAAAAGGGGTAGAGAAGCGAGTTCTTCATTTACAGATGATATAGACTCGAAAAAGTTACTCAAACACTCAGCTTTTTCCAGACCAGATATGGATGCTGGGGTCTCACTATTTGGAGACGTACTAATTAAAGGCGGTATGTTCGATGAGCAATCATTGTTTTTAACAAAGTAGCGGATAAGACGCCAAAAACATTTTTTATCGTTCCTTTGTAGGTTACATAGATTGAGCTCAAGTGAATTAAAGAAGTTTTGCTTTGCATGTTTTTTCATATTATTTATTTTGTTTCTAATTGTTTTGTACTTACATAAAATAGACAATTTTCCTGTTTGAAATGCCAACTGTTTCAGACGATCTCTTTTCCTGCATAACGTCCATAGTTCGCCATTAAACCATGGTTTATCGTCAGGGCGAATGATAACTTTTTTCGAAGGGAAACTAGCATCAATAAATGTAAGAAATTGTTTGGTAAAGAAGTCACATGCTTCGTCTACACTACCATTGTAAAGAACATCCCAGTTAAAAGACAAAATGTTAGTTCGTAAAAGATCAAAATTAGCTTTACTTTATTGATAGACTGTTCTTTCATAAATCGGTTTTTGATCGTAAGGGAATGCGAGAGTTATATATGTAGCACTATGATCAGTGACCTCAGGTGGATTCGGTAGTATCCCAGAATCTAAGTATTGCATATCGATAGGATGGAGTAGAGCATTTAATCTAGTTGGTTCAGATATCACATTCTGTAGTGAATTAATGGTAAGAATATCTTTTAGTTTCCTGAGATTAGAGTTGATCAAGTCTTCATTTAAATCACCTAGAATGACAATGTTATAAGTAATTTCATAGCCTTTTCGATATTTTTGTTGAAATTTTCAAAGAAAACGGGATCGGAAGTTTTTTGGACTGTAAAAGGTGCCAATCAAAAGTTTACTTCGTTTAAGGGTGATGGATATCCAAATGCTTTCTTCACAAAACGTTTCTAACTCTATAACTCGTTGATGTAATAAGCTGCTAGGTAAGTACACAGAGATGCCTCCTCCATGATTTGTCCTATCCTTTCTGTACAGTTTATCCAGTGAATTAGACAAATGCAAAAATTCGTCAGGGACAGTCATATCCAGGTGTGTTTCAGTAAAACATAATATATCATAATCTAAATAGCTGTCCCTGATGTATTCCAGCGTCTGTCTTAAACTCCTGATGTTGCAATGCATTATAAATTAGCTGGTATAGTTTAAATTATTTACTGGTCCGGGATTTTGCTCAACGTCACCGTGATTAAGTAGCAAAAACAACATTAACCGATAGAATTATACGTTACTAAAGCTGTCTATTATTATGCTGATACAACCCAGGAGTATCTTCAACAGAAATAACATAAATGAAAAATGGCCAGTACTAATTTTCACTTTAGTAGTTTTCTTTTATGAAAAATACCGACAGTTAAAAACACCAATAGAGAATCTCCACAGTATTACATCATTATCCATTTGGCAAGGACATAAGCAAAAATTAGCAAAACATTGAGATTTCCATTGGGTCAGTGACTTGGTATCGGATTACGTTCTTGTCACAGTGAGTATAGATATTCTGAAGAAGAAGAAGGAGAAGAAGAAGAAGAATATTTTTAGAATATGTACATGTATAACAGTTTACAAAATATTTTATCAGAATAACACGTTGATGAACATTGTAACCATAATTGGAAAATGGACGAATTAGATAAAGAGTAAAGAAAATGATATTCACAAATCTTGTCTAATAACTAATGATGATAATGAAAGAATCATCAGTTTGAGCACATTTCAAAGTCGAGGTAAGCGGGTGAGATATATAAAAATGAATCAAAATGGATTTGCACAAATTTAGTTCATGGTGAATGACAAGGTGTAAATATGACTAAGTGGCTGGTAGTGATATTGAGCCGAAACTGACAAAGGTATTTGGAAGAAGCATGAAAGTGGATAGACGTTCATGACGTCAACACTCGGAGAAACAAGGTGTAAAACTGACGGCCAAATTCAAATATAGACAGTCTTCAAAAGAAAGAAGCAATTCGCCTAAATCAGACATTTATACACTTTGTACACACGTAATGACATGTATATGTTCTGCACAAAGTGGGAATCGGAATAATTCCAGAATTGTACCGATTTCCACCCTGCGCAGAAAACACACACACACACACACACACACACACACACATGCAGAAGTACAAAACGACTTAATCGAAACAAGGCTGCATGCCCCGAAGATGATTTATTAAATGAATTCTTTATAGAATCATGTGATATATTATGCAGTCATTTAACGACTTTATTTAATAAAGTATTTAATTCCGGCATTTTTCCTGAATGTTGGGCAAAAGTGCTACATTATTCCTATACACATGACAAATTACCCCAATGAAGCGGCAAATTACCGAGGTATTACACTCCTCAGCAATTTAGGTAAATTATTTGCAAGTATACCAGACGCCAGAATAGAGCAATGGTATGATGAATATAATATACTATCTGACACCAAGTTTAGATTTCGGAAGAAAAGGAGCACAGTAGACGCTTTGTTTGTTTTAAAAAACAGGACGGAACATGTCTTGTATTCCAAAGGTCGTTTGTATTTTACCTTTGGTGATCTAAAGAAGGCCTTTGACTCTGTTTACAAAAACGCGCTCTGGTTCAAGCTATTTAGTATGGGTTTCGACGGGAAAATACTCAATATTTTTAAATCTATGTATTCTTGTGTTAAATCATGTGTAAAATATAATAATACTGAATCCGACTTATATATATATGTGTGTGTGTGTGTATGTGTGTGTGTGTGTGTTGGGTTGTTTCAGGAACAAAATAACTCCTTAGCATTATTTTCATTATTTTTAAAAGATCTAGAGCTATTTTTACAGGAAACAGATACCTGTGGTTTAAAACTGTCCGATATTTGTATCATATTACTCCTGTTTGCTGATGACTTGGTCGTTATGGGTAACTCCCCGACTGAGTCTAAATAGACTCAATCAGTATTGTAGAAAAAGGGGTCTTAAGGTGAATACGTCTAAAAGTAAAGTAGTTGTCTTTAGGTCCCGCGGAAACTTACGTAATAACTTACGGTAATGATTACCTAGAAGTTGTAGATAATGTTAACTATTTAGGGGTGTGTTTTAATTATACGGGATATTTTAATTAATATGTTCAGATTAAGTGAAAATCTTTGAAAGCTATGCATTTATTATTGAACAGTATCAAAATGCACCACACTAAACCCGATATATCGATGCAGTTGTTTGACACAACTGTTGGATCAAATCATGAATTCTGCTAGTCCAATTTGGGGCTTCACCAAGTCAAAAGACCTAGAGCAAATTCATCTTAAGTACTGCAAATGGATTTTAGGGGTAAAAAGTAGAACATGCATGCGGCAGTTTATGGAGAATTAGGTCGATATCCAATATACATTTCGCGATATGTTCAAATTAGAAAATACTGGGTGAAATTATTGGATACTGACAATATTATTTTACAAACAGTTTATGAAGACGCTAAACAGAGATTACATCGCGGTTTTAAAGGATGGTTACAGAATGTTCAACAATTTTTATATACGAACTGTGCAAGTTTCACGAAAATCTGACCACAAATGGAGACTTTATCATGTAAACAATAAATGGAAATTTTTAACTTGAAATCGCTACTTTTCCCATACTGTTTGTTGGATTTTTTTTTCAAAATCAATAGGGTTCAAGCTATTGATAAGGTAAACAAACTGTGCAAATTTCACGAAAATCTGACAACAAATGCAGGCTTTATCGCGTAAACAAGAAATGGAAATTTTCAACTTCAAATGGCTACTTTTCCCATACTGTTTGTTGGATTTTTTTCAAAATCAATAGGGTTCAAGCTATTGATGAGATAAAAAAACTGTGTAAGTTTCATGAAAATCTGACAACAAATGCAGACTTTATCGCGTAAGCAAGAAAAAGACTAACGGACGGACAGAAAGACGGACAGACGGACGGACGGACGACGGAAACCATACCATGACATAAGCTCTGCTGGCTTTCAGCCAGTAGAGCTAAAAATAGTCATGATGATCACCAACGCTTTGTGCACCGCTGGTTTAAACCGCTGTATCGATTTGAGAATTCTATCCAGCAAAACGGTGAACATTATTTACAATCCATCCCGATATTCCGGGGCTCTTTGCAAACACTCTAGTATCGGAGGACAGTGTATCTTATTATACTGCAAAGAAATTTCTAGCGATCTGATTGAATAATATGTCCCGAATATATATTCATGTACACTGGCAAAATCCACGTAAAAGCAGCTTCCCTTTTTGGAGCCCCGTATACATGACTACCCTTTCGATACAGCATCCAAAATGGCAGCGTCGATCGATACAAGCCGCCCACAAGACAAACATACTGAGTCGCCTGCATCATATCATTACTAGTTTCCCTTCATGTTTATCATTAAAACGGAAAGAATGGATTATTTTTGAAAATATATGATATAGTTACATGTATCATCATTAGCTGTCATTCTAAAACAAATACACGAGTTTAAAACGAGCCATCCCTTCGTCAGGTAAGCAAATTGTGAAGTGTCGAAACTCATAGATTGTAACGTTTAAAAGATAACCTAATGGTCGTTTGAGGCAACTAATGGTCGCTTACCTTTGCCAACAAATCATTAAAGTGCATAATTACTTACCTTGAAGTTGTTTGAATCTACATGTATGTTTAAATAAAGATACGTCGAATGTCTATCGCAGTGACTTCATCAAGTTTATGCACCAAACCGCACGTTTTACCAAGGTTTCAGTGACGTAATTTCTCAGTGACATCGGTTTTCATTGAATTGGGGGACTCAGACGGAAAATCCTGTGTCGTCAGCGTACTCAAATCGTGAGGTTTTAAAACAGGGAAATTTTGCATAATACACGTTGGAATGGTAAACTTTGCAGTATAATAAATTTGTTGTACGGTCAGGTGGCAGGGGACTTGGAAACTTGTTCATTGCTGTGGTGAATCATGTCGCCCCGACTGGAAAGGTCAGGTGGCAGGGGACTGGGAAACTTGTTCACGGCCGTTCTCGGGGCGACATGATTCACCACAGCCGTGAACAAATTTCCAAGACCCCTGCCACCTGACCGTACAACTAATATTGTTTACAACGGGGAAATTAATGGTGAACGGAAAAGTGTCATCCATCCGGGAAGCGAAACATTACCCGAAACGCCATGCCAGTCTTGTTCAACGTCTCGGATGGAGGATGAAATTATCAACTATTAAGGTGGTTACGATATCTGATTTCTTTAAAGTTGCTTGCACCTTGGGTTTATACAGAGTCGCAACTTATTATGGTGGACTGTTTCGTGCCGCAATGTTTACAAATGACTCTATTCATTTTACGTGTTTTCATACTAGATCCGTATTAATGACGGGCATTAATCACAAATGTCAGATGTACAAAACATGCATGCCTATTTTGACTGAATTGCCGTTATTGTAAAGTGCGATCGGTTGGACACCCTCCTTTATCCCCGATGCACTGCGTTAAAAGGAGGGCAAATAAAAACTGTCATAAGTGAATTTGAATTGTTTTATTATTTTACCCCATTATTGTTCAGTTCAGTTGACCTGGTTCGACGATGGTTATGTTGGAAAGCAGCAAGTGGCATGGAGAGAATATTGTGGGGTACTGAACTACAGGAAGCATGGATAGATGTACAGGCCGCCCTGAAATAACTGAAATAATGTTGAAAACGGCGTTAAACACCATACAATACGATCAATTTATTTACCTGGCAGGGATTTGGACACAGCTGCATCCACTGTGGAAGAATCTTGACCCAAATCATTGACATGTCAAATAGAATACAGCATGAAAAACGTATTCAAACATAGAGATAAAATGTCGTTCATTTTTTTTCTGCATCCTTGAATAGTTCACACCGATGGACCTCTCAATGTCATTAGTCACTGCGCACTGTACAGCTATTGACCGAAGCTAAGTGTCCAGTACCTAGTGACCACTGAGAGCTTAAAAAGGGGTTGAAATTGCAGTTTGGCCAAGCTTCCCAGAAAAAAAAGGTAATACAATAAAACCCTTAAATGAATCCGTCAAAACTTTCATATATGAAACGGTGATTGATCACATTTTTCTTTCTTTTAATAAGTTTCTGTTTAAAAAAGGTACCGTATCAAAAGTATCTGTACCTAGTATTTAATGCATCAAACATTAAAACAACCAGTTTTTTTAAATAGAAAGGTGCCATAATATTTGAAGTTTCACGCGCAAACACGGTATAAATATATCACACTGGAGAGACCTTACGTTCTTCCTCCAGGTCAACGTTACTGCTCCTGTCAATTGAACGTACCCGCTCCAGGTAAAAACATGGCTGCGCCCTAGAATTTTGCTAGGTAAGCACCAAAACATACTTCTTTGACAATCAGATGAATAGATATGCAGTAGACGGTTATCGCACGGAATGTCTGGGATGTCAGTGCATATTTCTGTGTTGTTCTTTTGGTGGTTGCTTGGTTGTTGAAGACGTTAAATCCGACAAACTTCCGTCAGCGACTATGATTTCTGAATAATCAACACGCGGAAGTCAGCAAAAGCTTTGTTAAACATACAAACACGATATTCTGAAATTTGTGCTCTGCCAAGTGATTCATACATGTATATGCTTTATTCACCAGTTCTAAGCAAAAAAAGTACACTATGTTCATTATAGAGCAACTTTCTGTCAATTTATAGGCAACGTTCCATGCTCCATAACCCAAAACGATCCAGCTCCTGAGTTGAAACAGAGTACGATATTATAAGCGATTGTCTCGGAGTTTAATCAAACAATTTGTCTTTTTTGATCAATATGTATAACTGTCTGTCTGTCCGTCTTTCGGTCTTTCTGTCAGTCAGGTTTCTCGTCCTGATTATTGATGCTTTTGAAATGAAATGTCGTTATATACATGAAGAGCTTGATGACAGACAGTATCATGCACAAGATCCACAACTATCATAACTATCATGCACTAGATCCATAACTATTATAACTATCATCTTCGATATCGTCATCACAAGACTCCTCTTGGTTATGTAAATTAATAAATAACGATCATCAACGAACAACCAACAATATGCCTTGTCAGCTGCACACCTAAAAGCATCTAGTTATATCTAATACTAAGATATGTAATGATCTTTTCACACCTTTGCAAAACAGTAGACCCTATTGAAACCTTAGGGTAGCTTACGAATGACGAATTTGTTTCAAATTAACAAGCCTTTTTTTTTGTGTGTGTGTGTAATACACTAAAGTTATATAGATGCATAGTTTTTTATTTTTTGCATGAAAACAGATCCGGTAAATCCTTAAATCTTTTGACACCAGAAAACGGCATAGGCAAATAATGCAGTCCCGGATCAACCGCTACCGAAGCTTGCGGTGCCTGATCATGACAATTCACAATTTGCGTGTAATGTTACTATGCACAGATAAGGGAAAAAAGAACGAATTAATATGATTATCTACGGCAGATTTTTTAAAAGTATTTTCATATTTTCTTACTGAAAGAAATCATGTTGCAGACGACTTTTCTTTCTTACACCCAAAGGGTTAATACTTCGTACATTTAAAACGCTCACTTACATTTGTATCATGTATGTTTCATTTTCCGATAAAATTTGAATTTAAGGTATAACCATCCTAACGGTTCTAGTGCAACATGGAATAAAATTTCACATTAGTTGATAAATAAGGATTTATACTGATATTATAACATTTTTGCACATTTCTAACCGGCCAGAAATTCCTTTGATGTCTATCTTGAAATTATTTGTTGATACTTTTGTCAGTTTCCTGAAAAGGGAGGTAATTATTATTTCCCTTCGTAATGAGAGTATAGTGGTTTTAGATTTATAAATGATAATTCTAAGAAGGAAAAAAAAGGAAAAGGTGGCTCGGTTAAAGTAGTACAATAATACTCATTTTTAATTATAGCTAATTTTGTAGGACGATATTATAGTGGAAATAGCTGTTTTCCATTAGGATGGTACTACCTTAATATTTGAATGAAATATGTATTCAGCATTGACCACTTTCATAAAAAAAAAAAAAAAAAAACTTACAAACTGTATATATAAAATTGTTACAAACAACTTAGGATCGTTACTTTCTGAAACAAATTGAGAAGACAAAGGCCTATCAGACAAATCCGCCCCACCCTATCTCTCCCTCTCTCTCTCTTCATTCCGCTCTCTCTCTCTCTCTCTCTCTCTCTCTCCCCATTTTTTTGGCGATGAGTGTCTGATTCTGCCAGCTTAATAAAATTGGGGAGAGAAACAGAGAACCCGAGATCGCCTGAATAAATGCTCAATAAGATCAGGCCTATTAATAAAAAAGAAAAAAAAAAAAAGGAAAGGTTCAACGTGCTGTAGTATTGTACTTCCATTCAAGTATTTATTAAACTACACATTTGAACCGATCTACCGATCTATATCGACAGGTATAAAGTTGCAGAAATCGGTTTAAAATGTGACTAAACTGAAAGATACTTATCTCATTGATAGAATACAATGCAAGAAAAGTAAAAATAAAGCCCAAATGTTTTGCTTAGTATTCTACATCAGTTTATTTAAACTAGGAAATATTGGTAAAGGGTTAAAACATACAGGTTTTACAGTAGGCTGTGTAAAATATGTTCACTAACCACAACACCACATAAGGATGACAATGTAATCTTAGAGATGTGACAAGGCCACAGTGTTGAACACTGCACCTGTTCTTTTGGGGTGTATTGTATTCCTGTAGAATTCACTATTTAGCCTGAAACTAATGCCTGAACCGATGTCTATATAGATGTTCAGCTGATTTGGAATATATAGTTGGTCATTCATAATGATAATTATTGCTATTATCAACGATGGTGAACCTATGACTGTGACCACGATAATTAAAATAGAATCGTGACCAAAATGACAAAACTGTTTACTGTAACACGAGGACTTACGCTTATCGTGTTTCAACTCAGGAGCTGGATCGTCGTATTGAATTTAGGAGCATGTTACGTTGTAATGCAAAAATGGCAAAATATCGCTTTATAATTGCAATTTAATTTTTTTTTTCGGTTTATAGTTGTGAGGAATAATCATTATATAAGTCACCTGACACGGCACACATTTCAGAATATCGAGTGAATATGTTTTACAAAGGTTTCTGGAGACTCCAAGTATTGATTTTCCAGAATTCGTAGTCGCCGACGGAAGTTTGTCGGATTAAACGTCTTCAACAAACGATTAACCACCAAAAGAACTACAGATTAACGTGCACTGACGTCCCAGACATTCCGTGCGACAACCTTCAACTGTATATCCATTCATTAACATGTAAACAAAAATATGATTTTTTTACTTACCTTGCAAAATCTTATGGGCGCAGCCATGTTTTTACCTGGAGCGGGTACGTTCAATTGACAGGAGCAGTAACGTTGACCTGGAGCAAGAACGTAAGGTCTCTCCAGTGTGTATATGGAGCAGTTTTGACGGTTCAAGTTCTTTTGAAGAAATAAAAAAAAAAAAAGACTGAGTGTTTACAGAAAGTTGGCATTAAAAAAATGATAAGCAGACCAAAATGCGTTTCTATATACAAATTAAATAGACAAACCCGAAAACTACCAGCTGAAGTATAAAAAAAAAAAACGTTTAAGAAAAGTCTTCCTGTGAGGAGGAAAACTTAACTCTTTTCTTAGTCCTTACCAAATACACTTTATTTGATGAAGCGACAAAAAATGACTCATTGCATCACACACACACACGCACACACACACACACACACACACACACACACACCATGGAAAAAAATCACACACACTTAAAAAAAGCTAAATGTTATAAATATCATATTCAATAACACAAAGCAGTGAAATAATTTAAAGTGAAAGTCAGTTTCTGCCACGTCAACTCAATGTATCGTCTTATAAAATGTTTCTCATTTTTTTCACGCAAAAGCGTGGACGATGCGATTCATTTTCCAACCGCGACACTGATATTTGGCATACTCAGTATAGGCCGCACACATTCGAATGATAATGGAGTACTTTAAATTTTTTGGTACAAGTAACGAGATCTGTGGTTCAGTAATACAGTCTTGAATCGTCGATGGTAGGGTTCAGGGACACGTCCGAAGGAGTCGAAGAATTCCGCCGGTCCTTTCTTGGGAAAGTAAACCGCTACCCAGTGAGTCACGGGCTTTCGCCTTCGTCCGTGTTCACTACGCATAGTTTAGGCAGATGCCTGACGAATTTAGGCAACTGGTCCGCAGCGAAAACGTCTTGCTTCTTAAGTACGGAATCTCTTCTGACGAATGTCATCATCTACAAACCGTTCATTATTCCAGAGTAACGTGTCTGTTCTCGTCTATTTTTTTTTTATTACAGTAGGGATTCTGGTATACACGATCACGATACAGGTTGTCGGTAGAGGTTCTGAAAACTTCAATTGCAGCCGAGTGTGTGCTCTCTCATCTGGTCTGTCTTTGGTGTCACCGCTGGGTCTAAATCGGTACAGACAATATCCCTGTTTGTATTCCGATTTATTAAGATAAGCAGCTATTTCGGTGGTATCTCCACAAAGTTCCCAAAAGGGTTCGATAAATTGATCGCTTTTATAATTAGGCTGCGGTGGCTCCGATGGAGTGGACTATTCATCGACGAAAAATCCAACGTAATTGCAGTCGAAGTGTTGAAAGTGAAAAGGGTTTTTCACGTAAGACCCGTGCCTGGCCGCAGACTCAACCATACCGACCATGGGTTGCTGGGGCACTTTACCTTGAAACACATCGTCAGTGATAAACGAAAACTGTCTTGACCATGGAACGACTGTAGTGATACAGAGCGTTCCATCTCTAATGATGTCAGCTTGACCTAGAATGACGTCAGGGTTGACCTTGACCAAGGCTACTTTTAACGTTGTCTCTGTAATACATACTTTGTAGTGTTCTGTTTCATCCTTCGACAATAACCTGAACCTGTTAAATTATCACCACAACTTGACGTTGATGGGGACACCCTTTAGAATCAATCTGTCTTGTTGACATATGTCGACGTGTAGGCGCCTGATAAGATCTTGTTATTTGCTGTTACATGTGTAGTTCGCTCTCAAATATAGACCGTTGTTTAAACCGTCGGGGTCGGTGACGGCCATAGCACTCCAAGTTTCTTTGATAAACAGCTGGCACTCCAAATCGCGCCTACTCTGAGTTTGCAGAAAAGTATCCAGATATGCTTTGTAGGCGTAATTTGCTCCGACTTCGGTGGTAGGGTGCTGTTGCATTTTAAAATCTTCTTAGGAAGAAAATGCTATGTAACGGATTGTTCATCAGGGCCACGTGTCTTTCAGCATCAAGATCGGACCCATCAACTTTGACGATTTTCAGCTTCACGTTACGAAGCAAATTCTTGAGATCGATGTAGGTCAGAGAGGTGCCGGGAATGTTAAACTCGATGGCGGCACCTTCCTTGAGTTAGTTAAGCATGGGTCTCACTGTAATCCATTCCCCATTTTGAGTCGCGGTCTGTACTTCAGGTGCATCAAACAAAGCTAAGTCGTTATCGTGCTTGCTGCTCGTTTTCTTAGGCTTTCTTCGTATCCTAACCGGTATGCAAGGTGGCCCCTTCGACCGCACAAAGGTGTTCTTTGTAGTTGCGGTCTGCCGAATTTGTTAATCCGCTGTTGGACTTCTCTGTCTAGCAACAGAAGCGGTGCCTATTAATCTCTGATAATTATCCACTGGAAGCAAAACTGTTTTCTGAATTGTATCCATTTTAAGTATATCTTCAACGCTGGTCCCACGGTTCTTACAAATTCAGTCACTGCTTTCACTCTTTTCGAAAAAATCGCTTTTTGTGTTGGAGGGGCACCAATACATCGACCAGACGTCTTAAAAGATATTTATATCGCTCCAACTTCTTAATCGAGGAAGAAGGCACTGTAATTGTCTTTTGCAGAAAATTAACGACGATCTGCACCAAGGCTCGCAATTGATGTTTGGTAATGGATTCGGTCTTCAGTGATGAATCCCGTTTTAACCTCTCCTGTGCCGACGGAAGAGTCCGCGTTTACCGTCGACGTAATGAACGTCAAACCCAAAGTTATGTTCTGGAGCACAACCTTTTGGTGGTGGTGGTATAATGGTTTTGGCAGCAATGAACCACACATTTAGAACTGACCTAATGGTTATTAATGGTAATTTAAATGCCAGACGGTATGTAAACCAAGTTCTTCGTCCTGTGGTCGTACCCATGTTTCAGCAACGCCGTAGCCTTACATTTCAACATGACAATGCGCGCCCCCACACGGCCAGATTTACCAAAAACTTTCTCATGGCCAATAATATTGCCGTGTTGCCATGGCCTGCTAACTCTCCCAAATCGAACACATGTGGGACGTCGTTTACGTCGACGTAACCCACAGCCGCAAAACGTCCAAGAATTGACAAATGCTCTTCGTGAAGACTGGGCTTGCATTCCACGCTACATCCTGCGTAATCTGTGTGGGTCCATGGGACGGCGACTGCAGGCACTGATAGCAAGTCAAGGAGGCCATACACGGTATTGATGAATTTAAAGGGGTGAGTTTGTTGAAATGGCTGTTAAATTTGTGTAATATTTAGCTAAACGCTTGTGTCATGTGATGTGTGTAGAAATATTGACAAAGTCCATTTTTAAATTACAAAATCATGCATTCGATATTTAATTCATGAAATATGACGGGACAGAGGGAGATGAGGCGTTTCTTATGGACGTCAGTATTCCTGGTTAATCTTGTGCGAAGCTCCAATTTTAGCAAACATCAATTAAGTAATCAGGTGATTTATTAGCTATATATGTTACCAAGATGAGTTACATTCTTCATTCAGATTTGATATTTTAACAGGGCAGTTGCCACTGTTACTGCACATTTTTAGTCAGTATTCAGTTAGAGAAGATCAAAGTGACATAGGGAATGAGAGCTCAATCACGTTTGTATTTGCTCAGTATACCCATCGTCATTTATTATCATTCTCATGCATGCCAGTCATGTTTGTGGCTGCACGATTTTGTTATGAAAACTGTGGTTGATGTTTTTCCGTTCTTACCGTATTTAGAATTATGTCAGATTAACTGTTTGACATCGTGAATCAAAGAAATGATACGAATCATGATGCCATTATTACGAAACAAGTTATTTCGTTGAAATGATATCCCAACCGAAATGGAAAACTTTTTTAGATACAAACCTATAAGAGGCATTGTGTTTTGTATGATGTACACGTGGCCTTTTTGTCAGTAGTCCATAATGAAATTATACATTAAGTCCCCTTTTTCCATGACACAACAATAACAAAAAAGCATATCGGTGGACTATCATAAGGAATTTATGAAGTTTCACCAATTTTCGTAAAGGAATTTAGAAGATATCTGTCCGGATAGACGGACAGATGGACGGACGGACAGACTGACAACACAAATTGTACTATATCCCCTCGCCTTCGGCGGGGGATAACAAGGCTAGATATGAATGTTGGAAATGAGATGCATTGAGTTTGACATATAATATATACTGGTCCTTTGACATGCAGCAAATTTACCAAGAGCAAACGGTTTCGGTTCAGGTCAGTCTGCTCGGACTCCGAAGGCTGCTTGGGTCGATACTTTTTACAGATGCATGAAGCTCCCTTTTCACAGAGCATGGCTCATTTGTATTACTTCTTGCTTTCTGCTTGCATAATACAAGGACATATATTCACCTACTCATTTACATTGGATTTTAGTGAATTATCATCTGGTCAAATTTAAAGGACGTTTTGCGGACAGTCTATATCAAGATCAGACTCTACAGAATGTGCAGTCTAGACTTTGATCAACACTTTCCAATAAGGAGATATTTCCCCAAAAAACATCCGACTGCTAAAGCACATAAATCCGGAATTAATGCTAAAAAAATATGCAGACCACTTCCTTGTATGTAATCCTCTACTAAGGGTATACCCGTAACAGTAATTGAAGCGTTTTCCCCTTAGTTTCGAGTTCCGCAATTAAATCTTAACCTAACGACAAAATTTTAGACTCATCCAATGTGAAGGCAAACGACAAATTGCATGGGTTTCAACTGATGGGAATTGTCTATGAAAACATTGTGGGAAAAAGATAAATTTTGGGTTGTATTCAATTGCAGAAATCAACAAATCTCTACCTTTGTGTCAAGTTCTTCAATGAAAAGCTTTACCAGAGGACAAAAAATTAGATTCGTCCTAATTTAACGTATTTTCAAACGACAAACTGTGTGAGACCAAATTGGAGGGCTTTGTCTGTGAAAACATTGTGAGGAGAGAGACGATTTTGGTTTGTATTCAATGGCAGTCATTAACATATTTCTACATTTTTGTCGAGTTTTAAACACTTTAACAGACGACAAAATTTGGATTCATCTTTATTCAAAGCATTTGCAGACGGCTATTTGTACAGGGCTCAAAGATAAGATGTGCTTGTAAAAAATTGCGGGGGAAAGAGAAACAAGAGCTTCGCAGAGCGGCGCATATACGCCCGAAGGGGCTTTACAGTAAAATGGGTTAAAATCGAGAACGCCTAAAGAGATCCAAATTTTAAGAGTCACATGCACAACTACACATCATTGGGAGTTGCGCACACAAGAAATTGCTAACGGACGGACGGACAGACGGACGGACGGACGACGGGGGCCATAATATAATACGACCCTTCGGGCGTATAAAAATGCTCTTAAATCTTCAAATCACGCTTTACCAGACGACAAATTTAGATTCATCTATATTAAAATCATTTACTGACGACAAATTGCACGAGCTTTACATTATGGGGTTTGTCTGCGATAGCAAAGGATTGGTGTCCATACGGGCCTTTTTTTCGGCTGGAAAAAATTTTTCAAATATTTGCTGATCTACACTACTATGTATTGGCTGCCATTTGGTTAGGTATTTAGATGCATCGTTCATGTCTTCCATGCTATTTGTTTGAGAAAAGTGGGTAGGGTAATTTGACACGATTTCAGTTTTTAAGACTAAATTGCAATTATCTGAATGTCAGATTGATCATATAGTAAACTAAGCCCTTGTTGAAAAGCACTCATGCTTTGTCAAATAGTTCGATAAAATAAAAGAACATCACACATGGGGTTATTAATAGGAGTATGTGTACAAAAAATCTAGAAAGTTGCAAAAGCAAAATTACAAGGCAATCAGAACGATCTTAGTGGAGCTGAATCTTGGTATGAGGATAGATAATCCAATGTTTCTTTACCTATCTTAAAAGTCTAAAATCGTTGAAGTCGTGTTAAAGTATCCCTAAAAGTTATCGATGGTACATTAGTCAAATTTAATTTTTAAGCTTCCTTTTTAATACCAGGTTGACTCCTGAGATCATTGGGCTATATTCTTGCATCTTGATATACTTTCTAATTAGAAATGACTACATGATAGATTCTTTCCTGTGTTTCACCAGTACTAGGCTGGGGCTCTGAAGTGTTTCGCCCGAGGACACCCCCACGAAAAACCCAGACGTTCGATTGAGGATTGAACCTATGGCTTCAGGTTTCTGATCCTAGGTTTTCACCACTAAGCCTTGCAGGACTTTCAGGATTTTGGTGTACTACATTAAATGTACCCAAGAGATGTAAAGTACCAAACGTCACTTCATCTTGAAAGATGACATTGGGGAAGCAAGGGGCTAACCATCATGATGTTGATGTGGCCTCTGGCATGCACCATGTTGTTATAACTAGAATTTGGTTGAGGTTTCAACAGAATGCCACACCTTTGCTGTTGACGACTGCTGAGGGCTCACTGTAATGAAAATGACAGCAAGGAGGTTTCGTTTCCCTCTTTAATTTGCATCTGGAGTATGTATAACCATGCAAACACTCCACATGTGGTTGAACAAAAGTGGTCCTCACTTGATCAGATCCTGCATATGCATTCTTCTTTTTCGTAGGTATGGCATGGATGGGTCTTAGACTAAGCTACGTGAACCGGAACTAGACTTCCGACCCGTAACTTTGCAGATAGGCCTAGCTACTGCATAGACTGAGCAAACAGCTTGCTAGGTTATGACGCAAGCCAATGGAGAGATTTCTTGTAGCCAACATTGCTTAACGCGGCCGTTATTGAGGCTTTTCTATGGCTGGAATCGGCTGGGATGGACATAGAGCTTATTGTTGTCGACCAGGGTACACTGACTGCCCAGTGGTATTGATATGAGGTTCCTGATAACCCAAGAAGGACTATGAACTACTATAGGTTTGTTCTAAAGGATGATATAGCTTGTACTCCATACTAACCATGGTGTGCAAGAGTACCTGAGAAAATATGGTATTGCACGTCTTCACAGGCCAGTCCAATCCCGTCACTACAATCCCATAAAGCATATGTTTAATGCGCTGCAGGTCCAAACTTTAGCCAGCTAGGTCAAACCAAGAAGTAACAAGGATAAAAATCTAAAATGAATGTTAAATACAGTCAATACAGAGACTTTATATACACCACTATAGAAGTCACTTATTGAATTGTGTAAAAACAAATTACATGTATATCATAGTTACAAGCATGTAACCTATGCGCTTAAATATTCCTGGTGCTGCCCGCCCTGGTAGCTCAGTGGCTGGCGTATCGGACTCGTGACCTGGTGGTTGTGAGCTCAATACTTGGTTGAGGCGAAGTTTTCTTTCCGGCTATTTTTCGCCTCTCACCTTAGATGCATGTGAGAAAGTAGTGACTTAAAAAAAAAAGGTTGTGTCAGTACTGGTGTGAGAAAGCCTGGAAACACATGCGCCGTGATATGACCTAAGCTGTTAAAACAGCGTTAAATTCCAATTCAATCAATTCTTGGTGCTTAGCAAACTTCGAGAAATATGAATGTTGAATGAATAGAAGATCAACATGATGAGTATTGAATTTTTCTTCCTGAAATACAATACTGTAAAGGTGTTGTGTTTGTAAAAAGTAACCGCACACTTTTAGGTATTTGTATTCGTATTTGAATGCGTTTGAAAAGAGTTAAACCTACGGGAGTTCGAATTTCTGGAAAAGAGCTTGGGGTCTCAATGTGACTGTGAAAGAAAGGTCAAAGTTACCAAGTTGTAATTCAGTATCGTGCCATCAATATTTAACCTTGCCAACAAGCTTACAAAATTCCTGTATCCATTAAATGCGAAAATCCCTAATTATGACTTGAAAATTTGTGAATTCAACCCAAGTAAGAGAATTATCAGTCATAGATTCCGGTCTCTCGGTCTCACTTTGGCCTTAAAAAAGGTCACGAACACCATGCCGTGGCTTATTCTATAAAAAACCCTTAACATCTATATAATTCAGGTTTGGGTGGGTGAAATATAGTGTAAGTTTACTTAGTATTAGACCATCACAAATATAAGCATTTTTCATTTCTTTCAAGGTCAGATAACTCTAGTGTTGTTCAATACAAAAAGAAATTCCTCATAGTTTAGTAATATCCACCATGTCTAATACATAATATAATGCCATGGTTATCCATAAATCAATAAAACAATGTTGTGGTTTTCGCGAAGTTAGCAATGATAAAATAAGCAAAATTTAGGTACGCCTTAAACGTGATTACATGTACATTGCTTAAGAAAGTTGTTTGAAATTGTCTGCATCATTTACATCCTCTTATAGGGTAAGTGCCTACATGGATCGAATGAATATCCATTACAGCTTCAAATGGAAGATAATTGCAATTCAGTCTTAGAAACTGAAATCATGTCAAATTACCCCACCCACTTTTCTCACACAAATAGCATGGATGACATGACCGCTGCATCTAAATACCTAACCAAATGACAGCCAATACATACTAGTATACATCAGCAAATATTTGCAAAAATCTTTTTTAGCCGGAAAAAAGGCCAATATGGACACCAATCCTTTGCTATCGCAGACAAACCTCATGATGTAAAGCTCATGCAATTTGTCGTCAGTAAATGATTTTAATATGTATGAATCTAACTTTGTCGTCTGGTAGAGGGTGATTTGAAGATTTAAAGAGCATTTTTTCTCTTTCCTCTGCAACTTTTTCGCAAGCACATCTCATCTTTGAGCCCTGTACTATGGTGGCATTTTTCTCCCGCGAGATACGAGATAGCTATTGCGATAATTTAAGAGAACTATCGTGATAAAGTTTCCTGAAAATATTATCTAGATAATGACAATTTTCACGATGAAAATATCACGATAATTCTAACTGTTATCACGATTTATTTTGCTTTCGTGCCCATAAATGATATTCACGGTATCTATAATTAGATACGGTTTCGGAACATCTTCGTCTGTAACCTTATGAATTTCCTTTTCCCTGAATGGTTTCAAAGTTGTTCGTAGGAGGCAGTTCGAGTCGTCTTTGTGATTTTACAGGCTTCTATTCATTTCAACTCTTGTCAAAATTTACTAATTAAGCTACAATTGTTAATGATTCGAATTTTTACTTACTGCAATCTTGTGAAGCCAAAAACTACCGAGTTCATCCAAATGATGAATTTACTATTTATAGAAATCAAGACACAGATAGAGCTATCACGATAATTTTATCTCGATGTCAGCTTCGTGCACGATTGAGAAATTTTGCGTTAAAATATTAAGTTTATCGTGATTTTTTTTTTCAGGAAACTTTTCACTATCTCGATAAGATTTTCAGGAAACTTTAGTTTATCGCGATAGTTTTCTAAAATTATCGTGATAGCTATCTCGTATCTCGCGGCAGAAGTATGCCACCATACTGTACAAATTGCCGTATGCAAAAGTTTTATCATAGATGAATCGAAATTTTGTCATCTGTTAAAGTGTTAGGTGAAAAACTCAACAAAAATGTAGAAATATGTTAATGACTGCCATTGAATACCAACCAAAATCTTCTCTTTCCTCACAATGTTTTCACAGACAAAGCCCTTCAATTTTGCCTCACACAATTTGTCGTTTGAAAATACTTTAAATGTGGACGAATCTAATTTTTTGTCCTCTGGTAAAGCTTTTAAGGTCTACAGCCCCTAACTCATCGGTAAACATCGACATTTTCGAAAAGGCTGTTCGGCCAACCTCGACAGCTTCCGTCTTTTGATATGAGATTTAGGGGTCGTAGACTCACTAACTTATCGGTAAATATCGTGTAACATCGACGTTTTCGTAAAGGCTAATCGGCCAATCTCGGCAGCTACTGTCTTTTAATACGAGAGTAAGGGGCCGTAGACCTTAATTGAAGAACTTGACACAAAAGTACCGACATGTTGATTACTGCAATTGAATACAAACCAAAATTTATCCTTTTCCCACAATGTTTTCATAGACAAATCCCATCAGTTGAAACCCATGCAATTTGTCGTTTGCCTTCACATTGGATGAGTCTAAAATTTTGTCTTCAGTTTAAGATTTAATTGCGGAACTCGAAACTAAGGGAAAAACGCTTCAATTACTGTTACAGGTATTACGGGATTCCATACAAGGAAGTGGTCTGTATATTTTTTAAGCATTAATTCCGGATTTATGAGCTTTAGCAGTCGAAGTACGTGCAGTCCGATCTTTTTTTGGAGAAATATCTTCTTATTAGACAGTGTAGATCTGTGCAGTCTGATCTGGATATAGACTGTCCGCAAAACGTCCTTGAGTCACTCAGTACTCCAAGGGTTAATACCAAACAGGATGTCATGTTTTTTTACGGCAAGTGATCTTAATCTACATTGTCCGCAAAACGTCTTTTAGTCGCGCCTAGCAATACAATGGTAAATAGCAAACAGAGGTCACGTGTTTTACCGCAAGTGCTTTGATTTCTATGTCCGCTTCTTAGAAAAAATCGTGAGTTTGAGTTTATAGACCTTGGGCCACATATAGGCCCAACCGCGGGGGGGGGGGGGGGGGGGGGGGAGGGTTCGGCACTTTTAATATCTGAGACCCCAATGTCTCCTGAGCGATTTGTCAAAGTCTGCCACCGGGCAAGCGGGGCATTTGCGAGTTATAGAAGTAAAAGTTCATCAAGTGCACTTTGCATAGAAGGTATTAAAGAATCCTCATTCAGGTTATATTTTCATTTCATTTTCTACATCTAAATTCAAAAACATTTTAAAATGGGTCTATACACTCATATCTGTAGGCCTAGTCACAACAACTGTTTTACAGAAAACCACACAATTCCGTTTTATTCATGACAAATTTTGAATCAATGTAATGAAATAACTATACTTTGTCATTTTGTGAGCCTAAAATGGCTGGTACCTAAAAACGTATCCACAGTATACATCATCACTTATGATCTTAATGATACAGAATAAATTTTATGACAAAGATTTTGCCTTTGTGATAAAATTCACATATCTATGAGCCGTTTCAGCCAAGCAAATCAGAGTATTAACAGTGCCAAATGTTAAAACTTTTTTTGGAAATCTTATGACATTTGCGGAAATTAAAGATATTTTATACTGTTGACTCATAATAACCCATTGTAAACAAGATTGTATCACTTCTATGGCCAACAGTAATTTACCTCACAGATTGGTATTGTACGTATTTAACCCAGCGAATAAAGTTGTGTAAATCTTTTCCTTTATGGTGGCCCTCCGCATAATTTGAGATGTGAAATGATAACAACGATGCTTACACCAGATCATTCCACAGTAGTCTGTATGTTCAACAAAAGTCTATTCATTATCACTTTCATCCACATAAACTACATTCATGAAGTCAGCATTTTTATCGTCCTCCCCATCGCTTGATTAGAATATATTTAAGGAATGAAGAGAACTTTTGTTGTTTTCATGGAGGTATGAGAAAAAAAAAAACCCTAAACACACTGTATGAAACAGCGAAGCGGCTTCATACAAAAGTGTAAGGGGTCTCATACAAAAGTGTGATTAGGTTTTCTTTTCATGCCTCCATGAAAACAAAACAGAAAAAAAAAAGAAAAAAAAAAAAAAAACTTCTCTTCATTCCGTATAATTCAATATCACAGACAACAAATATGCACTTAAATAATACTAACTGCTTTCTTTTTGTAAATCCAACATTGCGTATTTATGTCCATTTCATTCACAATTCATAGCGCGGTAAAAATGATGATTCATGGCGTAAAAATGACGTAAATTCGTGAAGTCATTATAGTATTGAACACTTGCAGGTTTAGTAGATTTATTATTCTTACGAATATGAAAGTTCGCAACAAATGCATAGCTCAAATACAAATCGTATCTGGCGGGATTCGAACCCATGCGGATAATTATCCTCGTTTCTCGAGGTTTAAAAGACCAATACCATAACCACTGAGCCAAAGAGAATTCTCTCTGACGCAGTTGTCAGGTATTGATTTTATACGGGAAAGCTATGCAGTAAGGAAGGAGTGATCTCCCGTAACAATATTAGAAGTTCAATACGCTAGAACTAAGTTGAAAATCAGTTTATTAGAACTCAACAAAGTGACAATGAGTTTTCAGCTCTCTCTTTGAATGTCTTTCAGCTCTCTCTTTGAATTTAATGTTGGATATTCTTTTTTTTTTTCAATATTGGGAGAAAATAAATTTAACTGGCAAATTGAACTTCGGACTTGATAAAGATCTAAAATCAGAAAGAAAAAACATCATGAAATCTCGTATACATGTTTGTTTACATTACTTTGAGTGCAAAAGTAGTTTCGGCACTGCTATTTTTTTTTTCATGGAGCTATGAATTTTTTTTTCAGCCAATCAGAACTCGCCAATGTTCATGAAAAAAACTAACATTGAATTATTTTACTATGCTAACTATATCATTGCTACGAGTTATATACTCTATATTCTATATATCTACATTAGACTATACATTCTCTTCTCGTTTAATGAGTATATAAACAGAAGTTTTCTTTATACATTTTATACATGTATTGCATGTCTATGTCAAAAGGAAGAACCCATAGTAGGCCTACGACATTTTTACTCCAGTCAGTAAGTATCAAAATGGACACAAAGAGGACTTGCATTTAACTATTTTTGAAACACTCTGGGTGTGTTGTTCTCTCAATGATTCCACGGTAGCATTTTGCTGAACAGGACTTTTGTCGAACTGCAGAGACTTGCTTTCATAGCATAGAAGTTGCAAATAAGAAAGCAGGTTAGAAAAGGACCGTACTCCATCAGATCACTGATCATTTCTTCCTACAGATGGGCAATTATTGGTGCATCACTCATATGTAATAGCACAGTATAATTCAACCTATCATCGGTAATATAGAAAAAAGTATCCTAGAAATAACAATAAGCCCATGATCTCATGATTTTAGTACCAACTGCAAAAACTGTCCATCTGTTCATGCATGATAATACAAAAATGCTGATATTGAATGGGGTGGAGCTTACCACAATCAAAGTATATTGCAGCAGTCAATTTCCATTCTGAAATATGATACATAAAGGTTCTGTCTCTGTCAAATGTGTACAATATCAACCAAAAAAAAAAAAGTTTTGAAATTGCACTGATGATAAATCACTAAAATACAATGTAAATGAGTAAGTGAATATATTGCCTTAAAGCTACGCAAGCAAGAAATGAGCCATGGTCTGTGAAAAGGAAGCTTTATGCATCTGCAAAATGTATCGGCCATGGCAGCCTGCGCAGTCGGCGTAACCGTTTGCATTTGGTAAATTTGCTACATGTCAAAGGACCAGTGTATATTATATGCCAAACCCATTGCATCTCATTTCCAACATTTATAATTAGCCTTGTTATCCCCCGCCGAAGGCCGTCTGTCTGTCTGTCCATCCGTACAGACATCTTCTAGATTCCTTTACGAAAGTTGATGAAACTTCATACATGTGTTCTGTATGATAGTCCGCCGTTTTGCTTTTTTATGTCGTGTCATGGAAAAAGGGGGCTTAATGTATAATTTCATCATTGACTAATAACAAAAAGGCCACGTGTACATACAAATACAATACCTCTTATATGTTTGTACTAATATCTAAAGACGCTTTTTTTTCCGTGGCGATATCATTTAAAAGAAATAACTTGTTTCATAATAATGGCATGATGCTTCGTATCATTTCTTTGATTCACGATTCCAAACAGTTAATCTGACATAATTCTGAATACGGTAAGAAAGGAAAACCAACAACCACAGTTTTCATAACAAAATCATGCAGCCACAATCATGGCTGGCATGCATGAGAATGATAATAAATGATGATGGGTATACTAGGCAAATACGAATGTGAATGAGCTCTCATTCCCTATGTCACTATGATCTTCTGTAACTGAATACAGACCAAAAATGCCGTAACAGGTGCAACTGCCCTGTTAAAATATCAAATCTACATGAAGAATTCAACTCATCTTAGTAACATACATAGCTAATAAATCACCTGATTACTTAACTGATGTTTGCAAAAATTGGAGCTTCGCACAAGATTAACTAGGAACAAGATGTGTCTGATTCTGGGCAGCTATAGTCTTGCATATGCATTTAGCTAAAAAGAAAGATGTGGGTGTAAGTCATACCTTTCATACTTTATGGAGGCAAGCTCAGTTTTAGCACTTTAATATCACTAACTGATAGAATTAAATTGATAAATATGCACTGTAGCCAGCATATGCAATATCTTTCTTGTAAATAAGATTTATTTTATTCTTTTAAAATTTTTGACCGTTTTTTAGATGCAAGGGAAATGAATCAGATAATAGCTGAATTCTCAACAATTGATATAAAACATTCAAAGGTATACTCGATGAGAACTGGTTCTAAGTACTTCCGTTTCATTCATGACAAAATGATGTGACGTAAATCTGTAACTGCCATGTCGGTTGCTTCTACGATGCATTCAATACATCTGTGTTCAAAAAATGTGTTTTATCTGAAAAATATCCCTGTGGTTTCTCAGATTATCAGTTTTTAAAAGCTTAAATCGTAAAAATTCAGTGCTTTCAGTGCTTTGATCTGTATTAAATGTTCTTGTACACTATGAGAAATCCATAGAAATACCTTAAAGCTTATTACATTACCTGAGATCATTTCAGACGTTCACAAGGACTAAAGTACCAAAGAAATGTAAATTGCCGAATAACTGATGAGGTATAATCAGAGGTGCACTTGATGAACTTGGACCTATAACTCGCAAACGCCCCACTGTTCAGGTGGCAGACTTTGGATAGGTGAACAGAAGACATCGGGGCTTAAGAAAAAAGAAATAGTTAAAAAAATTACCAATGGGGGAGAGCAAACATTGAAGCTAAGGCAGTTTGACAGACACACAACACATATTTTCGGCATGTTATTCATGTGAATTGTCACTGTCAGGGATATTTATCAAAGTGAGATATTGAATGGCACAAGAGACACAAAGCCAGACACCGAATAACATTCTTGAGTTTTGTGAATCAGGCAAAAGGACTTCATAGATACATGTATACGGAACATAAAGAAAGTAAACCTACTATCTTAATCATAACGTCCCAGCGATATAACTAATAGTCTACTAACAAAACGCGATAGTTGTGGCCTTTGTTTACAAACACTGGATCAGTTCAAAACTGAAAAAACACACAAAAAGACAATCAAACAAGGAAAAGAAAGGAAAGGAGAAAACCAAAAAATATATAAATTTCTTCCTAAGAAGGTGGGTCAAACGGCTCGAACCAGGATAGCCGCTTAGTAGATTCAATAGCTTGTAAAACTTTTAAGCCTTTTCAATGTACATTTTAATTGAAAGATAATTTACCTATTCTTCCCGTATACGAAGACAGAATGCACTGAATTATTGTAAACAAGGGCCACAGTTATCGCGTTCCGTTAATACTAAATCGATATCAAACAGTAAACAAACAAATTTAAATTTTGTTGTATGACGTTCGTTTAGAAACATGATATGTTGGTCGTAAAAATTTTACACAAAGGTAATTAAGTAACAGTACCAGCAGTTCTTGCGACACATTTCGTGTTTTGATAAATATTTCATTTATAACTCGATCCAACAGTTTCATTTTTTTTTCTAAAAGACGAAATTTACGATTCCTTTTTATGATGATAATAATAATAATAATATTAATATATGTACAAGTTTAAAAATTAAAAGGATTTTTTTTTGTGGGGGGGGGGGTCGCCCATATCGATTATTAATTCAAAATAACCTATAACATCAATTGTAACTGATTTATTTTTGAAGCAATTTCATTATTTATGACTATTCCATTCTATGCACTTTATTCTTAAGTCCGGACTAATTCCAGAAATAGTTTTTCCTTTATCTTTCTTTTTATATCATTATCTCGATGGCCTGTAACTTTTTAAATCTAATCTATAAAAATGATGAAGAACCACATGTTCAGTTTTTTTGCTTATATAATGTTTAACGCCGTTTTCAACATTTTTTCAATTACATCGCAGCGACGAGTGCACATATCAATGCTTTCCTGGAGTTTCTTTTACCAATTCTTGGCATAATATCCTTCCCAAACCACCGGCTGTTTTTTCACATGACCATTGTCGAAACAAGGATCAGTCATGAGTGATGACCTTTTTTTTGTCTCAGTGACAATCATCAATCCACAGAAAGATATTGGCCGAGCTTGGGGTTCGAACCAGAGACCATCTGGTTTCAGGAAATGTACTAAGCGAAAATAGTTCAAATTTTAAGTGTGCCAAGAGGTTCTTACTATGTTTTAAGTTATTAATGATCTTCGTCAAACTTGCACCTTCGATCAAATCAAAACTTATACTACTCAACAAATAGAATGTAAAGTTAAGCAAAGATTTTAGTCGTTTCAGGAAGTGAATTACTCAAGGATTGTAAAGTTGTCATTGGTCGAAGCTATTCTGATGCAATAATTAGCTGTACTATACACTTCCCTCTCTTGTTAGACCACATTTACAGCGGTTTAACAATAAGCGAAAAGTATTTTGAAAAGTACAAGTCTCCTTGTTGTATTCGTATATATACAATGGCTGTCTATATTACTCATATTTACGGAAGAGATCAGCAAGAAATTTCGTGTCGTAATAAATGTTCTAACGCTCGTGTATATTGCCCATGTACTATGCAATCGTTTTCTTCCCAATATTTTTTCGCTATTTTGTTAGTTGATGTACCGTATTACTCAATGAATTAAATACTAATCATTCACCGTAATGATAACTTTCATCTGCATGTAATACCCATCACCTGCACTTGTATAGAATTTTTCTATTTGTATAATATAACTTGAGTACCGCAGTATGTGGACGATATACACAAGCGGCAAAGGTATTACTGCTGAATATTGTAGGTTACCGTAAATTTTGTAGCGTTATGAGTAACGTGAGCATAGCTTTAAAACTCGGACACATATAATTTTTCGTGATCAAAGATTAGAAAACAAAATTACATAAACAATAATTTAGTAGCCATCATGAAGATTTCAGGTAATCATATTCATAAATCACCCAATAACGTATCAGTGATAGGTTTTCCTATGCCTTTGGTTTTCATCTGTTGGTCCTAGAATTGGGTCGAAATGTTCATTTTGATTATATAAGTCATACTATTGACATTATACTGCTTAATTGACTCTTAATAAGATGATACTGTATTTCTGCATTTTTAAAAGTTTGTAAAAATTTGAACACTAAGAGTCATGCTCTGGCAAAAAGGGGTTTAATCTATCTCCGTGATGCATTTTGCCAGGCAAGTCATCACGTAATTATGGACCCGTAAAATCCACCTTGCCTAATACCCGGTAAAATCCTGAGGACTGGTCCCCGACATGCAGAAAACTGACAAATAACAAAAATATTTGCACCAAGGACTGTGCAGGCTGACCCGAATCGATACTTTTTTGCAGATACAATAAATCTCTTTTCACAGAGAATGACTCATATCTTTTGATAGAAGCTGAACACAACAATGTGCTTCCAGTAGACCTTACTCTGAATAAACATATGTCGATCTTACACATAAAGATATATAATCTGATGGATTCAACTGAGGAATATTTTCACGTAAAATAGGATTCAGAGCAAGTCGCCTCAATGAAAGGCGTACAAGAATAATACATGGAATTGTACATCCTTGCTCTCTTGAATGATTTAAATAGATAATTTTCTCCGTGAAAAGAATACACTGTTGGCACTTGTATTCAACAGAAGAGATTAAGGATCAGACTGTATGTCCTATATTGCATTAACTGTCCATCAATAGTTCGAAGTGTATGTTGCCCCAGCATTCTAAGGGTTATAGGAATATCAAAGGACGTATCTCATCGATCGTGCATAGCCGTGTTGAAATAAAATCCTCGTGTTTATAATTAAAGTAATAGTTAACCAGGTGACCGTGACACTACCCAATGAGGACCTCACCGGTGGTCAGATTGACATATATATAAGCTCCGGTGGGAGTAGTAAAGGACGAGAGAGTGGGGCACTACCCAGGGCCTGGGTAGTGCCCCACTCTCTCGTCCCTGAGTGCCCTACATCACCGTCCCTGACAAAAATGTGTCCCTAGTTGCTGTCCCCGAAAGAATTTTTTTTAAAAAATGCCCTAGGCTCTCGTCCCTGAGAGGGATTTAGCATTCAAAATGGCGGCCGTGTGGACGGCAGTATGGGGCAAAAAATGCCCCAGGCTCTCGTCCCTGAGCGGAATTTTTTGCAAAAAAGGGAAAAGGGGGGGAGTTTTTCCTAGGCTCTCTACCCTGAGAGGGATTTAGCATTCAAAGTGCCGGCCTTATGACTGACAGGCTGGGTAAAAAATGGTCAGATCACTGAGTTGGACTTAGTTTTTTCACCCTATGGATGATTTTTTCTCTTTCTAAATGCCTGATCAGTGAGATGGACTTAGCTTTTTTCACCCTATGAATGATTTTCTCTCTTTCTAAAAACCTGACCATTGAGTTGGACTTAGATTTTTGTGCACTATAAATGATTTCTAAATGTCTGAGCACTGAGTTGTACTTAGTTTTTTCTTCACCTATGTATGATTTTTTTCTCTTTCTAATTGCCTGACCATTGAGTTGGACTTAGACTTTTTTCTGCATCTCTATGAATGATTTCTCTTTTCTAAAAGGAAATTTATCTTATATCACTGAGTTGGTCTTAGCTTTTTTCCCCTATGAATGATTTTCTCTCTTTCTAAAAGGTTGACCATTGAGTTGGACTTAGTCTTTTTACATCTCTATGAATGATTTTTTCTTTCTAAAAGACTGAGCACTGGGTTGGACTTAGACTTTTTTCTGCATCTCTATGATTGATTTCTCTTTTCTAAAAGGAAATTTATCTTATATCACTGAGTTGGTCTTAGCTTTTTTCCCTATGAATGATTTTCTCTCTTTCTAAAAGGTTGACCATTGAGTTGGACTTAGTCTTTTTACATCTCTATGAATTATTTTTTCTTTCTAAAAGACTGAGCACTGGGTTGGATTTAGTCTTTTTCTGCATCTATGAATGATTCTTACTCTTTGCAGTATAACTCTCTGGAGTATAACTCTTTTGGAACGCGTCTCTTCTAAAAGAAAGATAGAACTTTCGTGATAGATGGTTAGTCCTGAAAAGGACTGTTGGGTTAGCTCTGAAAAGAGCTGTGACAATTTTGAAGAAATGACAACTTGAAGATAGAACTTTCGTCTGACAGCTTGAAGATAGAACTTTCGTCTGACATCTTGAAGATAGAACTTTCGTGGTAGATGGTTAGTCCTGAAAAGGACTGTTGGGTTAGCTCTGAAAAGAGCTGTGACAATTTTGAAGAAATGACAACTTGAAGATAGAACTTTCGTCTGTCAGCTTGAAGGCAGAACTTTCGTCTGACATCTTGAAGATAGAACTTTCGTGGTAGATGGTTAGTCCTGAAAAGGACTGTTGGGTTAGCTCTGAAAAGAGCTGTGACAATTTGAAGAAATGACAACTTGAAGATAGAACTTTCGTCTAACAGCTTGAAGGTAGAACTTTCGTCTGACAATTTGAAGAAATGACAATTTGAAGAAAAGATAGAACTTACGTCTGACAATTTGAAGAAAGGTAGAACTTTCGTGGTAGATGGTTAGCCCTGAAAAGGGCTGTTGGGGTGTCCCTAAAAGGGACCTGGTTTTGGAGGTTGTGTTTTTAAGCACAACCTCCAACCTTTCCGCAGGCTGGACAGCTACTTGCTGCCCGCCTCTTTAGCGTCTTCAACTGCTGTTCATCCAGTCCAAAGTCCAACGAGAACGAAGGCTCAGCGTCATCGTTCCAATCTTCGGTAGAAGCCACTACGAACTCCTTCTTCTTCTTGTCGTCCATCTTTTTTCTGGATGATAGCTGCGCAAGCTCGCTAAAGCTCATATCTCTTAAAGCACACTCCATATTGTCTACAAGTCGAAGAGAATGAACGATGTGCGGGAAATGACGCTGGGTTTTATAGGTTTTCAGACGGATTGAACTAGTTGACCCATGACGTCATTTTCTCCTATGTTTTTCCCGCGTCGGCGTTTCATGCTGTTTTGGCTCCAAATTAATGTTATCCAATCAGATTCACCGTTGTTTTTTCTATTACTAAATGTTTTACTGTTGACCAACCCGTGGGTTTGTTACATTTTCTTGTTCGGGGGATTTTATTGTTGACCAATCCGTGGGTTTGTTACATTTTCTTGTTCGGGGATTTTATTGTTGCCCAATCCATGGGTTTGTTACATTTTCTTGTTCGGGTTAGAAAAAAACTAGAGTTTAACTAACCTATGACTTTTTTTGATTGTGAATCTTTTGAGTTTTTTGACAATTTTGAGTTTTTGACAATTTGAAGAAAGATAGAACTTTCGTGGTAGATGGGTAGCCCTGAAAAGGGCTGTTTTGTTTTTTTGGAGGCTGTGTTTTTTCCAGTTCTAATGACAACATCCGAAATTCACTTGGCAAATGGGGCATGCTGTAATCTTCCTCCCAAATTCGATATCAACCAAGATGATATCCGGTGTTGTCTTTAATAATAGCTGAACTAATCTTTCGCCGAGATCTTTGTATGGTTGTGTTATACGTCGCAGTTGGTTTTGTTCCTCCTCTCCTACGAGATGAGTGGTTAGTTGCAATAACTGCTGTCCGGCATTTAGATACTCTTGGAGAGCCTCACGTAGTTGATGATTTAGTTCTTCCATATTGATATTGCTTCCGAATATTGACACTGCTTTCGAAGTGATCGTTAGCTGAGAGTCAAAGAAATGGTGAATGTGTGAAAAAATAACGCAAGGGTTTATACGTTTAAGGAGGATTGAAATTTTTTAAAGAGCTCACCCAGGGTAGAAAACACATACATTTTTTCCATGCTACGTTTCATGCTAATATAGCAAAAAAGTTATGAGACGTTGTATGGGAAAAATGTAACCAGAACAAGTCTTTTTTTGGGGGAAAAACAGAATGAAGAACTCTATTGTTTTTTTGAACTTTTATTTATTGAACTTTTATTTACTGAACAGAACTAAACATTGAAACATTTTTTTGCAATGCATCATAAAAAAATTTCTTGACAATGAAAAAAATTTCTTGACAATGAAAAAAAATCACAAGCAAACATTTTTTTGCAATGCATCATAAAAAATTTCTTGACAATGAAAAAACATTTTCTTAACAATGAAAAATCGCACTGAAATATTTTTTCACAATGCATCATAAAAAAATTTCTTGACAATGAAAAAAACATTTTCTTAACAATGAAAAAATCGCACTGAAATATTTTTTCACAATGAATTATTCACAACGATTTAATCATGATGAAAAAACACACTGAATTATTTTTTCGCAATGAATTATTTACAATGAATTAATCGCAAAAAACAGTATATAACAAATTTTATGCAATGTAAATTCGCAAACACCACGAGTTTCATATTTGTTTTCATATTCCTACCGTTTTGTTGTTTTTTCTTGGTTGTTTTCGTTCTGTCTTTGGTTTTTTCGGGATCTTAAAATCAACGTGATTGTCAATGTTTTTCCCGTATTTGCCCTGCCCTGTCAATATTGGTATAGTTGGTTTTTGATCAACTCGCTGCTTCTTGTGGAGATGGTTACCATCTTCCTCAGATTTCCGCTTTGTTGTTTTTCTTGGTTGTTTTTCCTTTGGTTGATTTTTCTTTGGTTGATTTTTCTTCACAACACTTACGATAGAGTCCACTAAGTTGTGAAGATTGGATTTATCAAACTCGAACTCCACAGGAATCTTCACAGGAGTTGTTGAAATGCGCTGATCCTGTTGACGTAGTACCTCGATATTTCTACTGAGCTGATCAGTACTTGCGGTTAAAGTTTTAATTTCCTCCAAATGTCTGTTTAAAGTCTCCAGCTGATCTATGATTCGGATCATCATGTTATCTTGTTTCAAATTTAGCTGCTTTACCTCTTCATAAATGTTGTCAAACACTGTCGCTGGAATGATGGTTGTCGAATTTAACTCCGGTGGTGGATTGATAATTGTCGAATTCATAACTGATGAAAGAACGTCTCCATTGTTTTCCACTGATGGAAAATCGCCCAAGCTGATTTCATCTAAGTTGTGCTTCATATTGTAACTGACCCTGAATATTGATACTGCTTTCGAAGTGATCGTTAGCTGAGAATCAAAGAAATGGTGAATGTATGAAAATAACACCGAGCTTTATACGTTTACAGAGGATTGAAATTTTTAAAGAGGGCGGACCTGGCGGAAAACACCGGTATTGTACTGTGTGACACCGAATTAGGAGTGGTAAAAAAAACACCGATATAACCATCGATTTGATTGCACAATGTTAATGAAACGCCGACGCGGGAAAAACATAGGAGAAAATGACGTCATGAGTCATCTAGTTCAATCCTCCTGTAAAGCTATAAAGCCCAGCGATAATTTACATGAAATCATATTTGTTCCAGAATGGATCGAATTCTTGTATGCCCTCACTGTGCAAACAGATGTCTGATAGAGTGTGGAAAATGTTTTTCCATACTCGAGTATCTTGGTCAGAAGCATAACTGTCCAGATACAGATGAAGGATTTTATGATGATGATGAAGGTTCGACGATTTGCTGCGAACATTGTGGATGTGAAATCATCCCAGTGGATCGGACGGAAGAATCGTAGAGCTGGATGTCAATGTGAGATCCTTCAAAAAAGCCCTTTTCAGGGCTAACCATTTAGCACGAAAGATCTTTCTTCTCAAATTGTCAAAAGTAAAAAGACTTACAGTCATAACTAGAAAAAAAGTCAAAAGTAAGAAGTAATTATTTTTATATTTTTTATTTCAAAAAGAACTTATGTACAATGAAAAAATCAAATCATGAACTGTAAAGACAAAAAATAAATGAACTGTAAAAGACAAAAAATGAATGAAAAAAATCAAGTCAGTCTTTTTTGTTTATAATCAATATTGTATTGAAATCTTTTTTTCACTCAGTATGTTTTTTCTTTTTCTTTGAGATGTCAGATTCACATTTGGTTTTACGTTTTCTTTTCCTATCGTTGTTTTTTAATTCCACATCTGGACAGATTTTGTCCTCATGTTTTGTTGATTTGTAAAAGAAATAGTTCTTTGTTACTCGTTTTTTCTTCTTTTCGATGTTTTGCTGTTTTTCCTTTCCGTACGAACAACCCGGTTCTGCAGAAAATTCGTTGTTTTTTAGATCCAAAGTTTGTTGATTTCTTAGATTTTTTCGTAATGTCTCTAAATCATCTGCTATTTTGCAGATTTCTGAATCGCTGTTAGCCGCTGTGTCGCTCTGCATGTCTACGGTCTGAGTTTCAACCGATGAGGATGTAGCTTGTGGTGAACTTTTTTTCCATGTATTTTCACTGCAGAATGAATTTAGTGTCCCGACGAATTTCATATCTTTGAAACCACCAACGTTGTAAAATGATGGTGAAATCTCAATGTCGTGACTGTGTGGATTCACGTAGACAAAAACAATTGTTCCTAGCTGATTTTCTTTTTCTGGACATTCTTTGGCCCAATGTCCTGCTTCGTTGCATGTGAAACAAATATTTGTTCTCACACCATTCGCACCATATCGTTTGTCAATCATCGCTTGATCCAAAACTCTGTAGCTGGTAGTACGGTAAACATCTTTTTCTTCTAAATGTTGCTGGGATAAAAATGATCCCACATAGTTTCCGATATGTTTAACATTATACTTTGATGGTATATTGCTGATCTCATAATCGTGGGTGTATGGATTAACATACAGATACACCCTCTTTCTAAGTGGTGATGTATTTTGCAGCTTTAACTCACTCATATTTTTTATCAGCTGTACTGACTGAGATCGAGTAGGAGAATGAATAGATTTTCACAACTAACGGCTTATTTATACACTGTTACAACGGAGAGGCTATATAAATTGCTAGTTTTTTCTCACTTCTGCATTATTGTCTTTTCACTCAGAGCTAAAACGATGGGTAAAAGAAAAAGAATAATAACCTATTCAGACAGCGAAAGTGACGATGAGGTGTTTCCACCAACAAAAAAGAAAAAAACTAGACCTTTGAAAGAAGAAAGTGACGATGAGGTGTTTCCACCAATAAAAAAGAAAAAAACTAAACCGTTGAAAGAAGAAAGTGACGATGAGGTGTTTCCACCAACAAAAAAGAAAAAAACTAAACCGTTGAAAGAAGAAAATGATAGCGACGATGAAAGTACCAACTCTAACTTAGACATGAAAAGTCTATATGATTTAACAGAAAAGGGTAATAAGAAGTCAAGAAAATTTAAAACAGAATCACATGTGCTGATGCTGAGTTTTAAGAAATTTGAAGAATTAACACCTCAGAGACTCCTTGGATTATTTGACGATGTTACCCGTGAAATCATTCGAAAGTTAAATGCTAGCCCTACGGACATGATTAGAATTACCATCAATCATCCTTCGTTGGAAATAGGAATCCATATTCCTTTTTTAGCTGCAGACCAGTTACAAGGTGAAACTATGCTGAATGAAATTGAACGAGTTTTACAATCGAATACAGATTTCGTCTTGAACGATGGATTCATGACATTTGACATCACACATACAATACCACCAAGTGGTAGCGGAAAACCAAAATATAGATCGTCAGAATTAGATTCAAAGTTTTTTGCCCAGAAGAAGAAATCTATTATTCAAATTGACAATCATGACCAACTATGTTTTGCAAGAGCTGTTGTTGTGGGAATTTGCTACAGTGAACGTGAAAACACCGAAGTATGGAATAGAAAATGGGATTGTATTCGTCGTTCAAAATACGTCCTTCAAAAGACTGAAGCTGAGAAATTGTTACATGAAGCTGGAGTTTCACCAACACAGTCTGTAGGAATTGATGAATACAAAAAAATTCAAACAATCTTGTATGAAAAAGGCTATGTCATTAAAGTTCACCAACAGCATTCAAAAGTGGAAAAAATATTTAAACATCCAAAAGTGAAAGCCAATAGTAAGATCATACATTTGTACTTTCATCAAAACCATTATGACTACATTAAATCTATCAAAGGTTTTCTTAGTTGTGGATATTATTGTGAGTTCTGTGATGTGGGTTACCCTCACCGGGAAAGTCATGCTTGTTCAAATATCTGTAAAGGTTGTTATCGCGAAGGAAAATGTCCATCAGAATCAAAAGAATATGTTTGCAGTGTTTGCAGTAGACGATTTTTTAGTGCTGAATGCTTTGAAAATCACAGAAATGTTCAAGGTAAAGAAAAGAAATCCATTTGTGAATTAGTGAAACTCTTTTCGAAATGCGGTGCACAATATCATATCAGAAAGAAAAATCATGTTTGCAATGGAAAGAAAAGATGTCATATCTGTAAGAGAATTGTTAACTTTTCTCATCAATGCTATATTCAACCTTACCAAAGTAAGTTGAACCATGACAGCGATGACGAGACGAGTTCTTCTGTAGTCAAAAAACCACAGTTTATTTTCTTTGATTTTGAATGCAAACAAGACACAGGTGTACACATCCCAAATTATTGTATCGCACACAGAGCGTGTGATGAATGTATCGATAAATCACTTGATTTTCATTGTTCTACATGCAGTGAATTTGAAGAGGGTAGGGAAGTTATTTTTCAAGGTGAAAAAACTTTGAGTCAATTTTGCAACTGGCTCTTTTCAAAACATCATAAAGGGGTTACGGCTATTGCCCATAATTTCAAAGGCTATGACGGGCAGTTCATTCTTGACTATATTGTCAAAGTTGGGTTAAAACTTCCAAAATTGATCATGAATGGAAACAATATTATGAAGTTAGAACTGAACGGTGTACGTCTGATCGATTCTTTCAATTTCATGAGTTTTGGTTTGGCAAAATTTCCATCCACCTTTGGCCTTCAAGAAATGAAAAAAGGTTACTTTCCTCACTGGGCGAATACAGATGAATTTTGGAGTTACATCGGACCCTACTTGGATATGTCTTATTACAAACCCGACTCAATGTCTGAAGAGGCTAGGTCAAAATTTATAGTTTGGTATAATGACAAAGTTCGAAATGGTGAGGAATTCAATTTTCAGAAGGAGATGGAAATGTACTGTAGGTCAGACGTTGATATCCTCAGACGAGGGTGTGCTGAATTCAGAAAGCTGTTTATCGAACAGGGTGGTATTTGTCCATTTTTAGAGGCGATTACCATCGCAGATGCCTGTAACAAGGTGTGGCGAAGCAAATATTTACCAGAAAATCAAATAGCTATCATTTCAAGTAAAGACTCATCCAGACGTCGCTTTTCTATGAAAGCGATACGATGGGTTCAAAGCATTGCTCAGGAAAAAGGTATTAATATTCAGCATGCAAAAAATGGTGGTGAAGCTCAAATCGGGAAATATAGTGTAGATGGTTTTCACCATCAATCAAACACTGTTTATGAATTTCTTGGGGATTTGTATCATGGTTGTCCTGTATGCTATACAGATCGAAAACAGATCAATCCTATTAATGGAAAACCCATGTCTGAATTGTACGAACGTACTTTTGAACGTATAGCAGATATCGAAGACATGGGATATAATGTAGTGTACATTTGGGAACACGAATTTGATGCTAAGATGAAGGATAAAGAGTACAAAAAACACATTGAAAAGTTATATCCACATTGGGACCCTATCGATCCGAGGGATGGTTTGTCCGGGGGAAGATGTAATGCAATAAAAATTGGATATGATGTTGATGAAAAAACCAAAAAGGAAATCAAGTACATCGATATCTGTTCTCTATACCCTTATGTTTGTAAACACAAATCCTACCCTGTAGGTCAGCCAGAAATTTTGTCTACTGAGAATATTGATATGAACAATATTCGCCAATATGAGGGATTAATCAAATGCAAAGTTTTGCCTCCAACTGATTTGTTTCACCCCGTTCTTCCAGTTCACTGTAACAACAAAATGATGTTTCCCCTCTGTATGAAATGTGCAGAAGAAAGCTCAAACATTTGTAGACATGGTAAAGAAGAGAGGGCTTTGGTCGGAACTTGGGTTACTTTTGAATTATTCAAGGCTCTTGACTGCGGTTATCGATTATTGCAAGTGTATGAAATTTGGCATTTCAATTCTGTGTCAGATCAGTTCTTTAAACATTATGTGGACAATTTCTTGAAAATTAAGCAAGAAGCCAGTGGTTATCCAGATAGCTGTCAATCAGACTCAGAAAAAGATCAGTTCGTTTGTGAATATGAGAAGGCAGAAGGTGTTCGTCTTGATCCAAGTTGTATTCAAAGAAATCCTGGGAGAAGATCATTTGCTAAGATTATGTTGAACTGCCTTTGGGGAAAATTAGCTCAGCGTGAAAAAATGATCCAGACGGAATACATCAGTGATCCGTCTAAATATTTTGAATTAGTCACCAATCCCAATTTCATTGTAAAGCATGTAGAAATCTTTGATGAGAACTGTTCATTCATCTTGGTTAACTATGAATCAAAGTTGGAACATATTGACACCCATGCTACAGCCAATGTGATAGTAGGTTCTTACGTAACAGCTTATGCAAGGTTGGAATTGTACAGTGTTCTTGAAAAGTTAAAAGATAGAGTTCTGTATTTCGATACAGATAGTTGTATGTACATTCACGACCCCGAATTATGGAATCCCCCTATTATTAACAGCCGGTTAGGAAAATGGACTGATGAAGAGCCTGCTTGTAAAATTACTCAATTCAGAGGACTTGGACCTAAGAATTATGCTTACAAAATGAAAACAAAAGATGGAAAAGAGATAAGCAAATGTAAAGTAAAGGGGATTACTCTGGATTACAATACAAAACAGGTGGTAAATTTCGATACATATTCGAAATGTGCTTTGGATCGTACAGTAGAAATCAAAATTCAGTATGATTGTAAAATTAAAAGACACAGAGATAGAACGGTTACCAGTGAACCACAAACAAAAACGTTTCGTTCTGTATACACCAAGAGAGTCATTGTAAATGGTACTGATACTGTACCCTATGGTTATAAAAGTTTGAGAAAATAATTTCATATCACATTGTTGTGTACCAATCACTCAAAGTAAGTCGGGGAAAAAATATTAGCAGCTGTTCAAAAAAATAACAATCATGTTGCCGCTACCAATAGAACTACGTGAAAAAATTTATGGAGAATTTGTTCGACAGCATACGCTTGATGAACAAACACAGCTTAACATTAAATTTTTCTGTGTGAAAATTTGGATCAAAAAAATGTTTAAATGGGTTGCAAAAGGAGAAAAGTCATACAAAGTGTATGCTATATTCAACTTTATTGCGATGATGGTGGACGATTCGGGGCTGGATCTCGTTCTCAAGACTTATTTAGCAGATAGCTGTATGAAAGACAATGTTATTAGTAAACTGTTTCGATCCACAAGTCGATGGACATTTTTTATCATAGGAACAACAGAAGAAAGTTTTCTTAACGTTGTGAAAATGAAATCAGTTCTATTTAACTTTTACTTACGCTACAAAAAAGGATCTGTTCATGATTCCTACGGAGAAACAATGGAAACCATGTCAGGGTATATTCTATTTGATAGAGATGTTACAGAAGAAGTAGTAAATTCAGCTCTTTCAACAAAAGACGCTTATAGACATGTTGCTCCATTCATAGGACTACGAGATTTCGACGATATGGACAGTGAGTATACAATGTTTTTTGGGTATGACCAATTGCATAAAGACATTACGGAATATGAAAACAAATGTGAAACTCGTGGTGTTTGCGAATTTGCATTATAAAAATTTGTTATATACTGTTTTTTTGCGATTAATTCATTGTAAATAATTCGTTGCGAAAAAATAATTCATTGTGATTAATTCATTGCGATTAATTCGTTGTGAATAATTCATTGTGAAAAAATATTTCAGTGCGATTTTTCATTGTTAAGAAAATGTTTTTCATTGTCAAGAAATTTTTTATGATGCATTGCAAAAAAATGTTTGCTTGTGATTTTTTTCATTGTCAAGAAATTTTTTCATTGTCAAGAAATTTTTTTATGATGCATTGCAAAAAAATGTTTCATTGTGATTTTTTTTCATTGTCAAGAAATTTTTTTCATTGTCAAGAAATTTTTTTATGATGCATTGCAAAAAAATGTTTCAATGTTTAGTTCTGTTCAGTAAATAAAAGTTCAATAAATAAAAGTTCAAAAAAACAATAGAGTTCTTCATTCTGTTTTTCCCCCAAAAAAAGACTTGTTCTGGTTACATTTTTCCCATACAACGTCTCATAACTTTTTTGCTATATTAGCATGAAACGTAGCATGGAAAAAATGTATGTGCTTTCTGCCAGGTCCGAGCTCTTTAAAAAATTTCAATCCTCTGTAAACGTATAAAGCCCGCGTTATTTTTCACACATTCACCATTTCTTTGACTCTCAGCTAACGATCACTTCGAAAGCAGTGTCAATATTCGGAAGCAATATCAATATGGAAGAGGTAAATCATCAACTACGTGAGGCTCTCCAAGAGTATCTAAATGCCGGACAGCAGTTATTGCAACTAACCACTCATCTCGTAGGAGAGGAGGAACAAAACCAACTGCGACGTATAACACAACCATACAAAGATCTCGGCGAAAGATTAGTTCAGCTATTATTAAAGACAACACCGGATATCATCTTGGTTGATATCGAATTTGGGAGGAAGATTACAGCATGCCCCATTTGCCAAGCGAATTTCGGGTGTTGCCATTAGAACTGGAAAAAACACAGCCTCCAAAAAAACAAAACAGCCCTTTTCAGGGCTACCCATCTACCACGAAAGTTCTATCTTTCTTCAAATTGTCAAAAACTCAAAATTGTCAAAAAACTCAAAAGATTCACAATCAAAAAAAGTCATAGGTTAGTTAAACTCTAGTTTTTTTCTAACCCGAACAAGAAAATGTAACAAACCCACGGATTGACCAACAATAAAATCCCCGAACAAGAAAATGTAACAAACCCACGGATTGGTCAACAATAAAATCCCCAGAACAAGAAAATGTAACAAACCCACGGGTTGGTCAAAAATGAAACATTTAGTATTAGAAATAAAACGCTGATTCTGATTGGATAACATTAATTTGGAGCCAAAACAGCATGAAACGCCGACGCGGGAAAAACATAGGAGAAAATGACGTTATGGGTCAACTAGTTCAATCCGTCTGAAAAGCTATAAATCTCAGCGATTTATTTTCCATACATTTCATTTTCACAATGGCTACGATACCACCACTTCTTGGTACTTGGATGGATGCTGAGCGAAAGTTAATAAGAGCAAGGAGGCAAATCGTCTTACTTAAACAACGCTTAGCTGGAGTGAGAAGACGATACGAGAGGGCTGAGCTTGCTAATAACAGGGTGTTCTGTTATAACCTTCGGATGAAGGAACTCATTATTGAGGGCATGCTTGAGATGTATTTTCAGTATGTTATTTCAAAAACTGAGCAGGTGACCCGTCTTTTCCGTGCGCAAATCGCCACTGAAAGGAGTGAGTCAGACAGCGAATCGACTGATGCTGATACTGAATAAACATTTTCATAAAATCAGCTCTTCTCAAAACAGCCCTTTTCAGGGCTAACCATCTACCACGAAAGTTCTATCTTTCTTCAAATTGTCATTTCTTCAAATTGTCAAACTTCTTTCTTTTAGAAGAGTTACACTCCAAAGACTCACACTCCAGAGAGTTACACTCCAAAGAGTAAAAAAATCATTCATAGATGCAGAAAAAAGACTAAGTCCAACTCAATGTCCAGACATTTAGAAAAGAAAAATCATTCATAGAATAAAAAAAGCTAAGTCCAACCCAGTGCTCAGTCTTTTAGAGAGAAAAATCATACATAGGTGAAGAAAAAACTAAGTCCAACTCAATGATCAGGCTTTTAGAAAGAGAAAAAATCATTCATAGATGTAAAAAAAGACTAAGTCCAACTCAATGGTCAGACATTTAGAAAGAAAAAATCATACATAGGGTAAAAAAAGTCTAAGTTCAACTCAGTGCTCAGACATTTAGAAATCATTTATAGTGCAAAAAAAATCTAAGTTCAATTCAGCGATATAGGGACAAATTCCATTTAGAGAGAAAAAATCATTCATAGGATGAAAAAACTAAAAAGTGATCCATTACACATATAAAACACTAAACTCTTGATTATTTTTTCTCATTCACCATTAACTTTTTGTAAAACCTGAGCCAGTATCGTACAATGTTTGGATTAACATTTTTTCTCTTATTGCTCTTCTGGTTAGAAGAAAGAGAACGTTTCAGATATATCAGACATGAAATTGAACATCTGATGCAAATGCTAGATAAAATGGAATCAATCAAAAGAAAGAGAGGGGTATAAAAAAGTGCATTCTGTACAAAAAAGCAACTCTTTTCAGGGCTAGCTATCTTAAATAATCATCTTTCTTTTCATTTTGTCAGAAGACTCATAATCAAAAAAAAAGTCATAGGTTAGTTAAACTCTAGTTTTTCTAACCCGAACAAGAAAATGTAACAAACCCACGGATTGGTCAACAATAAAACATTTAGTATTAGAAATAAAACGCTGGTTCTGATTGGATAACATTAATTTGGAGCCAAAACAGCATGAAACGCCGAAGCGGGAAAAACATAGGAGAAAATGACGTCATGGGTCAATTAGTTCAATCCGTCTGAAAAGCTATAAAACCCAGCGACATTTCCCGCACATTGTTCATTTTCATTTTCACGATGGAAGAGCTAAGAAAGACGGTGGAAGAGCTAAGAAAGACGGTGGGAGAGGCAGATCGGCAGCTAGAAAAGTTTGAAGCTGAGGCAGCGAGGAGACAGAGATATGGCTTCGAAGAGAAACTGCTATTTACCGGGTGGGACTTTTGGGACTTTGCCCAATTACCACAAAGCAAGAAGGAGAAAAAGGAGTTCGTAGTGCCTTCTACCGAAGATTGGAGCAGCGATAACGAACCACCATTTTCGCTGAAGTGCAACCTGAGTGCACAGCAGTTAAAAAGGTTAAAGAGACGGATGGATAGTAGCTGCCCAGCCTGCGGAAAGGTTGGAGGTTGTGCTTAAAAACACAACCTCCAAAAGCAGGTCCCTTTTAGGGACACCCCAACAGCCCTTTTCAGGGCTAACCATCTACCACGAAAGTTCTACCTTTCTTCAAATTGTCAGACGTAAGTTCTATCTTTTCTTCAAATTGTCATTTCTTCAAATTGTCAGACGAAAGTTCTACCTTCAAGCTGTTAGACGAAAGTTCTATCTTCAAGTTGTCATTTCTTCAAATTGTCACAGCTCTTTTCAGAGCTAACCCAACAGTCCTTTTCAGGACTAACCATCTACCACGAAAGTTCTATCTTCAAGATGTCAGACGAAAGTTCTGCCTTCAAGCTGACAGACGAAAGTTCTATCTTCAAGTTGTCATTTCTTCAAAATTGTCACAGCTCTTTTCAGAGCTAACCCAACAGTCCTTTTCAGGACTAACCATCTACCACGAAAGTTCTATCTTCAAGATGTCAGACGAAAGTTCTATCTTCAAGCTGTCAGACGAAAGTTCTATCTTCAAGTTGTCATTTCTTCAAAATTGTCACAGCTCTTTTCAGAGCTAACCCAACAGTCCTTTTCAGGACTAACCATCTACCACGAAAGTTCTATCTTTCTTTTAGAAGAGACGCGTTCCAAAAGAGTTATACTCCAGAGAGTTATACTGCAAAGAGTAAGAATCATTCATAGATGCAGAAAAAGACTAAATCCAACCCAGTGCTCAGTCTTTTAGAAAGAAAAAATAATTCATAGAGATGTAAAAAGACTAAGTCCAACTCAATGGTCAACCTTTTAGAAAGAGAGAAAATCATTCATAGGGAAAAAAGCTAAGACCAACTCAGTGATATAAGATAAATTTCCTTTTAGAAAAGAGAAATCAATCATAGAGATGCAGAAAAAAGTCTAAGTCCAACCCAGTGCTCAGTCTTTTAGAAAGAAAAAATCATTCATAGAGATGTAAAAAGACTAAGTCCAACTCAATGGTCAACCTTTTAGAAAGAGAGAAAATCATTCATAGGGGAAAAAAGCTAAGACCAACTCAGTGATATAAGATAAATTTCCTTTTAGAAAAGAGAAATCATTCATAGAGATGCAGAAAAAAGTCTAAGTCCAACTCAATGGTCAGGCAATTAGAAAGAGAAAAAAATCATACATAGGTGAAGAAAAAACTAAGTACAACTCAGTGCTCAGACATTTAGAAATCATTTATAGTGCACAAAAATCTAAGTCCAACTCAATGGTCAGGTTTTTAGAAAGAGAGAAAATCATTCATAGGGTGAAAAAAGCTAAGTCCATCTCACTGATCAGGCATTTAGAAAGAGAAAAAATCATCCATAGGGTGAAAAAACTAAGTCCAACTCAGTGATCTGACCATTTTTTACCCAGCCTGTCAGTCATAAGGCCGGCACTTTGAATGCTAAATCCCTCTCAGGGTAGAGAGCCTAGGAAAAACTCCCCCCCTTTTCCCTTTTTTGCAAAATATTCCGCTCAGGGACGAGAGCCTGGGGCATTTTTTGCCCCATACTGCCGTCCACACGGCCGCCATTTTGAATGCTAAATCCCTCTCAGGGACGAGAGCCTAGGGCATTTTTTAAAAAAAATTCTTTCGGGGACAGCAACTAGGGACACATTTTTGTCAGGGACGGTGATGTAGGGCACTCAGGGACGAGAGAGTGGGGCACTACCCAGGCCCTGGGTAGTGCCCCACTCTCTCGTCCTTTACTACTCTGGTGGGGCCGTAAACATTCATTAGATCTTCTTTGAGTGTTGCTGTTTGACAGTAATTATTGAGATTCAAGTTAGTAATGATGATGTTCATGGCTTTTTTGTGTTTCGCTTTACCACTGGTCGCATTTTCGGAGTCCACAGATGAAGGGTCATGTTCGAGGTTCGAGTATGAATACAGAGTAATTGGACAGCTTGTCAACCTGACAAACAGACTTGTCGAGTTGGAGAAATCAAATGCAGAAAAAGATAGAACTATTCAGAATCTTACAGAAGGTAACTTTCAATATAAATGACTTACAATTACATTATTTTATAGAGTCTGGGGTTTCTGCTAGACGGCTAACTCTCAATAAATTTAATTTAGAAATCTGTACATGTATTTGAACTTTGAAATGAGCGACTTGCTCTTAAATAAAACCCGAAACGACTTAATGCACATTATCATTCGTTGTGTGTAAAATGGTAGTAGCTGTAGTAGACAAGTATCGCAATCGCCAGTTTTATCACTCTTGCTTAATCTTGTTGATTCAGAACAAGGCTAAGGTTGTAAGCCCCAGTCCAAATCAATAATATTGTAGATCATTTGATCGTTACCCAGTTTTCTAAGAATAGTTATTGATTTATAAGCTGCAAAGTGAGGATTGTAATAGGGTTTTAGGGAATTTGATCGTTTGTTTCGATCAAGTTCTTGATTACGTTAGAATGGCGACTAGATCGACCCTGAAGGAGAAATATTCACCATTTTAGTGATAGAGGGGCTTGACATACTCCACTTTATATCATACCCTAAGCCAGTAAACAAAGAAAAGCTTCTTTTAAGTAAGATAAGCGTGTTAATTAATGCTGAATTTGTTAGCTCTCTATTAAAAAATGCTTTTATCCCGCTATCTTGCACTGTAATAGTTATATTTTTTTGCGCATGTATGCCAATCTGACGGTTTTAATAACACGTGAAAGTATGGCTGAAATTAAAGCATTACCAAGTAAACTTTTAAAAAAGAAATGTGTGCTCGCTGGTTTATGCACTCACTAACTCCATGCTACGAACAAAACTTAGCAGAATCTGTACGTTATAGAGTCGCACGCAGCCTAGAATTTTCAATACACCAATTAGTGATTAAAAACAGCTCTAAAGAAACGAAAATCCATATTTCTAGCCAACTACTTCCAAGAAAAAAATGGCCGTCAGTCATCCGTGTTGCTCCGGACGAACGGACGGACAATGCTATAACTATATTACTCGCCTCCGGTTTGTGGTATGAAAACGAATGTCTGTAAACACATGCTCGTTTATGTTTGTAGTATACTTTTGAAATTTCATTTCTCCAAAATGATCCAAACGTAACTTAGAGGCCCCACTTCTTTTCATTACTACGCCTTTTTCTTTTCCTTCAGAAATAACGCGAGTGGAGAATATTAGAGGTCGTCAAGGAGGTTCGGTGTATGTTAGATGGGGGAGAAGCGAATGTCCGGAGGAAAGTAGAGCAGAGCTAATTTATAGAGGTTATGTTGGAGGTTCTTATTACTCTCACAGAGGGGGGGCAGCCAATCGGATCTGTCTACCTGAAGAACCTACCTGGAGCAACTACAGTGATAAGGGATCAAGATACGGCGCATTTGTATATGGGGCGGAATACAAATTTGGTTACTCTCAAGATGCCACACAGATTCAGTTCATCGGAAGTGATCTTAACAACCATGATGTGCCGTGTGCGGTATGCAGGTCTCGTCGCCCAGCAATGGTGATGATTCCAGGACGTAATGATTGCTATGATTCTTGGACTCTTGAGTATAGCGGATACTTGTCTGCAGGAAACTCTCAGCACAATGCAGCCTCTGAATATATTTGCCTTGACGCAAATCCTGAGATGTTGGATGGTGGGACAGCAACTTCCTTTGGGGTATGGTTTTATCTTGTTGAAGCACGGTGCGGCTCGCTGAAATGTCCACCGTATGTGAACGGACGAGAACTATCCTGTGCTGTCTGTACGAAGTAAACCATTCTTGTTATAAAAGTTTTGGATTTTAACTTAACTTTGAAGACCGCGTCAAGAACTAAATCTGTTTCTTTCTTTTGCTTTTGTCTATCATTGCCGCATATGCTGAAAGCCCCCCCCCCCCCCCCGGCAGCCGTTTAGCGCATTTTATCGAGGTATAGTGCAAGATACAGAACAAAAAAGTTCGAAGATACGCCTAATTTTTTAACCTTCTCGATAAACAGATCTATTAAGTGGGACATCGATTTCAGTCTCCACCGAAAGACAACCAGTGACTTCATTTGGCCAGCCCTGAGTACCGAACCCACATCCCAAGTAACGTTAATTTACAAAATTCACACTCTACCACTTGAGCTCATCCGGCTGACACATGCTACATTGGCTCTAATACTTATTTTCATAAAGGCATACTGCTTCTGACAATAACATTGGCTTACCTTCGTATGTGAACACTGGTATTTTTTTTTTAACCCAATACCAAACAATCCCGTCTGTTAAGACCATAAAGTTGAAGCTTATGAACTCACTGTCAAAAGGAGAAAACGCTAAAAGCCAGCGAGGAAGGCATGTGCTTTCAAAACGGACACGTCTAAAATTTACCTGTCGACTATTACAGAATTAACTCCCTAAGCTCCAAATACCGTATATACCGTATATCGTTTTTTTTTTTTTTTTCGCAGGAAGGAAATTTTCGCGAGTGGGTCAGTATCGCGAAAATTTATATTCGCTAAAAAATATTCCGTACAATCTGGAAGTCCTTCATTTGATACGAAAGGGAATCCATCAGGGTGGCGCCAGACTTAAACTCTTCGATGCAAAGTGGCTAACAGATCTTTACACACATTTAAATGGAAAGCCTGACATTGAAGGCAATACCTTTGAAAATGCTGGTAACTTGAAAAAATGAAAAAAATAGACATACTTAACACAATTATCTACACATGTATAGGGAGAGTTGTCGTAAGATACCGGTAATCATTATACTGAAGTTTGAGCAAAATTGTTTCCCTTAGTTTCCCAATGTCCATTTGAACTCAAATGATTCTAGAATGAATTGTGAATAAAATAAACCGACTATGAAATACTAATTTTGAATAAATCTTTTTCTTATATGTGCTTGTATATATACCTTCAGAATCACCGGGAAAAGGAGTAGTTTTGAGAATTTGAAAAACATGACTATCAAGGTTAATCTTGTGATTCTAGCTGTTTCCCCTTTTACCTATGGACAAATGCGTCCTGTATGTAATACCCGATATATCAATTGATATATTTGGTGAGTTTGATGCTATCATATATTTACGATTTCGCAAAAAATAGAAACATACTAATGAATTCGTGAAACAAGAGCTTCGCAGAGCGGCGCATATACGCCCAAAGGGGCTAGTCAGTAAAATGGGTTAAAATCTAGAACGCGGAAGAGATCCAAATTTAAGGAGTCACATGCACAACTACACATCCTAGAGATTCATTATGGTAAGTATAAAAAGAAACGATAAAAAAAAATGATTTAGACCAAACTCGCGAAAATTTCGGACGCGAAAAAAATAACAGATATACGGTATATACCTCGACCTGTTTCGACGGCCTAAAATATTATCTAGAGAAACTCAGACATATTTCTATTTTATATATTTAACTAGACAATCGGACGGTATATATCCAAGATAAACTGCACGGAATGTGCATTCTGCCCTTGATCTGTGTCGTCAGCGAAAGAGTATGTTTTTTGCAAGTCGCGCTAAAACAGCTATAAGGTTTAATGACGAATTAATTTATGTATGTGAACCTTGCTCTGGCAAAAAGGGGGTCTAATTCATCTGTGTGATGCATGATACCAAGCAAAATATCACATAATTATGGATCCATAAAATCCATTTTATCTAACAGCCGAATGAATGATGAGATAGAATGGTCCTTGGACATCCAGACAATTGACAATTAGCAAAAAATTTGACCCATGTCAGCCTGCACCTGCGTGAAGGCTAACAAAGGTTGATACCTCTTGCAGATCCATTAAACCCTCTTTTCATAGAACGGAGCTCATGTTTATAAAATTCCCATAGTTGATTTTTTCCTTTTTTTCTCCTTTGAATATTTCAATATATAACTGTTACAATAGTATAATCAGACAATAATATTTGAGGATTTGCAAAAGAAATCATCTTGTGTGATTATTCAGGCATCAAAGTGACGTAGCCCAAAGAATACTAATCCTAATTTAATTGAGTTACACCCGCTTACGTAATGTTCGGTGGTTCATTCCATAGAAAACAGAGAGGATAATCAACAGGTTGTGAGTGATATTAAAAATCTGTCACTAGAATGGGGTGTGATGAGGTTGAAAAAACGTGTCCGAAGGACGAGTTTTTTGACCGCATCATACCCTATTCGAGTGACAGATTTTTAATATCACGCACAACTAGTTGATTATCCTATTTATTATACTCCTAATTCACTCTTTTTCATTCTAGTAATTATCAAGAATGGTACAATATGAGCAATATAAGAAAGAAGTAGTTCCGGCAAACATTGTAAATTATATCGTCACTAGTGTGGATACAATTATATCATCTCTAGTGGTGTTATGCAGTGAAATCCCAGTAATTCACCGAAAGGAATATAATAATTTTTTTAGCCGACTATCTTTGATCTACAATAGATCTCCATATGCCGTGACTGTATAACTATTAGCAAAAAACTTTTGTACTGTCGACAAACATACGTGTATTTAAAGTATCTGAAAGTTTATAATAAAATACAACAGGGCCTTTTACTCTCAGACGATAACAATGTCTTTTTACGGTCGGCCGATTTCACAGTAACAGGGGAAACCTGTATTCTTTTCTTTTACAATGTTCCTTGTACTGTTTATGTATGATGCAATCTGTTTTACCTGTCTTACCTTTTACATGTATGTGTCTGTTTAGGTATAATGTGTATGTCAACAAAGGCTAAAATTATCATCTGAGAGTAATAGTTGGGCCTGTTTCGCTCTGCCTTATAAACAAATGTGCCATACACATAAATGGCATCAACAAAGACATTTAAGAACCAGAAGAAGCCTGGACTGAAATGCAATTTCAAAGAGAAAATAAGCCATGTCCGAGAAGAGTCCTGTCTTTTTCACATGCCAAGATGTTGTCAATGATTACAAGCATATCCAATCAAATATAAATCACACCAAATACATGTGAGCCATACCCTGTGAAAAGGGGATTTAATACATCTGCAAAAATGATCAACCCATGTCAACCCGCACAGTCTGTGCAGGCTGACCTAGGTTGAAACGTTTTGCTTTTTGTGAAATTTCTGCATTTCCATGGACTATTGTACCTCAGGATTCAGCCTGATGTAAGACAAAATGAATTTTATGGATCCATTGTCATGTCATGAATTGCTTGGTTTAATGAATCATAGAGAAATCCAATGCTATCCGAGTGACAGTGTAGTGAAATAACGATCAAGGGAGATAAACGGTATCACAATTAGGAATTTCAGCAAACATAAGGAAGAACAGATTTGAAAACATTTTGGAAAAAGGAGAAAATACTGATAACCAACATTTTCTTTTTTTTTCCACAATGTTTTCAACCCTCCCAAATACAAACTTCCATTAGTGAGTCACATTCATGTTACCGTCTTCACTCGCTCTGAAAAAGAATTTAAAGAGTTAAACAGTTAAACATAAACTTCTTCAATCATGCATATTGCCCTGATGAAATTAGGAGTTAATTTCCTTAAATACAGAAAATGCATAACTTCAGCTTATCACCAATAAGTCAGCTATACCAAAGCGGTCATGTTCTCTACCCTATCAACATTATATCGACAAATCCTAAAGACCTCAGGATAAAATTTAGCCAATATATAGATTACCCCAAACTGCAGGTTTGAAAACGAAGACATTGAAAGATTTTCAATATTTTTCAGTTTTGTCAGCATGGCAACTATAGTTTTTATTGGTATGAAAATTCTTTAATGGAAATCTGAAGCAGATCATGGCAGGACCATTTCTATGACCTTTGGTTAAACCTAGGTGGGTAGCTTCAGAGAAAAAATAAGTATAAAATGCAAGTTAACACATGCGTGGATGGATGTTCACACAGGCGAAGCAGACACATGATAGACACAGAGCCATACCTTAAGCTACGTGTACCTGGCCTGCAGCAGGTGGAGCCTTGTATTATTTCTTTTATAATAAATTATATACATTTATGACAACCTCTCCTTGCGCTGCCATGTCTTATCAGTAATACATTGTAGATCTACCATAAAAAATAATCATACAATGCGTAACCACATTACACTGATGTTGAAATTTATGAAATGTGATCTAGCTTTGACCTCTTATCAAAGAACTGTTGCTAGCCATCTTTGAAGAAGTTTATGTTTAACTGTTTAACTCTTTAAATTCTTTATCAAACAACATAATATTAGACTTGTCCAATTTGAGAGCAAGTGAAGACGGTAACATGAATGTGACTCACTAATGGAAGTTTGTATTTGTGAGGGTTGAAAACATTGTGGAAAAAAGAAGAAAATGTTGGTTATCAGTATTTTCTCCTTTTTCCAAAATGTTTTCAAATCTGTTCTTCTTTATGTTTGCTGAAATTCCTAATTGGTTGGTAAAAGGTTAAGCAAACTTTGACACCAATAGAAATTGCTCAAATGAAGTAATTTCTATTTTTGAAATAAACTTCTGACATTTAATTCCGTATTAATCATAGTTTATATTGATTATCCCTATTTTACAGGAAAGTCTTTCACCCTTTATAAAATGATGTTGAGTTTCAATGACCTTAACTGAGAAAGTTATGGAAAGAGTAGGAATATTATGCTGGCAATCAGCATCATCTCCAATGTTTTCCGCTATTTCAAAGACAAATCCTATCTTTGAATCAAAATTAATTTGTCATCTGCAATCTTCTCTACCCGGTCAAGGAAAAAATCCAATTATTTGAACCACATCTAATTTTGTCAATCACAAATGCGCTCAATTTGAGCTATTCTAGAATTTTGTCAATTGGTTAAGATACGGTAACCCATATTTAACTAACACAAGTGTTTTCTAAGTAAACTGCTGTAAAAAATAATTTGAGGAGTTCACAAATTTATCATTTACCAAACAATCCCAAGGATATGTTACGAGCCTGAGAAAGCAGCTCTTTGAAAACGATGTAGGAAAATGATAAAATGCTGGTTAAAAGCATTTTCTCATTTCTCATGTCATGTGAAAAACAGTTGTTACTTTCCTTTAAAATAATATGCTTAACTTTAGCTTGTTATCACAAAAAGATAAGCCAAACCAAAAGCAGCCTTATGAAAGTTATTCTGATACTGTACAATAACAGATTGTCATCTTTACAATAATTTCTCTACTTTCACAAGGTAAGATTTAAATTCAAATGCATTGTAAGATCCACTTTGTTTACATTTGACCGCTAGAGGTACTTCAATTTTTCATTTGCAAATACTATCAATGTTGTCCAAGTCTACATTTTTGTTATCTAGTAAAGAATAACCCTTTACTAAACAGTACCAATTTTTTACTGTTCCGGGGAAGAAAGCTTTTGAAAACATTCAGAAAAAAAATCTAGAAACTAGTATTTTCTCCTTATTCCCACAATTTTTTATACGTTCAGCAACAAATTCCATCATCTAAGCCTCAATTAATTTTTCATCTATAAATGCTACCAGTGTAGACCCAGTCTAAAATTTTAGTAATTTTTAAGATTTAAACCGTTACCACACAAACTTTTGACGACCCTTAGGGATAACATTGTAGGAAAAGAGAAACTGCTTGTAGGCAGCATTTTCTCCTTTTTCCCAAGTGTTTTTACCTACCCTCTGAAACACAAATTTCATATTTTAAGTAACATCTAATATGTTGTCTGCAAATGCCTTCATTTTGGACAAGGTTAAAATTTTGACGCCTGGTAGTGGGTTTACACAAAGCGAGATGAAACCTTCCCTTGTAGAGGTGCTGATGGTTACCCACATCTAACACACATAACACTGTCCAATGAGAAGACTTCTGTGCTTCACACAGGCCTTGAAAAAATGGTTTTCTGTCCGCCAAAACTTCTTTGTATTCCTCTATCACTTGTGGTCTTTCAATGAATGGGAATAAAGCCTGTTCAATTCCTTCCTTTGTTCTGTCACGAACTACTCTACTCTATAAGCAGAAAGAGATTCTACAGTTACCATTTGCCCTACCATCCTAGCTTATGAAAACACTGTTGGAAAAGGAGAAATGTGGCATCCATAATTTTTTTTTACCTTTTCTCTAACCCTTGTTCTTGTCTTTTAAGGACCAAGAATATCACTTAAGCCATAATTTGTCATGCCCAAATGAGGCAACTCTTTACCTAATGAAAAATTCTAGACTTGTACAAATGGAAAGCTTTTACAGAGCACAAACTAATTGTAGCCCAAATGACGATTTCTATCTTTGACAGGGTACAACACTAAGATTTCAAAAAACTTCTTCTGTAGGGTCCTTGAAACACAGGATTGTTTAGCAAAGGATTCCATGGACAAGAATAAAAACGGTTTTAACTTTTTTGTCTGGATTTGTTTTGGATTTGTTTGCGAAAATCCCAGGAACCGTTTTAACTAACAATTTTGAATATTTTTCAATGCGACTACCATACTTTTTCAAGGGCAAGTTGTCTGATTTTGATCTGAACTATCTCAAAGCGCAACAAAATTCGCTAGGTAAATTTAAGATTAACTATTTATCAAGCAAAAAAATTAAGACTGACAGCATTACATGTATATTACAAAACATGGTGGGAAATGGAGAAAATACCAACAAGTTCTCGTTTTCCATTATGTTTTCTATCCGTTCAAGGACAAGTCCAATAATTTGAGCTACACTCAATTTGTCGCCCTAAAATGACTTTACATTTGGTATCGTCAAGTGCCCTAACTGTGCCCCTGCCCTAACTCCGCCACCTTTCTTGTTTTCCTCGAAATCTCGCGATGTTTCAGCTTGCGCGAGACTGACAGTGAGAAAAGTTTTTACTACATCATAGAAATATATACTCCAGTGATTTTCAACCCGATATGAGATATAAGCAGATATTTGTCTCAATTTATATGTCTACTTACTGTTTTCTGCGTATTTTCGTAATGCATTTTGTCCCCTTAAAAATCAGCTCTGAAGTCATAAGATACGAACGTAAACACATCTGAAACGCTTTATCTGCAAATGTTTACATTTTATGAATGAAAATCATGTGACAAAACAAATTTCTCTTAGGCCTAGCATATCTTCGTAGATAGGTATTTGTCGCACGGTCGTTAACTGATATTTGCTTTCTCAATTTTAAGCCCAACTCATGCAAGATCAGAAGAACAAATTAACAATACTCTCATGATGCACTTCCTAAAGCTTACCAAGAAATTGTAGAGAAGAACATGCAAGTAAAGAGGGTTGCTAAAGATTTAATGTACCTTGCACCATTCTCAGGTACAGGTTACCAGGAAAGATGCATCCTTATAGTGTAATCACTGATAAACCACCTTTATTGACGCAACTGGAACTGTTGGATCACATAAAAACAATGGCAAACTCTTGCAGTTATTTAATGTAAAACAGCTCAATGTTGAAGTTACATTTGTTCAAAAAACAAATAAATTAATAATGCTGTCTTATTTTTCGAGACTTGGCAGAATTTGTTACATCTCTCTAGGGTGGCGGAGTTAGGCACACAAAATATGGCGGTTGTTTGCCGACAGGCAGTTAGTTTTTAATCAAATTTTGGAAGTTTTATACTAATGTACACATGAATTTTGATTAAGATTGATAGAAATAAAACCTAATTGACTTGTGTAATTATTTTTCTTTTTTATATCATCTATTTATACTTCTTTTCCCAGATAAAGCTTAGAGGGGCGAAGTTTGGGCATCCGAGGATACATCTTTACTTCTCTTGGTTCGTGGCTGCACTTGGGTACGTTCAGGTTTGGGTACATTTTGACAGTAACCCGTTGACAGTCTCGATCTTAGAATATATGTAGATCTATGCCATCATAAAATAACCATAACACATAAGTTCCAAGATTATTCTCCTTTATATACATGTAATTATTGAAAAATTGACAAAAATAATCTTCTTAGCGCTATCGAAAACAATTTAAGAAAGAATCGCGATTTAATTTGAGGTTTCCAGACAGCAGAATATGTATACTGCTCAAAGTTTGCTCAGCACCAAGAATATTGTTGTACATATCTTAGGTTGTAGTTAAATTTTCAGTATTTTTTCCAGCTTAATATTTACCTGGTGCTTTTTCATTATTGTACATAAAGATTGTACACTTGTTGTGTGGAAGTTTCATTTTATTTTCATTTTTAACTGGATGGTCACTGAAAAAGTGGTTTTTCGAAAACGAGTGAAAAACGGTATTCGCGAAAAAAGCTAGCGATTAATCTGGTATGGGCCTAATAACGAGTAAATCATCCGATGTTATAAATGACAGCTTTGAATCGTCTTTGCACGCCCGCAATTAGATTTTAGATAACCATTTGTAGAATGGAATTCCATTTCTGGACAAGGAATGCACCAAGTTGCTGAATGCTTTGTGGTTGACCTGAAGGGCTGAAATACGGATCTGTAACTCATTCCACATGTGTTCAATTGGATTTAAGTCGGGGAAACGGGATGACCCATCCATAAGCTGGATGCTCTCCCTTTGCAAGTACTCTTGGACAACATGGGCCGTGTAAGGACGAGCATTATGGTGCATTAAAATGAACCCATCGCCAATTCTCGATACACAGGTAAGGTTATATGCTGGTACTGTGTGCGATGGGTTCAAAATGTCTGTGTGTCTGTCTGTCCGTCCGTCCGTAAACGTGCTCCAACTCATTAGCCGTTTGACTAGGACCCTGAAACTTTATACAAGTTTTGCTTATTACCAAAGGGGGTGCCCTCTTGTTTTTAAATTATATGGGACAAAGGTCAAGGTCACAGGTGAACTTTGTTTGAAAACCGTTTCAGTGCTATAACTCAAAAGCTGTTTAACCTGAGACCCTGAAATTTTCATACAAGTGTTGCTCATGACCCAAGGAGGTATCCTATTGTTTTTAGGGTACATGGGTCAAAGGTCAAGGTCACAGTTGAACTTAGTTCTGAAAATCATTTCCATTCTCTTATTGTCGTACTTCACTGACAATGTGCTGATGGGAAGGGGTAGGGTATTTGTCTGCTTTGCGACAGTTCTAGTGACTTTTGTATCACTGCAGCCATATTGTATTATAAGAAAGAAGTGTCTCACCTTGATGAGGTTGACAATATCGACAAAATCGTGAAAAAAAGGAGGAAGTGCTGGTTACCAGCATCTTCTCCTTTTCCCACCATGTTTTCTACCTTTTAAAAGACAGATCCCATAATTTGAGCTGTGTTTAATCTCTCTCGTGTGTAAATGCTTTCAATTTGGTCAAGCCCATAATTGTGTCATAATGGTAATTGTTGAATAAACAGTAATAAACAACGGATGATACAAAGGTGAAAATATTCTGACGAGAAAAAGTGAAAAAAAAGAAAAAACACGACCAGAAATCTTACCTAAGATCATAAAAAGCGTTATCTGGCGGATTGGTCCAAACATGATACCGGCTCCAAACCCAATACCGTGCATAGATGTAAACCGGCGAGTCCAAGAAAAATCTGGAGAAATAAAAATATTAATCTGGGGTTGATGTGAAGGTACAGTTCCATATTTCTGCTACAGAAGAAGTATTAGCAGAATTCTACATGCAAAAGAATTCACTTCGAAGTTCAAATACAAATGCCATAATTTTAGCCATTTTGTTCCTTTGGTCTGCAAATGCTTTCATTATTGACTAGTTTAAAATATTTTTGTTTGGTAAAGAGTTAATATATACTGAACCAAAAAAGAAACTTCCCCTGTGTCTAAGTGCAGATATACACAAATATGAAAATCAGGATTAAACTAGATTTATATGCATTGAAAGAGTATTTTATTGCGACTTTGTGTGAAAAAAATTATTGCTGAGGGTTTATCCAAAAGTAGTGGAATGGTAGTTAAAATGCGGAAGGGGTCGCTCACCAAAATCACAAATTAATACCGGGTATGACCACCTTCAGCATGAAGGACTGCCTGGCATCGTTGGCGCATAGAACGGATAAGTGTATTGATTTCGGCTTGTGGAATGTTGTTCCATTCCTGAATTAAGGCTTGTCTTAGTTGAATGACGTTTGACGGTGGAATAGGGCGACGTCTAACACGCTGGTCCAAATTATCCCAAAGGTGTTCAATGGGATTCAGATCAGGGCTTTTGGCAGGCCAGTCATTAATAAATGCAATGTTATTCGCCCTGAGGAAATTCACATTGTCCCTAGCTGTATGGCTTGTGGCATTATCATGCTGAAAAAGAGTGATATTGGCATTATTTTGAAACAGTGGGATAACGTGCTTCGCAAGAATTTCATCTCGGTAGCGTTGGGCATTCGACGAGATTAGTGCGAAAGCCATGTGCAATGCCAGCCCAGACCAAGACAGAACCCCCACCCCCAAAACGATCTCGTTCAAGAACGCAACAGTCGGCATAACGTTCATTTCTCCTACGGTATACTCGATATACTCGAACCCTGCCATCACCTCGATGAATGGAAAACCTCGACTCGTCAGAGAAAAGAACGCTATTCCATTGTTGTCTAAGCCAGCGTTGGTGTGTACGTGCCCAATTAACACGATTTACGCGATGACGTCGCGTCAAAACACAACCAACGTATGGACGACGTGCACGTAGCCCACCCTCGCGCAAGCGATTGCGCACAGTTTGGGCAGACATACGGTTGTTATGTGTACCAGGGGTGTTAGCAGCAGTGCCTGTGGCAGTTTGGAAGCGATTGCGCAGGTGGGTGTTCCGAATATAGCGGTCTTGGCCGCGCGTCGTGACGCGAGGACGTCCACTACGTGGTCGATCTTCTGTACGCCCTGTTGCTTGAAAACGTTGCCTAAAGTGTCGAATAGCACGAGTAGAACATCCAATATTCATAGCAACAGCATTCATCGTCATACCAGCATTAAGCATGCCAATGGCACGTTCGCGTAAATTTTGCGGAATTCTAGGCATATCAAAAATAAAGAAAACTAAAAAGAATTTAATTTGTTTCAACGTCTTTTTCTTATTGACATGAAAGTCTATAAAATTAGACTGAAAGGTTTCAAAAAATATACACGAATTATACTGGTCCGTACATGCACGTGAAAATCGCTTTCAGCGGGTTTCTTCTGCAAAATGCTTTCAATCGAGTTAAAATTTGTTTTATCGGACACATAATCGTTCGCCCGAATATATGTAGGTCATCTGATATTTTGATTTTTTTTAATAACATTGCATTTGCACTTAAACACAGGGGAAGTTTCTTTTTTGGTTCAGTATATTTTCGTGATGCATAGTACTCAGCAAATTGTCACATTGTTTGTATCTATTTTATTAAAAAAACCGGCTGAATTATGATGTTGAATGGTTGCTTGACATGCAGAAAATTTACAAATAGCAAAAGTTTCGACCCATGTAAGCAAGCTCATCCATTAGTGTTTTATCTCTAGATGAAATGTTGCTGTTTCTTTGTAAATGTTGCTTTTGTGTGTGTGTGTGTGTGTGTGTGTGTGTGTGTGTGTGTGTGACACACACACCCACACACACACACTCTTACACACACCCACACACACCCGCACACACACACACACACACACACACACACCAGTCATTGTGATTTCTTATTTCATATGTTCACGTTTTAGCTAGTTAGTGGTCGATCATCGTAGCACCCATTTATTTGTCAACGAAAAAGATAGAAATACAGGGTATCGTTTTTCATTTAAACATATTTCATTGCCAACTTAGTTTACCAAAACAAAGCTTACTATATAGAACAATATACCATAATAATCGCATACCTGGGCAAAAGGGTTCGATCACAAGTTCTCTAAACTTGTTCAGTCATTGAAATTTCAATTGTTTTAGAGTCGCCCATTTTCACTTTTGGCTTTCTAACACTGCACTATTTTTTTTTAATTTTGGACGACACTTTTTTTCCAGTTACTCACTGACATGGTAATGACAATTAACAAGTCAAGTTATAATAGGGGAAAACGAATTAATACGTTTCTTGAAATCAAAACAAAAAAAAAAAAGGGAAAAGAAAAACGTCAGATTACAGGGTGTCCGAAAATGTACGTACCAGTTTCAAATCCTACTTTTGCTGGTAAATATTCAACATAACTAGATGGCTTTTTATGATCTTATTCAAAAACATATAAAATTTTGTATAAGCAGTGATTTTAAGGACTAGTTGACCGTCATTCTATCATAACACATGCTCTACATGTTCACTTATTTTCTGCTGTACGCATTTGACACGACGTTAAAAATTGTTAACGACATTTGGTAGGTCCCTTCTGTAATCTTCCGATTTTCTCTACGAAAATCAGTTCTGAGTTCATTTAAACATGCTGGTTTATAGTCATAAACATTGTCTTTGTTGAGTTGTTATGTAATAGGATATACATGTAACCCGTTTTCATTATCACTCTGTATACAGAATATTCTAGAAACATAAAGAACATTCATTGGTTTTTCATTGTAGTTATTTTTAGAAACAGGATTGTTAGTAAACAAGTTGTTTACCAATCTATGTCTATAAATAGCTTGTTATCATCTTTCTAGAAAAGACTAATCTAGAATTTTCCAAGCTGATATAAATAGGAGTGACTTACTTGGTGATTTTGGGATTTTGAAGTTAGACTTGTGGCTTTGAGGATACAGAATTAGTGAAAGTGTTGGATTTAATTTGGAATATACATCTGTAAGTTGGAATTATCTTTTTATTAAACAGGTTGCTCATATCTATCTGCAAGTTAAAAATATTGTTAATCTAGGTTTCAGGAAACAGAAATTTCATACTTTTTGTAGTCTAAACTTAATTCCTAATTTTGAGGGACTTATTCTATTTCTTGTTCTAAGATTAAGAATTGTCAAAATTTCATTCAAACTTAACTCTTTTGTACTATTTTGTCTTTATTCATTAATAAATATTGTTAATTGTTAAAGGCTTGTTGCTGGTTTTCTTTCTCGTTACGCTTGTCTCGTAACAGAAATTGGGGCTCGTCCGTGATTGATCATCTAGTCATTTTGGATATACTTTAAAATATTTTTGAACTTGTTACAGTATTAAAGTTTATTAAATGATAAAAAATAGTATAAAAATAAAATTTGATTTTTATTCTACTGAACCAGCAACAAGCAATCATGTCTTTTGATCTTGAAAAATTTATTGCTGAGCCTTCTCAGGAGTTGTTAAATTTGGCAAAAAAGTCAGATCTATTTGATCTTGCTTCTCATTATAAACTGACTGCCATTAAAGGTACTATGTTAAAGCATGAAATTAAGAATTATATTGTTCAATTTTTGGTTGAGGAAGAAATACTTGACTCGTCTGCTCTGTCTCCCATTCATGTGTCTCAGACTGACGTCAAAACTAATATTCAGTTAGAAAAATTCAAATACAGTTAGAACAAGAAGAAAGAATGAAAGAAAAATAATTAGAGTTAGAAAAAGTACATGCTGAAGAAAGAGAAAAGGATAGGCAATTTCAGATCAGAATGAAAGAATTAGAAAATAAAGAAAAGACATCTTTGCATTTGATTAATGACTTTGACATAACAAAACACCTCAGCCTTGTTCCGCCATTTCAAGAACAGGAAGCTGATAAATACTTTTCGCATTTTGAAAGATTAGCCAAAAATTTGAAGTGGCCAAAAGAGCACTGAACCTTACTTTTGCAAAGCGTTGTTACTGGAAAGGTTAGTGATATTTTTTCTCAACTAAGTAATGAACAGCTCTCTAATTATGATAATGTTAAAGAATTGATTCTAAAGGCTTATAAACTGGTACCTGAAGCATATAGACAAAATTTAGGAATTGCAGAAAAGAAAACGGTCAAACCCATGTTGAATTTGCTAGAACTAAAGAACAATTATTTGATAGATGGTGCCATTCAAAGAAAATAGGTTCAGATCATGGAAAACTTAGACAACTACCGTTAGCTGAAGAATTTAAAAGGTGCATGAATTTAGATATAAAAACTTTCTTAGATGAGAAAGAAGTTGAAACTTTAGATGAAGCTGCTTGCTTAGCAGACAACTTTGCCTTGACGCATAAAATCTCTTTCATAAATAAATCAAACCCTCGAAAACCTTTTTATCTACTGGTCCTAAACCAAATTTTAATCAATATAATGACAATTCCAATCAGAATATTCCCAAATCCAAGTCTCCTTTTGAAGCCAAAGGTCAAAATCCCTTATCTCGACCCACTTGTAATTATTGCAAAGAATCAGGCCATATTATTTCTGAATGTCCTGTTTTAAAAAGAAAACGGGAAAAACAATAAAGCTTTAAGCCTACAGGCTTTACTTCATTAGAGTCCACACCTCAGTCATGTACATGTATTAAGGACCAAACCATTGTCTAGGCCAAAGTACCTGCGACTGATACCGTTATGGAGATTTATGAACCATTCTTATCAGATGGTTTTGTGTCACTAAAAAGTGATTTTGCCCAGTCTACCCTTATTAAAATTTTACATGATACTGGAGCTTCTCAATCTCTTATTTTAGCAGATGTCCTGCCTTTTTCTGAGAAGACTTCTTCTGGGACAAGTGTCCTTATGCAGGGTGTAGAATGTGGATTTGTTAATGTTCCGCTTCATAACATTTATTTGTCTTCAGACTTAATTAATGGTCGAGTGACTGTTGGTATTAGAGAAAATTTACCTTTTAAAGGTGTTCATTTGTTATTAGGCAATGATTTAGCAGGATATAAGGTTTTTGTTAATCCACTTGTTACTGACACAGCTTGCATGGATCAATCACCCGATCCAATTGAGGAAGAAATTCCTAACCTTTACCCGTCATGTGCAGTTACTAGAGCTGTGGCAAAGAAAGCCATTTTGACTGAAAATCAGTCTGATATTGACTTATCTGATTCTTTGTTGGGTCATTTATTTAAAAATGAAATTAACAGATCTATTTCACAAAACCCGTCTGAAAGTCAGGCGAATTCTAAGCATAATTCATCAGAATTTGATTATATGTCTTCACCCTTAGTTAGTGAAGGCCATGATACAAGGTCAAGGTCAAAACCAAGTGAAGACCAACACAATGATCCAGAAATAGCACCTTTATTTCAAAAAGCTGTTAGTGAAACTGATCTTTCACAGAAACCTGTCGGTTTTTATATAAAAAATGGAATATTAATGAGAAAATCGCGCCCTCCTGAAGTCTCTGTTGATGATGAGTGGGCTGTCAATCATCAAGTCGTCGTTCCTAAATCCTATAGATTAGAAATATTAAGCTTAGCTCATGAAACACTATGTCAGGTCATTTAGGTATTAATGAAACCTATCACAAAATTCTTAACCATTTTTATTGGCCTGGTCTAAAACCTGATGTATCAGATTATTGTAGGTCTTGTCATACTTGTCAAATGGTAGGCAAACCCAACCAGGTCATACCTAAGGCTAAACTACAGGCGATCCCTGCATTTGATGAACCTTTTAGCAGGATTATAATTGATTGTGTGGGTCCATTGCCATAAACTAAGGCTGGCAATGAGTACCTTTTGACCATTATGTGTGCTTCCACCCATTTTCCTGAAGCAATACCTATAAGATATATAAAATCTAAAACAATTGTCAAAGTTTAAGTGAAATTTTTCACTTTTGTAGGACTTCCTAAATCAGTTCAATCTGATCAAGAGTCAAATTTTATGTCTGGCATTTTCCAACAAGAGATGCACGAGTTGGGAATTAAACAATATAGGTCATCTGCATATCATCCTGAAAGCCAAGGTGGCTTTGAACGGTTACACCAGACCTTAAAAAAAATATGAGGTCATATTGCTTTGACACACAAAAGGATTGGGACGAAGGTATACATCTTTTACTCTTTGCAGTAAGGGAGTCTGTACAGGAATCTCTTGGTTTTAGTCCCTTTGAGCTTGTTTTTGGCCACACAGTTCGTGAACCTTTAAAACTTTTAAAAGAAACATTTCTTTCACAGGAAGACTCTCCTTTAAATTTACTTCAGTATGTATCTGACGTCAGAAACAGATTATTCAAAGCTTGTGAGGTTGCAAAATCAAATTTAAAGAAAATTCAATGTAAAATGAAAGAAAGATATGACAAGAATACTAAAGAAAGAAATTTTAAACCTGGAGATAAAGTTTTAGCTCTTCTACCAATTCCTGGTAGGCCTCTACAAGCAAGATATTTTGGTCCTTTTTTTGTAGAGAAAAAGGTCAGTGACTTAAATTATGTGATAACAACTCCTGAAAGGCGAAAGCAAAAGCAATTATATCATATTAATATGTTAAAAGAATATGTTGATAGGGATAATTCAAATATTTCACCAATAAATGTAGTTTCCTCAGTCCCTCAAAATGAAAACCACATTAACCACGAAGACATAAATTGTGAAGAAATTAAATTTGATAAGTCTATTTGTTCAAAACTACAGATTTCTGACATTTTAAGAAATTTAGATAAAAAACTTTCACATTTAGATAATAATAAAAAAGATGAATTAAAAAAGTTAATTTCTGAATATGAGCACCTGTTCCCTTATATTCCAACACGGACAGATACGATATACCATGATGTGGACAGTGAAACAACATCCATATCGAATGAATCCCAAGAAACTGGAGCATCTTAGAGAGGAAATCAAGTATCTATTGGAAAATGACTTTATTGAACCTAGTCAAAGTGAAGTTCTCCCTGTATTCTTATACCAGAGCCAGATGGAACTTTTCGTATGTGTACTGACTATAGAAAAGTTAATACTGTGACCAAGACTGATTCGTTTCCAGTGCAAAGAGTAGATGACTGCATTGACAATATTGGTCATGCAAAACATGTACCAAATTTGATTTTGGCAAACTCCTCTCACTGAAAGAGCTAAAGAGATCTCTGCATTTGTAACTCCTTATGGACTTTACCAGTACAAAGTTATGCCGTTTTTGGGATGAAAAACTAACCGACAACATTTCAATGTCTTATCAACATGATAATATCTGGATTAGACGACTGTAGGCCCTACATCAATGACTTCATCATTCACAGCGATGATTGGGATGAACATCAGAAGACTATCAGGGAACTTTTTTTGACCGACTGACTAAAGCCAAATTAACAATTAATCTTGTTAAAAGTGAATTTTGTCTAGAGTTTAACTTGTAACATTTGTCTTTATGTTTAATGTATTTTCATGTACATTTATGTGTAATGATATTTTCTATCTTCAGACAAAAGAAAGTTTTACTTCTTAAAACTTTCTTTTCCTTTAGGAGGGGAAGTGTCATGTAATAGGATATACATGTAACCTGTTTTCATTATCACTCTGTACACAGAATATTCTAGAAACATAAAGAACATTCATTGGTTTTTCATTGTGGTTATTTTTAGAAACAGGATTGTAGTAAACAAGTTGTTCACCAATCCATGTCTATAAATAGCTTGTTATCATCTTTCTAAAAAAGACTAATCTAGAATTTTCCAAGCTGATAAAAATAGGCTTGTTGCTGGTTTTCTTTCTCGTTACGCTTGTCTCGTAACAGAGTCCCCAGAGAAAAAAATATAACTGTTTTAAATCGGGCGGCTGAGGTGGCAATTTTACTGTGATCTTCAATGTAATCAACTAGCTTCCAAAAGTATCGTTCAGAAAGTTGATAATAGCTCTACTTCTATGGAATATTCATACTTGTAAATGTATGGGGTGTTTCTCCATCTTGTTGAAACCAGCAATCATTTTAAGTTCAGTTTTGATCAAATGCCCGCTCTTTATTTAATTCTTATCCTGTAATTCTTAGCCTTATTTTGACACAAAACAGGCTTTTCTAGTCCAGATCGGAAACTTGTTTTTGAAAAAGAAAATTCGGACATGTGACAATAGATGTTTCACAAAATAAGACATAACAACCACAAAGAGATTGGTATTCGATTGTAAGGCCGTCTTAATAACTGACTACAGTCGGCAGATTGGTTACATTCCTTGGCAGTAGGAATATCGTTAAAATATTGGATTTTCTTAACTCCTTTACCTTCGATATGTTCGTCCTTTCTAGAGACGAAATTCCGTTTTTGGATTTCCTTAAATCTGAACCATTTTAACTTCAAACCCTTAGTTGATTGTTTGATTGATTGTATGGTTTTTAACGCCGTTTTCAACATTATTTCAATTATATCGATGCGGCAAGTGCAGCTATCCATATTTTCCTGGAGTTTCTTTTACCAGCACTCTGCACAATTTTCTTTCCAAGCCACTAGCTGCTTTCCACAACCTTTGTAAATAAACCCGAATTTAATACGATCTAATTTCGTCGTGAATCATACTTTTGTGTAAACACTAATGGATTGAAACAACATTTTTTGTTTGTAAGCATGAAGAAATTTGATGGTAACAATCAATTTGTGCAATATTTGCGTCAAAATAATAGGAAGGTCGTTTTGAAGTCGGTGAATGTCTATCTTCATGAGACCAGGGCCCGTATTCACCAACTCAGTCTTAAGAACATTCTTAGTCTTATTCTCAAGATTTTATTTAAATTTGCAAGTAACACAACTTCTGATTGGCTAAACCAAATGGTTTAGCCAATCAGAAGTTGTATTACTTTCTAAATCTATAATTAGACCAAGAATGTTCTTAATAATGGTTGGTGAAAACGGACTCAGATGTGACGTCATGGTACTTATTTGAATACGATCTTTGGTCCTTGGAGATACAGGTAATTGACCAATAGCAATAGATACTTTTTACCGTTGCATTAAACCTTATTTCCACAGAGCATGGCTCAAATTCTTTGGTAAAGAGTAACAGAATAATGACTAATGATGGCGCTTATCTAGGAAACAGACACCAGCATCTTCAAAATGCTTTTTTTCCACAAGGGGTTAAAAATACAAAATCTTGGTTGGGTTCTCACCCGAATTTTGCGGGAGTGTCCATACGCAAGGTACTCAGAAATCACAACCCAGTATTCCTGTAACCAAAGGAACACATCAATTAAGTGAGCTGTTACTGTGATATGACTGACATAATTTTGAAAGTGGTGTAAGACACCATTTATAATAGGTTTCTTTTTAATGTTTCAACATCAGGCTCTTTCAGTTCAGTTCAATTTCCGGAAGCGGAACTGTGCATTGGCCCACAAATTCGGGGAGAGTACTAGGCCAATTTTCGCCAACCATCTTTAATGATATTCTTTTTCTAAATCTAGATTAAGAAAGTAACACAAGTTTTTATTGGCTAGACCCTTTGGGTTAGCCAATCATAACTTGCGTTACTTTCAAATTTCGAAAATTCTTGAGAATGAGGCCAAGAATGGTCTTAAGAATGTTTGGTCATTACGAACCTTGTTGTGGTTTCAAGGAATCGTATAAGTTGCATGAACTTGGTTCTCAAAAGATGAATAGAAAAATAAGTGAGCCATGCTCTGTGAAAAAGGGGGGATAATGGATCTGCAACAAGTATCGACCCATGTCAGCCTGCGCTGCCCGGGTCAATACTGTTTGCTATTGGTCAATTTTCTACTTGTCAAAGGACATTCTACAGAATCAGAACATTCTGATTCAGGTGGGTTGTTGGACAAAATACATTTATGGATCAATAATTATGTGATGTCTTGCTTGGTGTTCTGCACCACGGAGATGCATTCGACCTCTTTTTGCCAGACCGTGGCCCATATATGTTTAAATTAAATGAACTCTTTCAGATTGCATCGGAGCTGAACAAGATTGAACAAGAGAATGCGATTTACAGAAAAAATCAAAATTTCAAAAAAAAAATCACTTTTTATTTAATGTCATCGTTTGTATATTAATGTATTGTATAATAAAATGCTGTTTGTTAAACTGTTATTATGTAATTGTGGCTTTTTTTTTTTTTGCTTCATTTCTTTTTATTTGCACGACCCTTATCGTTGGCCTTCGTCATCGGAGTCGTTGTGATTTACTGTAGCTCTTTCCACTCAAAAAAAATTTAGACTTCTTCAAAGTGAAAGTATTTACAACGGCCAACTTATATGTGTGTGGCTGAATCAATTGATTTATCTTATTAAAAAGTAGAAAACATCGTGGGAAGTGAAGAAATACTGTTTACTAGCGTTTTCTCCTTTTCCCACGATTTTTTTTTTTTTCTCAAAGCCTTCATCCTCGAGGTCGTTAAAGCTCGGGATTTGGTGGTCAAGGGTGGTATCTTCTATTTAATTCCACAAAGAGAGTTAAGGATTTATTTTTTATCGCACCAGTCTATTTCATTGATCGTAATCAGTCATTGACTTTCGGTTGAACAGGGTAAGAATAATTGTAAACCTAAAAACAAAGCATCAAAGGATTTCTTTTCAGCCATTTCTGACAGGATTGTCTCACAATGACCCCTTATCAAGCTCGAATATAGTATTTGATTAACCCTTATCCTGCTAAATAAATCACATGACAACTTTCAAGCCGATATCAAAAAGCCGATTGATGCTATTTCAAATTTGTTTTTTCTGGAAAAATATCTCCTTATCGGTCAGTGTAGATCCAAGATCAGACTGCACGTTTTGTGCAGTCTGATCTTGATCTACACTGTCCGCAAAAGGTCAGTGAGTCGCGCTTAGCAGCCTAAGGGTTAAGGACACATGGAAACTCCTACGACTAGCGAAATAGAAACGAAAAGTCAGAACGATATAGACGAGAAAGATAAATATTGCGAAAGCGCCTGGCTAGGGCACATATCACATACCTACACGACAAATATTGGCCCCGTCCAAATTCAAAGCATTTGCATACGAAAAATTAAAAATGGCTGAAAAGACTGGATTTAACTGATTGGGTACAAAAAACCGTGGGTAGAAATGAAAGTGTTTGTTATCAGCATTTGCTCCTTTTCTCACAATTTTTTCAAAGGTCTTCTCCTTCCAGTTTGTAAAAGCACAGGATAGTATGGTATTCAATTAATGCAAATTTACAGACCGAGACATCTGTCATTTTAACCTTTAGGCTGCTAAGCCCGACTCAAGGCGATTTTGCGACCAGTGAAGATCAAGATCAGACTGCACAGAACGTGCAGTCTGATCTTGGATCTACACTGTCCGATAAAGTGATATTTTTTCCCAAATTAATAACTCTGAAATTGTAATATTTGGGTTTTTACTATTGGCTTGAAAGTTTCATGCAACTTATTCAGAAGGTGAAGGGTAAATAAAAAAAAAGCTTCGGTCTCAGCTGATATACATGTACCTATAAAAGTACCCTAACGTTTGCTTAAAACATAGGAGCCACGCTCTGTGAAAAGGGGGGCTTAATGCATCTCCGTGATGCATTGTATCCAGCAAGACATCACATAATTAAGACTCCTTAAAATCCACTATGTCTAACACCTCCCTGAATCATGAGGAACACCGGTCAGTTGACAAGCAGAAAATTGACTGATAGCGAAAAGTTTCGGCTCAGGTCAGCCTGTGCGGACTGCGCAGGCCGACCTGGGCCGAAACTTTTATCAGATGCATTTAGCCCCCTTTTCACAGTGTATGGCTCATATCGTATGAATTTGCATACATTCAAGGGAGGTAATCATGTAGGTCATACCAACATACAAAGAACAACAACAACAACAACAACAAAAATATTACACCATGGCCTTGCAAGAAAACATTATAGCCCTTGGAAGAAAACATAATTAGTCGTTTTTTAACGTGTGTAAAGGGTTGTTTCCTTTTTTGTTTCTGTTGTTTCGAACCGACCACGAAATCAGTTGAACATCTAATTAGATAACCAAGCCTTGCCCTCGGCAATGCCCCGCTTTTGTGGCATTTGTCGAAGACAATGCCACTATGAGTTCAATATTGAATTTTGAAGACCTTGTATCGTAATTTATGCAAAACCGAAGGAAATAAACCCAATTTAACTCAATGAGTTTTTCGATAGCACACAGATATGTAATTGGAAATGGCGTATTTAAAATAAAGTGGATTGGGCCATCGATCGTAGAAATACTTCTTTTTGATTGCAAATAGCTTCAACCACTTATAGTCTCCTATTGGCGCAATGATATCATTGTCAAAAGATAGCTTGGTTCTGCGCTTGTTCGTTCTAAAACCTGTTCGTCCCACAATTGCACGCTACTCCATTTGATTGCGCACGAACATTTACAAATCGAAATAATTGATTGTAATGTTGGGAATTAGATCTTGACGGCCAAAGACATCTCAAAATCATAGTTTTCAGGTACAAACCTAATTCAATTTGATAAATTTATATGGTTTCTCTCTCTCTCTCTCTCTACCCATCATGAATCATACTGTCAAGGGACATTACTCCTGACTCCTCCTGAATAATCAAAGGGAGGCCACAAGTATACAAATAATCTAAACTTTGGCATGAGTAACTTCCCTTCAACAAAAAAGAAAAGGTATTAATTTCCTTAATAGGTTGACTTTCAAACCATTAGTTGAATAATATTTCTCTCTTTTTTCAAAATTATTAATTCCACACAATGGCTTCCTTGACAAATGCGACACTAGTGTTTTGAACGCTTTGATTTCCCTCACTTTTTAATGTTGCTGTTAAATGATTCTGATCGCCGAAAGAAAACGTGTAAAGTGTTTCCTTTAACTCTTTAGTAGACGACAAAATTTCAGGCCTGTTAGATTTGCAAGCATTTGTAGATGACAAATTAAATGTGTCCAAATGATGGGATTTCTCTTGGACAGGATGGAAAACTTTGTGGATAATGGAGAAAATGCTGGTCACAATATCGCTTAATTAAAAAATTAGTTTAGCTCTGGGAAAAGGGGATTTAATGCATTTCCGTAATGCACTGTACAAGCAAAACTTCACATAAATATGGATCTATAAAGTGTATTATAATATGGCCTTCAACACGCGAAAAGGAGCATTCGGACATTTACGTAAAATGTTGTTTCGGATCAGCCTGCACAGTCCGCGCAGGCTAATCCGAAACGACACTTTCCGTTTTTATGTAATTTTCTGTTTTGCAGGAAGTCTTCTGTAGCAAAAAATCTAATGTAGTCGTAAAGTGCCGTCTCCGATTAGCCTACGCGGATTGCGCGGGCTGATCCGAGACGACACTTTACGCAAATGTCCGAATGCTCCTTTTCGCTTATTGCAAGCCATATCTAACAACAATTTGATTCATGAGGAATTCAGATGGACTGATCCACCTTTTCACAGAGCTTGGCTCAAACATATGAATACATAAAAACTCAAAGCTTCCCCTAATATTCGGATGAGTGCAAAAATCCCGCATGCTTATACCCCCATTCCACTAGGCCGCGATCTACGGCGCTCTGTGCGCTCATACAGAGCGCCGTAGATCTCCTCAGATCGCTGCCGGATTGGAGACTAAACCCCTATCACATCAGGGCGGCGATCCCACGGCGTCCAAGAAAAAATGCAGAACGCCGAGGTGCGCGCAGTACGATCGCAAGCATCGTCAGAGCAACGCAGTGGCATCGGGAGTAGACGCGTTGGGATCGTCTAGGACGCCGAGGGACGGCGCGCATTTTGAGCATGCACAAAACAAACGCCGTCGCTCGGCGTTCTGAGAAGAGCGCAGTGGGATCACCGGAAGGTCGTCTTAGCGGCGCAGTAAGATCTCCCACAACGCCATGGAAGCCCCGCCGGCGCACACAGAGGTTTCAGTGCGAACGCTATGGTTGTCGGTGACGCTTTCACAGAGATTTTACCGCGTGCTCTGAGATGTCGCCGCGTCTCTACTGTGCTTATACGGCGCGTCAGCGGCGCTTATACGGCGCGTCAACGGCGCTGACACGGAGTGTTATTTATTTCACTGCGCTCTTAAAACGCCTCCACTGAGCTGCAACGGAGATCATTGCGCTTGTAAAGCGCTTCTACAGCGTCCATCAATCTTTGTCTGACAAAAACGAACATATAGTAGACGAAGTATGCAAATAAACATTCAATTCACCATGGCTGATGTACGCAAGAAAGCCGGACTAGTAATGGTTAAGGAGATGACAGTGGTTGACTTGCTTCTATTTGAGAGGGTTGGGGTTTATGTCCTGCTTTTTCCCCTTTTCTTTTTACGAGCATAGTTTTATTCTCCGTTGACTTTGCGAGACCACAACAAAGTAAGAATTGATGAATAAATGTGTATACATACAATTCGTTTTCAGAGATTGTTCATTGTCACGCCTTCAGCGTAGAGTGAGCGCCTTGAGAACGCCTTGAACGCCCAGTGCACGCAGTATGAGCAGCGGGAAAGCTCGGAGCACGCAGTGGTAGCGCCATGAGAGCGCAGAGAATCGCCAAGAGGAACTCCGTAGGAACGCGATAACGCGCCATAGGAGCTCCGTAGCAACGCCGTGGTCGTGGTGAGAACGCCGTGACATCTCCGTCTTCGCGAAAAACATCCGATTTTTTCCTGCGATCTCACGGCGCTCTGGGAAATTAAACAACGCCGCCCCAACGCAGTGGAAACGCCGTATAGTGTGACAGGGGCTTTATGAGGACACTCCCGCTCAGATAACAACCAGATGACCGAGCGCTTCTGTATCTCTAATGGTCGCTATCAGATCACATCGGAGCGCGATGACCGGCATACTGGCGAACATTTTCGCTCTTGAACGATCCGATAGCGCTCCAGTTACGATGTTTACGTTCAAGTTGCGTTTCGATAGCGATTTAAGCGATTAAGTAGCGATGTGACGGCGTTCGGAACAGATCGCCAGGGATCTTTGTGCAAGGGAGTAGACTGGTGGCGATCTTGGCGATCCGTTAAAGATCTGTTAGCGTTCTTGGCGTTCTTGGTGCTCTGCATGGCGATCAACGGCGCTCTGTGAGAGCGCAGTAGATCGCGGCCTAGTGGAATGGGGGTATTACAAAGCCGAAAGCAATTTAATTGGCTTATAGCAGCCTCTTATTCTCGGGAAAGATTTCAAACAGGCCAAGTTGAAGATCGACACGGTCAGTTTAAGTAGCTAAAATAGTGACTAGCATGTTACTATATAAAGTTTCGTTCAAACTAATTTATCAAGCAATGATTTACAAAATGTATACATTTATGGGATTTACCGTAGTAGACGCAAAGGGAAAGAGAAACTACAATGTTTTATAAAAATCCAAATGGAACATATCTTAGTAATGTCAGATCGTTCAAATTATCAGGTCAAAGGTGCTGTTCTTTTTACATTATTTGAATTACATATGGCCTGCAACATGCGAAAAGGGGCATTCTGATATTTGCGTAAAGTGTCGTCTGGGATCAGCCTGCGCAGTCCGCGCAGGCTGATCCGAGACGACACTTTCCTACTACATTCGATTTTGTCCTACTTTAGACTTGCGGGAAACAGAATATTACATAAGAACAGAAAGTGTAGTCTCGGATGAACCTGCGCAGGATTGCGCAGGTTTTTATCCGGGACGACACTTTACGCAAATGTCCCAAATGCCCCCTTTCGCATGTTGCAGGCCATATACGAAACTGAAAATATAAGAACTGTTCATCGTAGACTGAAGGAGACGCAAGATTTCTGTACTTATTTAAATTATGCACAAATATTTATTTAAGTGGCTGGTCGACTACGTTAAATCTTTATTCTCAGTTGCTTACAAGTGTTGAGTCAAGTCATGAGTAATCGTTATTAATAGGCTCTGTTTAAGGGACAAGCCCATGAAACGAACTTAATACAAGGATCTTTTTCTCCATAAAATTGGATACAAAACTCGCCTCTGTGTAACTTTTGTGAAGACAAACCAGAATCTATTGAGCATTTGTTTGTCGACTGTACCCACACACAATATTTAGTTTAAACAAATTTATTTTACATCGATTGAGAAACAAGTTCTTTCAACTTATACTAATCTCTCTCGATTCTACTTCCTGGGAACTACACCAGTTCTCGCGCCAAATGTGTGGGCCAATGAAAAATCCCAAAGTTGACACCCGCTCAAGGGTATTAAACTCGGGACCTTTTGTTTACGAGGCGGACGCACTACCTCACGACCACGGACACAACATTTGTTTGCAGGTTTATTCCATGACAGTCCTCAGTTCAAAACTTGGCTCACTAAATTACATATCATTTTTGGCATTTTAAAAGAGGGACAAAAAGCGCTCAACTTTATACTTCATTTAACAAAACACTACATCTATATAGCTAAAACAAAACAACAAAAGCTAGTGCTAAATCGACTTAAACTATATATTTTAAATGATTGCATAACTTTAAAACATATATACACAGTTAAAAACCAGAATGTGTTATTCGAACGTGATTTCAAAACAACCTTAATGGCTATCTTCCTAACGATTTTCACTCAGTCTTTAACCCTTGTCAGAAACAGGCCAGAATGTAATAAGCACTTCCACTGGTTTAATCTTTAGAGGGCAGTATAAACCCATATGACATTTTCAGTGTAGAAATACAATCAAATTAAGTGCTATTTCAAGGTTGCTTTCTCTTAAAGTTTCAGCAAAGGATACTCTGTAGATCAAGGATCAGACTGCACATTTTGTGCAGGCGGATCCTGATCTACATTTGCCGTAATAACAATTATAGTTTTGAAAGGCCCTTTAAGTTTTAGATTGTATCGATGTCGTTAAAGTCCATAATCTGACAGAAAAAACCTTCATTACAAAAAAAAAAAAAAAGCGAAAGTACGTGTGAGCTGACTATCTACTCTCAATTTTCTTTTAACTTTATTTCTATTTAGTATCATTCATATCTAACATTTTATACTGAATGTAAACATTTGTAATACATATTGAAAACAATCTTTGTATAATATGTAGAAAGTAGAAATAAAGTTAAAAAAAAACTTAAAAAAAAAACAAACAAACAAACAATCAAACAAACAAACAAAAAACATATAAATACCAGGAAGTCTTAAGTGTTTACACAGCTATAATTCTTTGAAATTGATATGATGCACCTGTAAATTTTTGGAAAGAATTAGATCCATCACAGGCAAATCCTTTTATGTTTCTGTCCCCTTTTCTGTGCCATATAGAAAATTCCTAGTATTTAAATAGAAATTGTTCTCTTTTATGAATAGAAGTGTCAGTTAAAAAAATTGAAACAGGTAGACCAAAGATCAAGGTCACTCTTAAAGGTCAGTTAATAAGATTTTCATACATAGAACTTGTCCAAGCTACAGCTTATATTTTTGTCGATGGATTTCAAAACAATTTTATACAAGTAGTCTCCTTTAACAGTAGGAGTGCCATTTGAATCATTAGGTCACACTTGAAGGGCCGATGATTAATTTGTCATATATGGAGCTTCTCCGTGCCACAACTTCTATATTCAAGGACGCATTTAAAGATGATTTGGAACATTTGTTATCCATAATCAGTAGAAGTTCCATTTCTATCATTCCTTCGGGTAGGTCCAAGACCAAGGTCACACATAAAGGTCAGTTGATAAAGTTGTCATACATAGAAATTGTCCGAGCTACAACTTCTGCATTTATCTATAGATTTAAAAATAATTTTACACAAATATTCTCCTTTACCAGAAGTGCTAATTGAATAATTTGATCAGGTAGGTCAAAGGTCAAGGTCACACTGAAAGGTCAAATTATAAATTTGTCATTAATAGAGCGTGTTCGAGCTACGAATTTTACATTTTAGGTGGATATCAAAATAATTTGGCACCATTATATATATATTCTTTTTACAAGTAGATGTGCCAGTTAAAATATTTGATCATACAGGTCCAAAGTTAAGTTCACATTTTAGGCCAAGCAATTAAATTATCGAACATAGAGCTTGTCCGAGCCATAACTTCTACAGATATGGATGTATTTCAAAATAAATTTGCACAATCGTTCTCCTTTATGAGAAGATGTCCCGTTCCATTGTTCATGTAGGTGTAAGGTCAAGTTCAAACTTGATGGTCAAATGATAATTTTTTCACAACTTTTCTACTTAATGAGTAAATGTCTCTGAATCACTAACTTCAGTAGCTTCAGGGTCAAGGTCATATTTGAAGGTCATAAATTGATCGTTGGCTTGTTCACAAATAAGGAATACTCCTATCCTGATGCACGTTTGAAAACAAAGGAATTTGAAATACGATAGATATACACTGAGTAATCCGTTCCTTTTTTTTCATGTGCAGCTTATGAAGTTCTTTACTAACTCTCTCATGGGGGCTCGACATGTTGCCCCTAGCCAATCTGCTAGTTGATTAAAATTGTCAATAATTCCAATATTTTGTTATTAGACTAAGCCCCAGGAAAGTTCCTAAAACATGGCTTTCCGTACATTTTTTTTGTTGTTGTTTTTAGCTCACCTGGGCACGAAGTACTTAGGATGAGCTATTGTGATCACTCACCGTCCGTCGGTGTCCGGCGTCCGTCCGTCGTCCGTCCGTCGACCGTCCGCCCGCCCGTCCGTCCGTCCGTTCACATTTCTTTTTTAACACTCTAGCACCTACAATTTTAAACCAATCAGCACCAAACTTGGTCAAAATATATATGACCATAAGATCTCGGATGAGTTCGATTACGGGTCTAATCGGACCAGAACAACTGGAGTTATTTGCCCTTGAATTAGAAAAATTGCTATATTTGACTTTGTTTACACTCTAGCATCTACAAATATCAGCACCAAACTTGGTCAAAATATATATGATTATAAGATCTGGGATGAGTTTGATTATGGGTTTAATCGGACCAGAACGACTGGAGTTATTTGCCCTTGAATTAGAAAAAATTGCTATATTTGACTTTGTTTACACTCTAGCATCTACAAATATCAACCAATCAGCACCAAACTTGGTCAAAATATATATGACTATAAGATCTGGGATGAGTTTGATTATGGGTTTAATCGGACCAGAACAACTGGAGTTATTTGCCCTTGAATTAGAAAAATTGCTATATTTGACTTTGTTTACTCTCTAGCATCTACAATTTTTAACCAATCAGCACCAAACTTGGTCAAAATACTTATGACCATAAGAAATCGGATGAGTTTGATTATGGGTCTAATTGGACCTGAACGACTGGAGTTATTTGCCCTTGAATTAGAAAGTTCTTTAGAATAGTTCTTTGTCCGGAGCATAACTTTGTCATCTCTAGTCCGATTGACTTGAAACTTGGCATTTGTGTTTGTTGCAATAATACGGAGTGCAGTGTGAAAGAACCATAATTCTACCTCGTACTGTCTATGAGTTATTTCCTTTTGATCATCATTTTTACAGCATTTTCTGCTTGTCAGGAATATAACTTTGTCATCTCTAGCCTGAACATCTTCAAATTTGGTATGCATGATTATTGAAAAATTACGGAGTGCAGTGCACAAGAACCATAACTCTTCCTAGCACGAATTTTGAGTTATTTCCCCTTTGATCTTCATTTTTATAGCATTTCTTGCTTGTCCGGAGCAAAACTTTGTCATCTTAAGTAGGAATGACTTGAAATATGGTATGCTTATTTGTTGAAATATTTGGAAGTGCAGTGCACAAGAATTGTAACTCTACCTTGTGCTGTCTTTGAGTTATTTGCCTTTGATCGTCATTTTTACAGCATTTAGTGCTTGTCCGGAATATAACTTTGTCATCTCAATTCAGAACGACTTCAAACTTGGTATGCATGTTTGTTGCAATATTACCGAGTAGAGTGCGCAAGAACAATAACTCTACCTAGCGCGGATTTTGAGTAATTCCACTTTGATCTTCATTTTTAGCTCTACTGGCTGAAAGCCAGCAGAGCTTATGTCATGGTATGGTTCCCGTCGTCCGTCCGTCTGTCCGTCTGTCCGTTAGTCTTTTTCTTGTTTACGCGATAAAGTCTGCATTTGTTGTCGGATTTTCACGAAACTTGCACAGTTTGTTTATCTCATCAATAGCTTGAACCCTATTGATTTTGAAAAAAATCCAACAAACAGTATAGGAAAAGTAGCCATTTGAAGTTGAAAATTGCAATTTCTTGTTTACGCGATAAAGTCTGCATTTGTGGTCAGATTTTCATGAAACTTTCACAGTTTGTTTATCCCATCAATAGCTTGAACCCTATTGATTTTCCAAAAAAAATCCAACAAACAGTATAGGAAAAGTAGCCATTTGAAGTTGAAAATTGCAATTTCTTGTTTACGCGATAAAGTCTGCATTTGATATTAGATTTTCATGAATCTTGCACAGTTTATTTATCTCATCAATAGCTTGAAGCCTATTGATTTTGAAAAAAATCCAAAAAACAGTTTGGGAAAAGTAGCCATTTGAAGTTGAAAATTTCCATTTCTTGTTTACGCAGTAAAGTCTGCCTTTTTGGTCAGATTTACGTGAAACTTGCACAGTTTGTTTATCTTATCAAAAGCTTGAAGCCTATTGATTTTGAAAAAAATCCAAAAAAAATCAGTTTGGGAAAAGTAGCCATTTGAAATTGAAAATTGCAATTTCTTGTTTATGCGATAAAGTCTGCATTTGTGGTCAGATTTTCGTGAAACTTGCATAGTTTGTTTATTTCATCAATAGCTTGAACCCTATTGATTTTGAAAAAAATCCAACGAACAGTATGGGAATAGTAGCCATATCAAGTTAAACATTTCCATTTATTGTTTACATGATAAAGTCTCCATTTATCATCAGATTTTCGTGAAACTTGCACAGTTTGTTCATTTCATCAATAGCCTGAACCCTATTGATTTTGAAAAAAATCCAACCAACAGTTTGGGAAAAGTAGCCATTTGAAGTTGAAAATTTCCATTTCTTGTTTAGGCAATGAAGTCCACAGTCTTTATCCAATTCTTTTGAAACTTTCAAAGACTGTTTGGTTCATCAAAGGATTGAACTCTAGTACAAGTGAAGAAAATCTAGTAATCTGTTCAGGAAAAGGAGCCATTTTATAACTTAGTACTATTTACTCAACAAAATCCACATTTTTTGTCACATTTCTTTGAAATTTGCTGGGATTGTAAAGTACAAGGTGTACTGAAACCCTATCAAGTTTGGAATTTAACTGTTCAATTCACCATGCCTTGGCTTACACTGTCTTAGTGGGTTCATGCCCAGTTGTAAGAACACCCACCTTTTTTGTGTTTTTTGGTCTTTTTTCTTTTCACATCATAATTCATGATGTATGCTAGCAAAAAAGCAAAATCACTGCCAGTAGAGCGATTTCAGGCCCTCAAGGGCCTCTAGTTTTACAGTATTTCTTGCTTGTCTGGAACGGAACTTTGAAGTCTCAAGTCAAATTGACTTGAGACTTGGTAAACATGTTTGTTGCATTACCTGCCCTTTGCGATTATTATACCTCCTTGACAACTGGCGGTGGGACAAGCATATCTTGCGACAATTTGTTGCTCTTGTTTCATTATCATTTGGTCTTGAACCTTGATATTTGGTATTTATCTTCATTGTAGACCTTTACTGCTTAGTACTCAGGTGAGCGATATAGGACAATCATGGTCCTCTTGTTGTTTTTTGACAGCAGTTTGGTCTGATCGGTGATATTTATCACTCTCACAGTTATACATTCGATTAGGAATTCTTAGCTTAGATTATTACATTATCGAACATGTACTGGAATCACAGTATTTTGAATATCCTGTTGGAAAAGACTTATACGCTTATGGATTCCAATCCCATAACTTAGTCTTTGCAGTGTATATATCGACAAAAAATAGAGATCTGAAAATAAATACCGGTAGGTAGATTGGGTAAAAAAATAGGTCAATGGGAAAAATCTCAGATTAAAAAAAAAGTGCACTATAGAGGCCAAATGTTCAGCCCAATACTCCTAAAAGTTGAACAAAATGTTTATTTTGATAATATCTTGGACAAATTTGAAATTAGGTCACGTTAGGTCAAAAGTTATGTCACTAGGATATATATTTGAAAAAGATTTTTTTGCACTCTAGAGGCCACATTTTCAGACCACAACTTTGTGGACTTAACAAGATTATCTTTGCTCATGTGAGCGCTAAAGGGCTATCAATTGTCTTGGTTTACCTGTGAATTTGTTTCATTCTAAATTTAACTAGAATATTCCTATATTATTTTTGCGATATATCAAATATTTAATATTTAACCTGATTTGTCTGATTTATATCACTGAATTAATGATTTTATACTTGATGCGATTTAATTTTTCGATGTGATTGGTGATTTCACCTGTTTGAATCATCTCCGGTGTCCACCAGGGCACAACCGTTTTATAATGGGTCAGTGTCGGCGGTCGTCAGGACACAATCGGGCGCAATCTTTGAAACGGGGCTTTACCGGGGTAAACCGGAAAAACCGTCGTCATGCACCGTAAATACTTAGCAATAGACTGGGGAATAACCGAGTCAATTTACTACCGCAGACAAACCCCATTATGTGAGGCTGATGCAATTTGTCGTCTGTACATGCTTTCAGTATGGATAAATGTAAATATGGCTTCTAACACGCGAAAAGGGGCATTCGGATATTTGCGTAAAGTGTCGTCTCGGATCAGCCTGCGCAGTCCGCGCGAGCTAATCCAAGACGGCACTTTACGACTACATTAGATTTTGTGCTACAGTAGACTTGCGCAAAACAGAAAATTACAGAAAAACGGAATGTGTTGTTTCGGATTAGCCTGCACGGACTGCGCAGGCTGATCCGAGATGACACTTTACGCATATGTCTGAATGCCCCTTTTCGCGTGTTATAGGCCAATTTGTCGTCTGGTAAAGCGTGATTTGAAAATTTAATGAGCGTTTTCTCTTTCCCCCCGCGACTTTTTCACAAGCACATCTCATTTTTTGAGCCCTGTACAAATTGCCGCCTGCAAATGTTTAAAAAATAGATGAATCCAAATTTTGTCGTCTGTCACAGTTTTAGTTGAAAAACTCGACACAAATGTAGAAAAAAAGTTGATTACTGCCATTGAGTGCAAACCAAAATTGTCTCTTTCCTAACAGTGTTCTCACAGACAATCAAATCGTCCCCGCACCATTTGTCGTTTGAAAACGCTTTCAATGAGGACGAATGTAGTTTTTTGTCTTCGGCTAAAGCTTTCATTTGAAGAACTTGACACAAATGTAGAGATATGTTGATTATTGCAATTAAATACTTATCAAAAATAATTAGCCTTTTCCCACAATGTTTTCACAGACAAATCCCATAAGTTGAAACCCATACAATTTGTCGTTTGCAAATGCCTTCACTTTGGATGAGTCTAAAATTTTGTTGTCAGGTTAAAATTTAATTGCGGAACTCGAAACCAAAGGAAAAATGCTTACATTTACTGTCACGGGTATTACCCTCAGTAGAGGACTCCATACAAGGTAGTGGTCTGTAAATTTTCCATGTATTAATTCCGGATTTATGAGCTTTAACGGTCGAAGTTGATTAACATCAGACTGCACAGAACGTGCAGTCTGATCTTAAATCTACATCGTCCGGTTCTTTGTCAGATGGTTTGACAAAAGAAGAACAAGAAGAAGAAGACAAAAACTTTGATAGTGCAGTATATGCATCTTTAGAACTGACTTAGATGTCTAGTTCATTTATTTAGCATTACAAGAGTTAAACTAACCTGCTAAACAAGTGATCTGAAACTTTGAGACCGAAAGTAAAAGGCATAGTTTTATTTCAAAAGATTTTTTTTTTTTTTTTGGGGGGGGGGGGGGAGGGGGGTATATCTCCTTATTGTAGATCAAAGTCTTGACTGCACATTCTGTACAGTCTGATCTCGATATAGACTCCGCAAAACGTCCTTGAGTCACTCAGTACTCCAAGGGTTAATACCAAACAGGATGTCATGTTTTTTACCGCAAGTGATCTTAATCTACATTGTCTGCATAGCGGCTTCGAGTCGCGCCTGGCAATACAAAGGTAAATACCAAACAGAAGTCACGTTTTTTTTTACCGCAAGTACTTTGATTTCTATGTCCGCTTCTTAGAATATCGTGAGTTTGAGTTTATAGAACTTGAGCCACTAATAGGCCTGACCGTAAGGGGGCGGGGGATTTTCGGCACTTTTAATTTCTGAGACCTCAATGTCTCCTGAGCACTTTGTCAAAGTCTGCCACCTGGCCAGCGGGGCATTTGTGAGTTATAGGAGAAAAAAGTCGTCAAGTGCACTTTGCATAGAAGGTATTAAAGAATCCTCATTCATGTTATATTTTCATTTCATTTTCTACATTTAAATTAAAAAAAAAAAAAATTCAAAATGGATTTATACACTCATATCTATAGTCACAACAACTGTTTTACAGAAAAAGACACAGTTTTGTTTGAATCAATGTAATGAAATAACTATACTTTGTCATTTTTTGAGCTAAAATGGCTGGTACCCAAAAACATATTCACAGTATACATCATCAATTATGATCTTAATGATACAGAATAGATTTTATGACAAAGATTTTGCCTTTGTGATAAAATTCACATATCGATAAGCCATTTCAGTCAAGCAAATCAGAGTACCAAATGTTAAGCCTTTTTTTTTTTTTTTAAATCTTATGACGTTTGCGGAAATTAAAGATATTTTATACTGTTGACTCATAATAACCCATTGTAGTTAAGATTGTATCATTTCTTTGGCCAACAGTAATTTACCGCGCAGATTGGTATTGCACGTATTAAACTCAGTTAATAAAGTTTTGTAAATATTTTCCATGATGGTGGCCCTTCGCATAACTTGAGACCAATATGAAATCGTTTTTTATTGAAATGATAACAACGATGCTTACAACAGATCATTCCATAGTAGTCTATATGAAAGCCTATTCATTATCACTTTCATCCACATAAACTACGTTCATGAAATTAACATAGTTATCGTCCTCCCAATCGCTTGGTTAGAATATATTTCACTATGCTAACTATATTATTGCTATGAGTTATACTCTATATTCTATCAATTTACATTATATTCGCTTATCGTTTAATGAGTATATAAACAAAAGTTTTCTTTATATATTTCATACATGTATTGCATGTTTATGTCAAAAGGAAGTACCCAGTAAATATTACAAAAATTAAATGAAGTGTCTGTTCCGTTCATAATAGGCATACATTTTTTTTCACTCCAATTAATAAGTATCAAAATGTGCATAAAGAGGACTTGCATTTTACTATTTTTTTTTACACACTGGGTGTGTTTTTCTCTCAATGATACAGAGGATATTTGTTTTTCACCGAAAAAACAACTATTTTATTTATTTCATGCTTTTAACCCTTTCCAACATTTATAATTAGCCTTGTTATCCCCCGCCGAAGGCGAGGGGATATAGTATTTGTGTTGTCCGTCTGTCTGTCCGTCCATCCGGACAGATATCTCCTAGATTCCCATACATTTGTTCCTTATGATGGTCCGCCGATATGCTTTTTTTTTATATGTCGTGTCATGGAAAAAGGGAGCTTAATGTATAATTTCATTATTGACTAATAACAAAAAGGCTACGTGTACATACAAAAAAACAATACCTCTTATATGTTTGTATCTAAAAACTTTTTTTTTGTGGCGATATCATTTAAAAGAAATAATTTGTTTCAGAATAATGGCATGATGCTTCGTATCATTTCTTTGATTCACGATGCCAAACAGTTAATCTGACATAATTCTGAACACGGTAAGAAAGAAAAAACAACAACCACAGTTTTCATAACAAAATCATCCCGCCACAAACATGGCTGGCATGCATGAGAATGATAATAAATGATGATGGGTATACTGAGCAAACATGAACGTGAATGAGCTCTCATTCCCTATGTCACTATGATCTGTATCTGAATACTGACCAAAAATGAGCCGTAACAGGTGCAACTGCCCTGTTAAAATATCAAATCTAAATGAAGAATTCAACTCATCTTGGTAACATACATAGCTAGTAAATCACCTGATTACTTAACTGATGTTTGCAAAAATTGTAGCTTCGCACTAGATTAACTAGGAATAATATGTCTCTGATTCTGGGCAGTTATAGTCTTGCATTTGCATTTAGCTAAAAAGAAAGATGTGGCTGTAAGTCATACCTTTCATACTGTATCAAAGCAAGCTTAAGTTTTAGCAGTTTAATATCACTGACTGATAGAAGTAAATTTATAAATTAACAAAACAATGCACTGTAGCCAGCATATGCAATGTCTTCTTAGTAAATAAGATTTATTTTATTCTTTTTAACACTTTGTCCGTTTTTTTAGATGCAAGGGAAATGAAACAGATAACAGCTGAATTCTCAGCAATTGCCGAGCCTCGGTAGCTCAGTCGGTAGCGTGCAGGACTTGAGAACACGGGGTCCAGGGTTCGATCCCTGGCTACGACCCCTGGCTCGGCCAATTTCTTTCCGAGGATTGATGATAGTCACTGAGACAGGATTCATTCCTCTCCCACCGCTGACCATTGTTTCGACGATGATTATGTGGGAAAGCAGCCAGTGGCTTGGAAAGAAAATTGTGCGAAGTACTGGTAAAAGAGACTCCAGGAACGCTTGGATAGGTGCACTGGCCGCCGCGATATAACTGAAATAATGTTGAAAACGGCGTTAAACACCATACAACCAATCAATGAATCAATCAATCTCAGCAATTGATATAAAGCATTCAAAAGTATATTTGATGAGAATTGGTTCTCATTACTTCCGTTTTATTCATGAATATGATAAATTGATGTAACTTAAATCTGAAGCTGCCATGTCGGTTGCTTCTATGATGCATTCCATGCACCTGTGATCAAGAAATGTGTTTTGTCTGAAAAAGTATCCCTGTGGTTTCTCAGATTATCAGTTTTTAAAAGCTTAAATCGTAAAAATTCAGTGCTTTCAGTGCTTTGATTTGTACTAAATGCTCTTGCACATTGTAAGAAATGCATAGAAATGCCTAAATATAACCTTATCACATTACCTGAGATCATTTCAGACGTTCAGGAGGACTAAAACACCAAAGAATTGTTAATTGCTGAACAACTGATGAGGTACAATCAGAGGTGCACCGGATGAAATTTGACCTATCGCAAAAGCCCCACTATTCAGGTGGCAGACTTTGGAAATGTGCGCCGACGACATTGGGGTTTAAGAAAAAAGAAAAAGTCCCGAAAATTACCCATGGTGGGGAACAAACATCCTGCTGGCTCATAGGCTATTAGATTTCAAGGGTGCAGTGAAATCTATACTGACAAGTCATGTTTGCCTTTTAAGTTAGACAAAAGGTTATTATTCTTTTATTCTTTTCATCCCATGACACCAGTTTTAAGTGTAATTTGTCTCAATTTTCGTAATAAAAAGTAGACCAGGAATCGTGCTCTTGGGTGCGAATTTCAGAAGGTGCATTGAAAACTATACAACTGTATCAAGTCTGGGCCTGTATTCACCAACCATTCTTTAGAATATTCTTTGTCTTTTTCTAGATTTATAAAGCAACACACCTTCTGATTGGCTAAACCAAATGGTTTAGCCAATCAGAAGTTGTGTTACTTTCAAATTCAGAAAACTTTAGGGAATAAGACAAAGAACGTTCTTAAGAATAGTTGGTGAATACAGACCCTGGTTCTTGATTCAAATAAGACAAAGCGCAATTATCTTGTTTTTTTTTTGTGTGTGTGTGTCAACGTATGACCGAAATTTTGCGTAGATTTTGTCTCATAATGATGTTAAGGAAACATTTTTATCACATAACCTCCCTTGTTTTCAGTGTAATATACCCATCACGAATTTTCTTATATCATACACGTTTGATATCAAAATTATGTGACGTCATTTTAGACGATATTTTGTAAGTATTTCATAGAAGTGAAACTCGTCAAAGGCTCGCTTAATAACATTTTCTGTAGACTCGTTTAATAAAATTTTATCTCAAACACCAAGTCATGTCAGATCCGATATATCTGATTAACTGTTTACCAGACGACAATCTATTAGACAAATCCAAATTCAAAGCATTCATGGCATGTAGACGACGAATTAAATTTGCAGGAAACTTGTGCATGGCACCTCCTCGAATCAAATCAGCTTTTTCAACAAAGTATGTTGACTTGATCATTAGTGATAAAAAAAAAAACATAAAATGAGTAAAAGTTTACATGAAGAAGCAACCTTTATTAGAACCACTTCTGTATAAAAGCGGCTTTTTCAACTTCGCGATATTCCTTCAATATTGACCCATATAATATAGTTCAAAACGGATATATAGGGAATGAAGTTGAAAATATTATTACAAAACACCGTTTTATAACAGAAGTGGTTTCAAAAAACATTGTAAAGGTCAACTACTTAAACTTTACAGTGGACACAAAATTAAAAACCTTCGGATGTACACTGGCTTTTAGATTCTGAATACAAGTGCTCTTACTGCTATAATTCAAGCTAAAGCTAAAGCTGTTTGACAGATACAAAACACACATTTTTGGCATGTTATTCATGTGAATTATGATTATCAGGGACATTTATCAAAGTGAGGTACTGAATGATACAAGAGACACAAAGCCAGACACTGAACAAGATTCTTGAGAAGTTTTGTGAATCAGGCAAAAGGACTTGATGGATACATGTATACAGAACACAAAGAAAGTCAATCTACTATCTTAAAGTCCCAACGATGTGGCTAATATTCTACTAAAACGATATCAAACAATAAACAAACAAATTGAAAATTTGTTGTATCACCTGCGTTTAGAAACATGGTGGTATGTTGGTCGTAAGAACTTTACACAGAGGTAATTTAGTAACAGTACCAGCAGTTCTTGCAACGCGTTTCATTTTCATCAATAGTAATCGATCTATTTTTGAAGCAAATTCATAATTTATATACTTCTGTTCGCTTTATCTTAAGTCCGGACCAGTTCCAAAAAAGGTCAATCCTTTATCTTTCTTTTTATATCATTATCTCATGAGCCATGATGGCCTGTAACTGTTTAAATGTAATCTATAAAATTGATGAAGAACAACGTGTTCATTTTTTTTTTGGTTTGTTTGTTTGTTTGCTTATGTAATGTTAAACGCCGTTTTCAACATTATTTCAATTACATCGCAGCGACCAGTGCATCTATCAATGCTTTCCTGGAGTTTCTTTTACCAATACTTGGCACAATACTCTTTTCAAGCAACCGGCTGTTTTGTTTTTCCACGTGACCATTGTCGAAACAAGGATCAGTGGTGAGATATTTTTTTTTTTTGTCGTAGTGACAATCATCAATCCACGGAAAGATATTGGCCGAGCTTGGCGTTCGAACTAGCGACGCTCTGGTTTCAAGTAGATGTACAAAGTGAAAATAGTTCAAATTTTAAGTGTACAAAGAGGGTCTAACTTTGTTTTTTAAGTGATTAATGATCAGTGTCAAACTTGTATAGTCTGTCAATTCAAAATTTATACTACCTAACAAATAGAATGTAAAGGTTTGCAAAGATTTCAGTCGTTTCAGGAAGTGATTTACTCTAGGATTGCAAAGTTGTCATTGGTCGAAGCTATTCTGATGCAATAATTAGCTCTACTATACATTTCCAGCTCTTGTTAGATCACACTTACAGCGATTTAACAATCAGCTAAAAGTATTCCGAAAAGTACAAATCTTCTTGTTGTATCCGTATATATACAATGGCTGTCTATTTTACTCATATCCATGGACGAGATCAACAAGAAATCTCTCGTCGTAGTATACGCTCTAACGCTCGTGTATATTTTCCATGCACTTCGCATTCGTTTTCTCCGCCGTACATATTTTCTTACAATTTTGTTAGTTGATGTACCGTATTGCTCAATGAATTTAAATACTAATTATTAGTAGTAAAGGACGTTACCATAGGGACACACTCCGGCCTGAGTGTGTCCCTATGGTAACGTCCCGAGCGCCCTATATCACCGTCCCTGACAAAAAAATGTGTCCCTATATGCTGTCCCCGAAAGATTTTGTCCTTATGGTAACGTCCCTGAGAGGGATTTAGCATTCAAAATGGCGGCCGTGTGGATGGCACTCTGGGGACAAAAATGCCCCAGGCTCCCGTCCCTGAGCGGAATTTTTTGCAAAAAAGGGAAAAGGGGGGGGGAGTTTTTCCCAGGCTCTCTACCCTGAGAGGGATTTAGCATTCAAAGTGCAGATCTTATGACTGACAGGCTGGGTAAAAAATGGTCGGATCACTGAGTTGGACTTAGTTTTTTCACCCTATGGATGATTTTTTTCTTTCTAATTGCCTGACCATTGAGTTGGACTTAGACTTTTTTCTGCATCTCTATGAATGATTTCTAAATGTCTGAGCACTGAGTTGAACTTAGACTTTTTTTTACCCTATGTATGATTTCTAAATGTCTAACCATTGAGTTGGACTTAGTCTTTTTTTCCCCTATGAATGAATTCTCTTTTTAATTGCCTAAGCATTGAGTTGGACTTAGACTTTTTTCTTCCCCTATGAATGATTTCTAAATGTCTGACCATTGAGTTGGACTTAGTCTTTTTACATCTCTATGAATGATTTTCTCTCTTTCTAAATGCCTGGACATTGAGTTGGACTTAGTCTTTTTCTGCAATTATGAATGATTTTTTCTCTAAAAGACTGAGCACTGAGTTGGACTTAGTCTTTTTCTGAGTTTTTTTGCTCTTTGCAGTATAACTCTCTGGAGTATAACTCTTTTGGAGTGCAACTCTTCTAAAAGAAAGAAGTTTGACAATTTGAAGAAATGACAATTTTGAAGAAAGATAGAACTTTCGTGGTAATGGTTAGTCCTGAAAAGAACTGTTGGGCTAGCTCTGAAAAGAGCTGTGACAATTTGAAGAAATGACAACTTGAAGATAGAACTTTCGTCTGATAGCTTGAAGGTAGAACTTTCGTCTGACATCTTGAAGATAGAACTTTCGTGGTAGATGGTTAGTCCTGAAAAAGGACTGTTGGGTTAGCTCTGAAAAGAGCTGTGACAATTTGAAGAAATGACAACTTGAAGATAGAACTTTCGTCTGACAGCTTGAAGATAGAACTTTCGTCTGGCATCTTGAAGATAGAACTTTCGTGGTAAATGGTTAGCCCTGAAAAGGACTGTTGGGTTAGCTCTGAAAAGAACTGTTGGGTTAGCCCTTAAAAGGGCTGTTTTGTTTTGGAGGCTGTGTTTTTTTCGTCTCACGTTGTTTTTTCCACTTCTAATGACAGCATCCGAAATTCGCTTGACAAATGGGGCATGTTTCAACTCTTTTTCTGATTACCATTGCTCCATTACCGAAAGTAATCTTCCTCCCAAATTCGATATCAACCAAAATGACATCCGGTGTTGTCTTTAAAAATAGTTGAACTAATCTTTCGCCGAGATCTTTGTATGGCTGTGTTATACGTTGTAGTTGGTTTTGTTCCTCCTCTCCTACGAAATGAGTGTTTAGTTGTAATAACTGTTGACCTGCATTCAAATAGTCTTGGAGAGCCTCACGTAGTTGATAATTTATCTCCTCCATATTGATACTGCTTCCGAATATTGATACTGCTTCCGAATATTGATACCGCTTTCGAAGTGTTCGTTAGCTGAGAGTCAAAAAATGATGAATGTATGGAAATAACGCAGGGCTTTTATACGTTTAAGGAGGATTGAAATTTTTTAAAGAGCTCGGCCAGGGTAGAAAACACATACATTTTTCCATGCTACGTTTCATGCTAATATAGCAAAAAAGTTATGAGACGCTGTATGGGAAAAATGTAGACAGAACAAGTCTTGGGAAAAACAGAATGAAAAAGTCTATTGTTTTTTGAACTTTTATTTATTGAACAGAACTGAACAATGAACATATTTACAATGAACATATTTTACAATGACCTGTAAAAAAAGACAAAAAATGAAATATTTACAATGAATTGATAGCAAAAAAAGAAGATCATTTTTCACTGTTTGTAGGTTTGAGTCTCTGAAATTTTCTTGTATAGAATTCCGTAGTGTTGATTAAACCACAATGATACATCTCGATCGTTTCGATGGTGTTTCGTTGAGAGGAATTTCTGTTGAAGATATTTCTGTATATTGTATCCTCTAGCAGCAGCATCCAATACAAAGATACAGTAAAGTCCGCAAACTTTACCCTGTAGACTCTGAAGAGTTTGTCGATTGTATCTCCACGTTGAAGAATGATTGTCTAAAAAGTTAATGATTTCTGGTTCAAGTGGTGGTAGTCCATACGAATCAAAGTATAGCACATTGTCATTATTGTTGAATATCACTGCCACCCAGTGTTCTCCTGGTTTATTTGATCTCTCTGTATTCACAATGTAAGCTTTCACATGATTTGGTTTCTGTCGAGGCAACTGATCTTTTGCACAGACTTTCGCCTGTAGATTTTTTATCCAGGTTCCGTGATCTAATATGTATTGAATTTCATAAGTATACATCACGTTTTTTCTTAGTCACTTTCTTCCCAGGATTGTTTTACTTTGTTACACCAGTTATGTAACCAAGACGAATCCACAAATTCAGATAAAATGTTTTGTTTTATATCCTTCCACAATCTGTAGGTTTCCACATAGTCACTGTCCTCGAGTTTCATTTCCATTAATTCAGGATACCATTTTTCCATGATTTTGTATGGATTTAATTCCATCATAGCTTTTTCTATGAACATATCCGTATGTTCTTGTCTGTTCTTAAATAAACACAGGTCGTGCTGTATTTGACTGGGGTGGTCCACTTGACATCCGTAACACTGGTTGCGAACTTCACTGGCAATAAGATTTTGTAATTCTTCAATCATATGTTTTTCGAAGCTATTGTGAATGTCATTTTTCCGAGTAGAAATGCACTTTGAAGTAGAATATTTCACTTTTTCTGCTTCTTCTCTCAGTGATATAGCAAATCTGAGTCCAAGCATCGTTTTTCTATATATGCTCTTTAGTCCTGAAAAGGACTGTTTTTTCTGATGTGATTTTTTCCGAAGTTAGTAATCTGTGATGATTTCTCTCAAACTGTTGATCTCGATCTGATTGTCAAATTCAGCAAAAACAATAACGTTGACCACTGCTGCCAAGGCTTGGGCGAATTGAAGCTCAATTCGAAGACTTCCAGTTTTTATAGGGTGAAGTTGACCTTCTTCACTGCCTTGATCGGCTGTCAAATCGTAACCCCACAAACAGTATCCACCAGCATAATCTTCTTTGGCAATATCAAATGATTTATTGAGTCCGAAGGCTGAGACAGCCTGATACATTGACAAATATGATTTCAAATACAAACCATTTTCAAAGTCAGGCTCAAAGGGTCTGTTATGAATACTGTGACCATTACATGATACATCTATTTTTGACAGATTGAAATGTTGGAAGAAAAATGGATTGGTATCATAACCTCCATTATAACTAGCATTTGTTACCATTGCAATGAAAATACGTTTCGGAAGCTGTCCTTGAAACAAATGATCTTCAACTTTAGACTGAAGTCCCATGCCAATGGTAAAAGTCTTTACTTCTACTCTGCGGATAGGAATTTTCATGTTTTGCTGAGAAATAATTTGATTTAGATCATTCGCAACAACAGGCAACAATTCAACATTTCGCATATGCAGACTGACTGTTTCCAGTACAATTTTTGTATCTGGTGCACCAGTACCTCCCGTAAGACAAAAGTTTGATGAAGCTCTGTTTAATCTAAGTCTGATTTCAATACCGTTAGGTAAATATTTTTCTTGCTGAAATAGATCAAGATGCAATCGTCCGAAAAGCTCTGCAGTTCTGCTTAGTGCGATTACAGCGATTCTTCCTCGTAATCCTTCATTATTCCCATCATGGTTGAGTGCTTCGAATTGTCCACTGGTGTCTTCGGTCCAAAGTACACCACCTTTTAAAAACGTAGTCTTGCAGTCGGCATTATATGACAGAAGATTTTCGATATATGCTCTGTATGGATAGGTGTCTGAATTACTATTGATTAGTTTATTATTTAGATACAAATCGATACTGCTAAACATACTGTGCATGAAATTGTTTACAGGGGCTACATTTGAGCCGGCATCTAAGTTGCTGCCATCTGCTTTAACGATTTTGAATTTGATATACAAATACGATTGTGATAAATCTGTCCAATGTTCGGTTTGAGGTGGTATGATGAATTCTATCGGTGAATTGTTTGTCAAAGATGATATTGGAAAATGTTCAACCCATTGGCTTTCTTGCATCGTTGTCAATGTGGGTGGTACAGAAAGAACATCGAGTTCTGATTTACTGCATTCGCAAGATCCACTTTGCATCATTTTTAAAAAAGATTTTTTCTCTCAATCAAATATATCAAGAGGTCTCGGTCTAGTGTAATGATTTCTTTGTCTTTTATTAATAATCTTACCCCTGTGAGATCGAGAAGATAAATGACTTGTCTTTTGTGATTTTCGTTTATTTATCCCAGGTATTAACTGTTGCGCTAAATTATTAACATATTGTTTTCCCCGCGAGACTGCAACTTTTTTAGGGTTTTTACCACGTAAAAGGATATCTTCTGTTGCACGTATTCCTTGTTTGATTCCTTCTTTTTTTATAGCATTAAAACCAGATTTGACCAAGGGTTTAAGCAATGGTGTCACTGTTTTAAGCGCTGATCTAAATAGGGAACCTAATCCATAGCCATACTGATGTTTTATGCCACGATAAACTGGCAGCATTTTTTGTCAATGTATCAGTTTAATTATTTCAAAATATCAAATATTTCTTATTTTTTTCTGTCTGAAATGTAACTTGACGATTGTCTTACCAGTAATGAAATGAAACGATATGCCAGAATCCCCTGTTATTTGAATGTGAATAGTATCAAAATCAGATTTCGAAACGGGGATATAATGCGGTAATGTAATATCATGGTTGATATGTTGGGTTTCATAATTATTTTCAACTGATTCGGTTGGTTTGAACGGTAAAACACGAAGTATAGGAGCAAATGTATCACCCACTATAGTGTGTTCGGCAATATCTGAATAAACAAACATATGGTTGTAGCCAGCATCGATGTTAGGACTGTATTTAAATGCATTTAAAAATCTTCTACCCGGATAGATCACCTCGTTTTGAAATTCTGGCGATCCTCCCAGTTTTAAAAACAGCGATGAGTGGAATTTGATTCCGGTTTTTGTAATATTTCTGATTGCAAGTTTCGGACGTTTGGATGAGGTTGAATAGCTAATAGACAGTAGCATTGAATTCTTTTGAAGGATACCCGATAGGTTATTTTGAACCAAATCATCGATCACCTCTATAATATGCTTTGGTGAAGTGTAACTACCCGGTGGAAAGGTAAATAGAATTGACCATTTTTCTGCTCTAGCTTTATCGTCTCGCCTTAATACAGATATCTCCATATTATCTCTTTTTTTATCTGCCGCTGCTGCTGCATTGTATAAAGCGTTATCTGCAGTTATAATTTCGAACTTTGCTTCTTGTTCACTTACGTTTAAAAACTGAGAGGGGGTAATAAGTTGAACTAATGCAACTTCCCAATTTTCCCTATCAATTTGAACTGTCTTTGGTAAGTGAACTTTAAAACAGCACTGTGTGTTGTTCGGATAAAGGTTTATGGAACTATCGCTAGGTAGAGTAACATAAAATGAATTCATTTTTTAATATTTTATTTTTTACTGTCAATGAAATCAAGCCCCGGTTGTTTTTGTTCTGTCTTTGTGAATTTTAACCCCGGAGATGGGAGAATATATCCGAGTGAACTACTTAACAGTATCAACCACAATTCACGATCCTGACTTTGAATACTTAAATGTACTATGGAGGTTGCAATAATTGCGTAAATGACTATTATCTGTGAAATATATGTAAACTGATTCTTTGGAACACGATTTCCACAGCAGCTGTAATTTTTAGAACCAACACTATCGACACTTTCTGTCGCGCACTCAATGTTTGACTGTGAATTCATCATAAATGTACTGTCTTTTTATAAGATTTTTTATTATAAGATTTTTTATCTATAAGATTTTTTTATCTATAAGATTTTTTCCCCTTCAAAGACACCAAATGCGATTCTGGTATCCAACTTTGAAATTTTTTTGGATAACCTTTCCAATTGACTTTTATTTCTTTGATTAATTTTTTGCCCTCACGCCTTGTACGTCTATCAAGAACTGAATCAATTTCATAGACTTCGTCATCTTTTATTAATTGAAGTTCGTATTCATAATAACTTCCCAAAATTTGTTCACCCTGTAAATCTTTTATTTTATAGGTGATAGGTGAAAATGTCTTGTTAACATGAGTGATTTCAAATATTTCTTGCGTCCAATTTGGTAAATATCCCTTATCAAATGTGCGTTTTGTTTTATTGATCCGAACACGATCTCCAATTTCGAATTTTGGCTTTTTCGTCATAGCGATTGTCGATAATCGAGGATACAGATTTTTCGAAACCTCTGCCTCATTTGATTTTGTTACCATTGCTGGAGATGTTTTAATACTTCTGTGAAAAGTATGATTGTAATTCTGAACTAAAGAATTCAGTACGTCAATGTAACGTCTTGTTTTCTTGTACGTAAAGTATTTCCACATTCTCGATTTTAAAGTTCGTTGAAATCTTTCAACGAGGCTTGCTTTTGTCTCTGGATTTTCGGTGGTGAAAAAATGAATCTGACTCTTTTTCAAGTATTGTTGAAACAGTTTGTTTTTGAATTCCGAACCTTTATCTGTTTGAAGTGCCAAAGGTTTTCGTTTTGATTTCTGAACAATAGATTGAAATGCTCGAATCAAAGTTTTTCCCATTTTATTTGGAATAGGGACAACCCATGAAAATCTTGAAAACACGTCGATTACACAAAGTAAATATTTCTTGTTATCATTTTGTTTTGCTAAATGTTGCATGTCGGCCAAGTCAGCTTGCCATTGATAATCTATACCACTTACAATAGTTTTTCGTCTTTTAAAACGTCGACGGATTGGTCTGTGTAAGGTATAGGTGGATTCACCTCGTAACCACTCTTGAACATCTTTGTATCTTATTCCTTTCAAAACAGATTTTGCAGCGTGATACAATTGGTTTATTCCAGTAAATGCGACAGTACTTTTGGGATCATAAAATAACTTTCTTAACACGTAATCAAGTTTAGGCTTTACCAGGGCTCCCATGACTGAGCCGTTTTACGACTAGGGGTCTTTTTTATAGAATCTGGTGGAGTTAACAACTCTTTAGTATAGAATTGCTTCAGTCTTTCTTTTTCTTCAGGTTTCATGTATGGAGTTTTCATGTATGGAGTTTTCATCGTAGATTTTTTAACACTTTTTGCAGGCGATTTCCTTGCAGTTTTTTGTACACTTTTTGGTGTGTGAAATAAGTAATCAGACTCACCATGGGATTCTTCATCTTCACTCAGCGGCTTATCATAAGCTTTATCATAAGTTTTATGCATCCACCTCCATCTGCTTGGATTGCCAATGACTTCTTGCGGAATATTACTTTCATGTAATGCCTTTGAAAAGGTTTTCCAGCCTTTGGGTTCAACACCTTTTCTTTGACGTATTGCATCATTGACAAGATCGATGATATTGGAACCATGAATGCGTCCGCCTTTATATGACACAACTCCTTGTTCATCCCAAGTTAAATTATTGTTATCTTTTATCATATTCAAAAGTAACTCGGCTTTTCTTTTCATGGTTTTTGGTACACTTTGCAAAATTTGATCATGCAAGGTAACAGATGTTGATTTCTGTGCACTATCATCACTTTTTGTCGTTGAAAGTAAATTGTTCAAAGTCGGTCTTGCTTTTTGAAGAGAATTTTGTAACTTAAACAAAGTCTCACCATACTTTTGAGCTTTCTCCGATTCTGATAAATTGGTGTTTTGTAAAATATGTCCCATGTCCTGTTGAAGATGTACTACATCTACAACTTGTGGATTGGGTGGTAAACGAGGTCTTTGAGCTTGTTCGGCTTTCCAACGATTCATATTTTCTAAGGTTTGGTAAGGCACAATAACCATTTTTTTAACAGACATAATTTAAAAATTATAAAATTACAAGGCTTTAAGAGCTCCTCCTATTCCTCCGATAACGGCTTTTCCTAACAATGGTAATAATGCAGGACCAAGCAATTGAAGAAATCCACCTTTTTGATTTAATATTTGTTTTTTATTTTTTACTGAGACTGATTTCGAAGCTAAACGTCTGAGATGCTGCCTACTTGAATACAATTTCTTCTTCTGAGGTGATGATAAATGTACATTGCCTTTTAAAACATTATGACAGCATTCCGATATGCATTTTATCACTTCAGGTGATGAATCTTTTACAAGTTTTTTACGTGCTTTTGGTTTAGCCTGTATCATAGCCATAACCATTGAACCATGTTTTTTTATCAGAGGTGTTTTCTTCTTCATGTTGACTTGATCTCGATTTCGGATTAAATGATAATACAAGTTCCACATCACTAACATTTATAGCTAATATAATGTTTTTTTGTAGACAAAATTTGTTGTTAAAATTTCTTAAGAAAACTGTGAATAGAGATCGTCGGCTAATGTAGTGGCTGTAGATAAAGATGAATCCACGGGAACAGATCTTCCTTTCCCAAGGTGGAGCACCTCATTTTTGTCGTCAAAATTATATCTCCCCGTATCAACGTTGTGTTTCACCATATCATAAAGCATTCGTTTATATTTTTTTAACCCTTTTTTATGTTTAGCTAATGTCTTTGGAGACCACGTGCTGGAGGGGATTTCTTGAAACGATAATTTTTTACCTGGTAATATGAATCTTGAATACTTTCTTTCGTAATCCTGCAGTTTTTTTCTCATTCTTTCCTCTTCGGATTTCGGATACTGTTGATGTTCTGAAATGTTGCTTCCTACAGAACTTCGTTTTCGGGTAGTAACAAATCTTTCATCAATCGTAATTGGGGCATGCTTCTTTGGTGGTGAATTCTTCTTCTTTGGAGATTTTTTCTTTGGTGGAGCACGCTTTCTTGGAGTAAGCTTTTTTGGAGATTTCTTCTTTGTTGGAGACTTCTTCTTTTGCGGAGACTTCTTCTTTTGAGGAGCACGCTTTCGTGGAACACGTTTTCGAGTTTGTCTTTCAGCTCCAAATTTTCTGATGGTTTTTGTTCCATCCCATCTCAGCAAACTTCTGATAATCACACCACCTAGAAATCCACCCCCTCCAGGTTTTAAAATGATTTTACGTTTACTTTCCTCATCTATGAACGGATCTGCTAGCTGTTCAATATCTGCTCTATGTTTTGTCATGTACGTTATGGTTTGTTTTGGTAATTTGATTTTATTTTCGATGATGTTTTGCGCAGCTAATGTAAACCATTTTAAAATTTCTTTTAATCCTGCTTTTAACACAGCTTCTCTTTCATGTTTATCGGTTTGTTGACTTAAATTTCGCAAAGCAGCTAAAACCGATCTTGGTGTAGGTGGTAAGTCCATGTTTACTCACGGATGGGTATCATAAAAATGATTTATATTTAAAAATGTAATTCTCTTTTAAAGCAAGAACTTTTGCATAAAAAACTTTTCTTAAAGAAACTTTTTTAAGCAGAAGAATAAATAACAGGTCCTCTTTCATTACCTTGTGTATACCAACGGTAAAATATATCTGTTCGGAGTCTTAATTCTTTGTTTGTTTGTGAATGAAAATCTACGACTAGATATCCATGGTCCGACAATGTAGCATCTTCATAAGCAGGTACCAAATGTGGGGCTTGCATTTGTCGAGCTAATGTTTTAATCTGATTCTTATCTCGTTCATTTCGAAATAAAATCATGTATCTAGAATTAAGGCTAATGGTTCGACTCGATTTCGATTGTTGAAACATATTTTGCGTGATGTAAATCACACTTGCATTACGATGATGACCTTTTCTTGTAAACCAAAGTTTAATTTTTTCCTCATCTTTTTCCCCCAACATGTCATCAAAGACGATTAAATGTGGTATGGATACATCACTGACAATTTCGTTTTCGTCGTCAGGAATCCCCTCCACGAATTTTATCAATTCAAATTGTGAATTAAACTTTTCCTGCATAACACTGTAGGCATGTTGCCATTCTTTGTAACACCAAACAACTCTTTCAGGAACGATGTTGAACAAGTCTTCTCGATACTCAATTAATTTATGAACGAACTCTGTTTTTCCACAACCGCTCGGCCCTGTGATGAAAATATTACAAGGATGTTGAAATAATATGGATTGTACATCCATTTTTAACTTTACTCTTTAAAGGCTAATGATAAAATGATAACATCATTGAAAATGAAAGCATTTTTATTGAACAGAACTAAACAATGAAACATTTTTTGCAATGCAACATAAAAAATTTTCTTGACAATGAAAAAATTCATAAGGAAACATTTTTTGCAATGCAACATAAAAAATTTTCTTAACAATGAAAAAATTCACACTGAAATATTTTTTTACAATGCAAATTCGCAAAATACCACGAGTTTCACATTTGTCTTCATATTCCGTAATGTCTTTGTGCAATTGCTCTTTCTGAGTCTGATTGACACCGATCTGGATAACCACTGCCTTCTTAATTTTCAAGAAATTGGTCACATAACGTTTAAAGAGCTGATCTGACACAGAATTGAAATGCCAAATTTCATACACTTGCAATAATCGATAACCGCAGTCAAGAGCCTTGAATAATTCAAAAGTGACCCAAGTTCCGACCAAAGCCCTCTTTTCTTCACCATGGCTACAAATACTTGAACTTTCTTCTGCACATTTCATACAGAGTGGAAACATCATTTTGTTGTTACAGTGAACTGGGAGAACGGGGTGAAACAAATCAGTTGGAGGCAAAACTTTGCATTTGATTAAGCCTTCATATTGTCGAATATTGTTCATGTCAATATTCTCAGCAGACAAAATTTCTGGCTGACCTACAGGATAGGATTTGTGTTTACAAACATAAGGGTACAGAGAACAGATATCAATGTACTTGATTTCCTTCTTGCTTTTTTCATCAAAATCAGGAACGCAATAATAGGCCACGGGAGCTTCGCATTTTTCCTGCGATCTCTTGGCAGTCTGGGAACTTAAACAACACCGTACCAACTCAGTGGAAACGCCGTTTAGTGTGACAAGGGGTTAAATCACAATATGTTAGCGTCTATTGCTATAAATAGACCATTGGGTAGAGGTACACTACGTCAGCGTCTAGTAGTGAAGCGTATTTTTTATAAATAGCTCTATACGCTGCACTATCAGCTACAGAGTTTTAGATCAAGCGACGCTCGACAAACGATATCGGATGAATCGTGAGAGAACAAATATTTGTTTTACGTGCAACGAAGCAGAACATTGGTCCAGAAATTGTCCAAAAAAGAAAATCAGACAGGAACATTTGTTTTTTGTCTACGTGAACCCACACAGTCATGACATCGAAATTTCACCATCGTTTTACAACGTTGTCGATCTCCAACATACGAAATTCGTCGGGACACTACATTCATTCTACAACGAAAATACATGGAAAACAAGTTCACTACAGACTACAATATCACCGGTTGAAAATCAGACCGTAGACATGCAGTCCGACACAACGGATATCACCGATTCAAAAAATCTGCAAAATAACAGAACAGGCAGAGAAAAAAATATCTATAAGCGATAATCTAAGAAAACAACAAACTTTGGATCTAAAAGAGGAGAAAAAAGCAAAACAACGAAAAGAAGAAAAACGAGTAACAAAGAACTGTTTCTTTTGCAAATCAACAAAACATTTCCCATACTCTATCAGACATCTGCTTGCGCAGTGGGGGTAGACAAGAATTCGAACCATACTGGAACAAATATGATTTTATGTAAAAATATCGCTGGGTTTTATAGCTTTACAGGAGGATTGAACTGATTGACTCATGACGTCATTTTTCCTATGTTTTTCCCGCATCGACGTTTCATGCTGTTTTTACCACTCCTAACTCAGTGTCACACAGTACAATCCTGGTGTTTCCCGTCAGGTCCGCGCTCTTTAAAAATTTCAATCCTCCTTAAACGTATAAAAACCCAGGGTTATTTCCATACATTCATCATTTTTTGACTCTCAGCTAACGAACACTTCGAAAGCGGTATCAATATTCGGAAGCAGTATCAATATTCGGAAGCAGTATCAATATGGAGGAGATAAATTATCAACTACGTGAGGCTCTCCAAGACTATTTGAATGCAGGTCAACAGTTATTACAACTAAACACTCATTTCGTAGGAGAGGAGGAACAAAACCAACTACAACGTATAACACAGCCATACAAAGATCTCGGCGAAAGATTAGTTCAACTATTTTTAAAGACAACACCGGATGTCATTTTGGTTGATATCGAATTTGGGAGGAAGATTACTTTCGGTAATGGAGCAATGGTAATCAGAAAAAGAGTTGAAACATGCCCCATTTGTCAAGCGAATTTCGGATGCTGTCATTAGAAGTGGAAAAAACAACGTGAGACGAAAAAAACACAGCCTCCAAAACAAAACAGCCCTTTTAAGGGCTAACCCAACAGTTCTTTTCAGAGCTAACCCAACAGTCCTTTTCAGGGCTAACCATTTACCACGAAAGTTCTATCTTCAAGATGCCAGACGAAAGTTCTATCTTCAAGCTGTCAGACGAAAGTTCTATCTTCAAGTTGTCATTTCTTCAAATTGTCACAGCTCTTTTCAGAGCTAACCCAACAGTCCTTTTTCAGGACTAACCATCTACCACGAAAGTTCTATCTTCAAGATGTCAGACGAAAGTTCTACCTTCAAGCTATCAGACGAAAGTTCTATCTTCAAGTTGTCATTTCTTCAAATTGTCACAGCTCTTTTCAGAGCTAGCCCAACAGTTCTTTTCAGGACTAACCATTACCACGAAAGTTCTATCTTTCTTCAAAATTGTCATTTCTTCAAATTGTCAAACTTCTTTCTTTTAGAAGAGTTGCACTCCAAAAGAGTTATACTCCAGAGAGTTATACTGCAAAGAGCAAAAAAACTCAGAAAAAGACTAAGTCCAACTCAGTGCTCAGTCTTTTAGAGAAAAAATCATTCATAATTGCAGAAAAAGACTAAGTCCAACTCAATGTCCAGGCATTTAGAAAGAGAGAAAATCATTCATAGAGATGTAAAAAGACTAAGTCCAACTCAATGGTCAGACATTTAGAAATCATTCATAGGGGAAGAAAAAAGTCTAAGTCCAACTCAATGCTTAGGCAATTAAAAAGAGAATTCATTCATAGGGGAAAAAAAGACTAAGTCCAACTCAATGGTTAGACATTTAGAAATCATACATAGGGTAAAAAAAAGTCTAAGTTCAACTCAGTGCTCAGACATTTAGAAATCATTCATAGAGATGCAGAAAAAAGTCTAAGTCCAACTCAATGGTCAGGCAATTAGAAAGAAAAAAATCATCCATAGGGTGAAAAAACTAAGTCCAACTCAGTGATCCGACCATTTTTTACCCAGCCTGTCAGTCATAAGATCTGCACTTTGAATGCTAAATCCCTCTCAGGGTAGAGAGCCTGGGAAAAACTCCCCCCCTTTTCCCTTTTTTGCAAAAAATTCCGCTCAGGGACGGGAGCCTGGGGCATTTTTGTCCCCAGAGTGCCATCCACACGGCCGCCATTTTGAATGCTAAATCCCTCTCAGGGACGTTACCATAAGGACAAAATCTTTCGGGGACAGCATATAGGGACACATTTTTTTGTCAGGGACGGTGATATAGGGCGCTCGGGACGTTACCATAGGGACACACTCAGGCCGGAGTGTGTCCCTATGGTAACGTCCTTTACTACTATTATTTACCGTAATAACAACTTTCATTTGCATGTAACATCCGTTATTTGCCCTTGTATAGAAGTTTTCTAATATTTGTATAATACAACTTGAGTTATGGGCGATATACACGAGCGGCAAAGATATTACTGCTGAACATTGTAGGTTACCGTAAACTTTGTAGCGTCATCAGTAAAGTGAGCATGGATTGAAAAGTGGGACAGATCTTTTTTTTTTTTTTTTTTTTACGTGATCAAAGAATAAAAAATAATAATAATTTAGTAGCCATCATGAAGATTTCAGGTTGTCATATTCATAAAGCACCGATAACGTATCCGTGATAGATTTTCCTATGCCTTTGGTTCTCATCTTTTGGTCGTAGAATTGGGTCGAAATGTTCAGTCCGAATGATAATAAGTCATACAGTTGACAATATCCTGCTTAATTGACTACTAATAAGATGATACTGCATTTTTGCATTTTTAAAAGTTTGTAAGAATTCTAGCAAACACACTAAGAGTCATGCTCTATCAAAAGGGGTTTTAATACATCTCCGTGATGCATTATTCCAGGCAAGTCATCACGTTATTATGGACCCGTAAGATCCATTTTGTCTAATAGCCGGGTTAATCCTGAGGACTGGTCTTCGGGCAAGCAGAAAATTGACAAATAACACAAATTTTAACACCAAGGACTGTGTAGGCTGACCTGAATCGATACTTTTTGCTAATACAATAAATCCCTTTTCACAGAGAATGGCTCATATAATATTGGCTTGCAACACGCGAAAAGGGGCATTCGGACATTTGCGTAAAGTGTCGTCTCGGATCAGCCTGCGCAGTCCGCACATTCCGTTTTTATATAATTTTCTGTTTTGCGCAAGTCTACTGTAGCACAAAATCTAATGTAGTCGAAAGTGCCGTCACGGATTAGCCTGCGCGGACTGCGCAGGCTGATCCGAGACGACACTTTACGCAAATGTCCGAATGCCCCTTTTCATGTGTTGCAACCCGTATTGTGATAGAAGCTCCGTTCATTGCTGAACACAATAATGTGCTTCCTGTAGACCAGAAGTTGTATTATCTGATGGATTCAACTTATGAATTTTCACGTAATATAGGATTCAAAACAAGACGCCTAAATGAAATGAGTACAAGAATAATAAATGTAATTGTACATCCTTTATCTCTTGAATGATTCAAATAGATATTTCTCTCTGTGAAAAGAATACACTATTGGCACTTGTATTCAAAAGAAGAGATTAAGGATCAGACTGTATGTCCTTTATTACACTTAACTGTCCATCAATAGAAGGGTATGTTACCCCAGTTTTCTTTGGGTTATGGGAATATCAAAGGACGTATCTCATCGATTTTGGATAGCCGTGTTGAAATAAAATCCTCGTGCCTATAGTTTAGAAAATAGTTAACCAGGTGAGCGTGATTCTACCCAATGAGGACCTCACCTGTGGTCAGGTTAACCATATATATAAGCTCAGGTGGAGCAGTAAACATTCATTAGATCTTCCCGAGTTTGCTGTTTAACATTGATTCTTGAGATTGAAGTCAGTAATGATGATGTTCGGGGCTTTTTTGTGTTTCCTCTTACCACTGGTCACCGTTTCGGAGTCCACAGATGAAGTGTCATGTTCGAGGTTCGAGTATGAATACAGGGTAATTGAACAGCTTGTCAACCTGAGTAACAGAATTGTCGAGTTGGAGAAATCAAACACAGAAAAAGATAGAAGTATTCAGAATCTTACAGAAGGTAACTTTCTATATGAATATCTTTCGATTACATTATTTCATAGAGTTTGAGGTCTCTGCTGGACGGCTAACTGTTAGCAACTTTAATTAAGGAATCTGTATTTGATCTTTGAATCTTGATTGGTTGATTAATTGAATGCTGGTGTTTACGCCGCTTTCAACATTGTCATTTCATAGCGACAGCTCACATTATTCATGTATGTCCTGGGTTTCACCAGCACCAGGACCTTTGAATGCGCCATCACTCATAAATGTGAGCGACTTGCTCAAAAATAAGAGAGCGAACCCTTTAAAATAGATTTAGATTGATTGAATGAATTTTGTTTACGTCGCTGTCAACATTATTTCATTTAAGGAATGAAAAGAACTTTTTTTGTTTTCATGGAAGTATGGGAAAAAAAACTAATCACACTGTATGAAACCTCGAAGAAAACAAAAAGTTCTCTTCATTCCTTATAATTCAATGTCACAGACAACAAATATGTACTTAAATAATACTAACTGTTGTTTTTTGTAAATCCAACATTGCGTATTTATTTAATGTCAATTTCATTCATATTTCATTGCGCGCTAAAACTGGTTGTTCATGACGTATTTTAAAAGTCGTAAATTCGTGACGTCAGTATAGACTAGTATTGAACATTTGCAGATTTAGTAGATTTATTATTAGAAGTTCAATACGCTAGAATTAAGTTGAAAATAAGATTGTTATAACCCAGCAAAGTGACAATAAGTTTTTCTCTCTTTGAATTTACTGTTGGATATTTTTTTTCAATATTCAGAAAAATAAATTCAGCTAGCAATTTGAACTTCAGACTCGAGATAGATTTAGATCTAAAATCAGAAAAAAAAACATTATGAAATCTCGTATACATGTTTGTTTACATTAGTTTGACTGCAAAAATAGTTCCGGCGCAGCTTGATTTTTTTTCATGGAGTTATGAAATTTTTTTTTCAGCCAGTCAGAACTCGCCAATGTTCATGAAAAAAAACTAGATCTAATATTGAATTATTTAAGGAATGATTGATTGATTGTATGGTGTTTAACGCCGTTTTCAACATTGTTTCAGTTATATCGCGGCGGCCAGTGCACCTATCCATGCATTCCTGGAGTCTCTTTTACCAGTACTCCGCAGAATATTCTTTCCAAGCCACTGGCTGCTTTCCCACATAACCATTGTCGAAACAATGGTCAGCGGTGGGAGAAGAAGAGAACTTTTGTTGTTTTCATGGAGGTATGGAAAAAAAAAACCCTAATTACACTGTATAAAACCGCGAGGCGTTTTCATACAAAAGTGTGATTAGGTTTTTTTTTTCATACCTCCATGAAAACAAAAAGAAAAAAAAATCTCTTCATTCCTTATAATTCAATATCACAGACAACAAATATGCACTTAAATTTTACTTTTTTTTTTAAATCCAACATTGCGTATTTATTTAAAGTCCATTTCATTCATAATTCATAGCGCGGTAAATCTGCTCGTTCATGACGTAATAGTGACGTAAATTCATGACGTCATCATAGTATTGAAGGCAGATTTAGTAGATTTATTATTAGAAGTTTAATACGCTAGAATTAGTTGAAAATAAGTTTGTTCGGACTGGATATAAAATTAGACACAAAAACATTATGGAATCTCGTATACATGTTTGTTTACATTAGTTTGACTGCAAAAGTAGTTCCGCTGCAGCTTATTATTTTTTTTTTTTCATGGAGTTATGAAAATTTTTTTTCAGCCAATCAGAACTCGCCAATGTTCATGAAAAAAACTAATATTGAATTATTCATATATCACGTCGACAACTCACTAATTCATATACGCCCTATCTTTCAAGTACTATGCAAGGGCTTTGAAGTGGCTTGCCCAAGGATAACACTCCCACAAAAAATCCAGTGCTTCTAGTGAAGTTCGAAACTACAGCCTCCATGTAACGTATACAACTCTTTACCATTGTGCAAAGTAGGACCCCTCAACCTCAAATTTAGGCAACATCTCCAATGATTTATAGTTCACTTTTTGTCTTACAAGAGTGGTTTTGTTGTTGGTTAAATAAAACCTATAGCGACTTAATACATATTCAAGATTCGCTGTATGTAAAATGTTATATTTGCAGAAGAACAGTTACACAATCGCCATTTTAACCAATCTCTCTTAATCACGTTGATTCAGACCGAGGCTTAGGTTGTAAGCCCCGATCCAAATCAACAATATACATGTAGTAGATCAACCGACCGTTACCCAGTATTGTAATAAAAATTATTGAAATTTCCGCTTAATAAGTTGGAATGTGGAGAAATATGCGCTTTTAGAATTGTAAAAGGGTTTTAGAGAAATTACTCACTCGTTTGTTTCGATTAGTTCATCGTTAGTTTAGAGTGGCGAATTTGATTCTTTCAAAAACTCTGGTCCCCAAAGCAACAAAACTGAAACATTAAAAATCTTTGAAAATCTTCGTCTGAAACCATAAGGCCTAGGGCTACCAAATTTAGTATGCAGCTTTGTAAAATAGACCTTTACCGGGTTCTTCAATTTATAGTCCTGGGGTAAAAATTGGCCCCGCCCCGGGGGTCGCAAGTTTTACATGGGCTTATGTAGTGAAATCTTTAGAAATCTTCCTGTACCTAGCCATAAGGCCTTGGGCTACCAAATTTTGCATGTAGCTTTATATAGTGCCATTGTCCTCTTGGAAATTTATCGCGTACGCAAGAAATGAAAATACTTAACTTCAAATGTTACTTTTCCCGTACTAATTAGAGACGAATTTGTTCAAAATCATAATCGATGATTTAAAAAAAAATGTACACAAAAATCGATTACAAATGCAGACTTTATCGCGTAGACAAGAAAAAGACGAACTAACGGTCAAGCAAAAGTACGGAAAGACGGACGACGGAAACCACGCCATGACATTGGTCCTTTGCCAGTAGATCTAGAGCTAACAAACTTAAGAAAGGTACACAAGATGATGCTACATACCAAACATTATAGCCATAAGCCCTTCGGTTTAGAACAAGAAAAAATTTCCATATCACAAGCCCATATGAAACTTGTGACCCACCCCCGGGGTCAATTTTGACCCTAGGGACCTCAATTGAAAAAAAAAAGAACTTAGTAGAGGCCCACTAGTTGAAGCTACATACTAATTACTATAGCTCTAACCCTTTCTGCGTTAGAACGAGAAGATTTTTAAGTTTGCACTATTCACGTTCATGTAAAACGTGCCCCCCCCCCCCCCCCCTGGGTAGGGTCAACTGGACATACTCGAAAAAAGCATCCCAGATATTACTACATACTGCATGTCACAGCTAAAAAGAATATCTGTTTGGGACAAGAAAAGTTTCAAAGTTTTCACACTGTTAACCCATGTAAAACTTAAGATCCACACGGCGAGATCAATTTGGACTCCATGGATATTAACTGAACAAACTCGAAAAAGGGACACAAGAAGATGCTACATACCAAATATTACAGCAAAAACTATGTCAGTTTGGAAGAAGGAACTTTTCCAACTTTTCAGTTGCAAGCCCTTGTAAAACTCGTGACTCCGTGGTCGGGCAAATGTGAACCCTTGGCCATTAAATGATACTACATTCCCAATGTTACCACTGAAAACCTTTCGGTTTTGACAAAAAAATATTTTTGAAGTTTTCATTATAAAAGCCCATGGAAAACTTATGACCAAAGGGTGGGTCTAATTTTGACCCCAGGTGCATCATTTGAATAAAGTTGGTAAAGATCCACTCGACGACTCTACAGATCGAATGTTACAGCTCTGAGCGCTTTGGTTAAGAACAAGAAGATTTTCAAAGTTTTCACTAAAAGCCGATCTAAAAATTGTGACCTTCCGGGACGGGACCAATTTTAATCCCAGGGGCATCATTATCCGTGGGCCTTATGGTTTCGTGCAAGAAAATTACTGAAAGATATACCAGAGTTTTCCCTTATTCTTGCAATGGCAACCAGAGTATTCAATTCAGAGAATTCAATTCTTTGAAAAAAGTTGACCCAAGCAACACCCCTGTGAGCTTTGGTTGCAATCTGCTTTGTGGTTCAGAAGTAGAAGGTATTTAAAGAAATCCTTGACGACGGACATCAGGCTGTCACAAAAGTTCACCATGAGCACTTCGTTCTTAGGTGAGCTAAGTAGGTGTCATGCATCACAGCAGTGAATGATTGAATATATCATATCTTTGAATTATCTTTTATGTTCCCTCCCATTCGTGTTGATAAATAGCTCCAAAACAAACAAAAAAGTAGAAATTATATATTCGAAATTGTCGACATGGCCGCTTTTCGGACACATTGTGTCAATCAGAGAAAAAGTTGAGTTGAAAAAAGTTTGGTTTCACTAAATTCATCCCAATGGTAATAACAAATTAGCTTCAACCAGACAAAGAAGCCTATTTTCAGGTGTACTGCTCAAAAAATGGCCACAAGTCCGCCATCTTGGAACAAATCATCTCCTTTCCGCCCCGCCCCCCCCCCCCAAAAAAAATATGGGCAATATATGATATGAAAAAACATCCACATAATTTTGTAGAATATTGCTCTAGGGTTTTGAAGATATTGCTTCAGATAGAAGAATGGCCGATAGAAATCGTAAATCTTAAATGGCCGCTGGTCAGCCATTTTCGATCCAGTCCGAAGAAAAGTTAGCAAAATCAGCACGTTATAGAGAATCGTGCATCATATAAGTTTCATTAAATACCACCCAATGGTGATGAAAAATAGCTCTAAAGATATGAAAAGTCCATATTTCTGGCCGACTGCTGAACACAAATTGGCCACAAGTCAGCCATATTGCTGCGGACGAACGGACGGACGGATATCGCTAAAGCTATATGGAGGGGGGGGGGGATGTAAACACATTCTGACATTCTGATTTGTATTTAGTATACTTTTGACGTTTCATTCTCTAGCATAATCCGAACGTAACGTAAGATCCCGCTTCTTTTCATCACTACGCTTTTATCTTTCAGAAATAATGCGAGTGGAGAACATTAGGGGCCGTCAAGGAGGTTCGGTGTATGTTAGATGGGGGAGAAGTGAATGTCCGGATGATAGTAGAGCAGAGCTAATTTATAGAGGTTATGCTGGAGGTTCTCATTACTCTCATAAAGGGGGGGCAGCCAACTACATCTGTCTACCTGAAGAACCTACCTGGGGCAACTACAGTGATTACGCATCAAGATATGGCGCATTTGTGTATGGGGCGGAATACAGGTTTGGTTATTCTCAAGATGCCGCACAGATTCAGTTTATCGGAAGTGATCTTAACAACCATGACGTGCCGTGTGCGGTATGCAGGTCTCGGCGCCGAGCAATGGTGATGATTCCAGGGCGTAATGATTGCTATGATTCTTGGAATCTTGAGTACAGCGGATATTTGTCTGCAGGAAGCTATCAAAGCTCTGCCGCCTCTGAATATGTTTGCCTTGATGCGAATCCTGAGATGCTGGATGGTGGGACAGCAAGGTCCTCTGGGGCTTTCTTCTATCTTGCTGAAGCACGTTGCGGCTCGCTCAAATGTCCACCGTATGTGAACGGGCGAGAAATATCGTGTGCTGTCTGTACGAAGTAAACCATTACTGTTATAAAAGTTCCGGAGTTTAATTTTACTTCGAAGACTGCGTCAGGAACTTACATGTTACATTTCGTTTGTTTCTTTTGCTTTTGTCTATCATCTCCGCATATGCTGAAAGCTCCCCTGGCAGCCGTTTAGCCAATTTTTTCGAGGTATAATGCAAGATATAGAACAATAAGGTTCCAAGATACGTCTATTTTTCTAACCTTCTCGATAAATAGATCTGTCATGTGGGACATCGATTTAAGTCTCTACCGCAAGATAACCAGTAACTTCAGTTGGCCAGTCCTGAGTACCGAACCCACATTGCAAGTAATGTTAATTTACAAAATTCACACTCTACCACTTGAGCTCATCCGGCTGACATTTGCCACATCGGCTCTAGTACTTATTTTCTACTGGCAAACTACTTCTGCGACTTTAACATTGCCCCCATTCGTATGTGTACACTGGTTAGAATTTTTAACCCAATACAAAACAACCCCGTATTTTATCCCTTAAAGCGCTGGAACCAAATTATGTTGTTTTTGTGGACAGTGTAGATAAGATCAGGCTGCACAGAACGTGCAGTCTGATCTTGGATCTACCCTGTCCACTACTTTGTTTCATACTCTGGCCCAAACAACCTTGAAGTACCATTATTTTGGCTGTTTTGTCTTACTGGAAAGGTCCTTTTCATTAATTCGCATTTTAAGTGTTAGGACCATAAAGTTGAATGCTTATGAACACACTGTGAAAAGGAGAAAACACTAATTACCAGCATTCTCACCTTTTCCAAAAATGTTTACAGACAAATACTTTCATTTCAGCCTCATTCAACTTAAGCAGGTGCTTTCAAAACGGACACGTGTAAGATTTACCCGTCGGGTATTACAGAATTGAATCTCTCAGCACTAAATATATACCTCGACCTGTTTTGACGGCCCAAAATATAATCTGGAGAAACTCAGAAATATTTCAATTTTATATGTTTGGCAAGACAATCGGACGGTATATATCCAAGGTCAGACTGCACGGAATGTGCATTCTGCTCTTGATCTATGCCGTCCGCGAAAGCGTATGTTTTTTGCCAGTGGTGCTAAAACCGCTAAGATCTAATGTGCACCGTGCTCTGGCAAAAGGGGGTTTAATGCATCTGTGTGATGAATGATACCGAGCAAGATATCACATAATTATGGATCCATAAAATCCACTGTGTCTAACAACTGACTGAATAATGGGATATAATGGTCCCTAGACATGCAGAAAATTGACAATTATCAAAAAGTTTTGACCCATGTCAGCCTGCACCTGCGCGAAGGCTGACAGGTTGATACTTTTTGCAGACCAATTAAACCCCCTTTCATAGAACACGGCTCATGTTTATGAAATTTCTATAGTTGTTCTTTTACCTTTTTTTTTTCTTTGAATATTTCAATAGATAACTGTTTCAATAATATAATCAGACAATAAATTTGAGAATTTCCAAAAGAAGTCATCTGGTATGATCATCAAGGTACATGTATCAAAGTGAAATATCCCAAAGAATACTAACTCCAATTAAATAAAGTTACAGACGCTTACGTGTTGTTCAGTGAGTGTTTTATTCCATAGAATACATAGAGGATATTCAACTGGTTGTGAGTGATAATAAAAATCTGTCACTAGAATGGGGTGTGATGCGGTTGAAAAGAACGATTCCGAAGGATGAGCTTTTTAACCACATCATATCCCATTCCAGTCACAGATTTTTAATATCACACACAACTAGTTGATTATCCTATTTATCATATTCCTAATTCACTCTGTTTTATTCTAATAATTATCAAGAATGGTAGAATATGACCAATATTGGGAAAAAGTAGTTCCGGCAAACATTCTAAATTATATCGTCACTAGTGACGAAACAATAACTACTAGTATCATCACTAGTGGTGTTATTCACTGTGAAATCCCAGTAATTTCCTGAGAGGAATATAATACAATATTCTAGCCGACTATCTTTGATCAACACTAGTTCTCCAAAAGCTATGACTGTATAACTATCAGCAAAAAACTTTTGTACACGCGACAGACGTTCATGTAATTACAGTATCTGAAAGTTTACAAAAGAATAAATCAGGGCCTATTACTCTCAGGCGATAACAATGTCTTTTTACGGTAGGCCGATTTCACAATAATAGGGGAAACCTGTATTCTTTTCTGCTAAAATGCTTCTTGCACTGTTTATGTAATGATGCAATATCTTTTACCTGTCTTACCTTTTATGTGTTTGTTTAGGTATAATGTGTTTGTCAACAAAAGCTAAAATTATCATCTGAGAGTAATGGGTGGGCCTGTTTTGCTGTGCCTTATAAACGAATGTGTCATACACATAAATGGCATCAAAAAAGACATTTAAGAACCAGAAGAAGCCTGGATTGACATACAACATCATAGAGAAAATAAGCCATGTCCAAAAAGAGTCCTATCTTTTTCTCAGGCCAAATTGTTGTCAATGATTACAAGAATATCCAATCAAGTGTAAATCACACCAAATACATGTGAGTCATACCCTGTGCAAAGGAGGTTTAATACATCTGCAAAAACTATCAAGTCAGGTCAGCCTGCGCAGTCTGCGCAGACTGACCTGGGTTGAAACCTTTTACTTTTTGTGAATATTCTGCATTTCCTATGACTATTCTGCCTAAGGATTTAGCCTGTTGTAACACAAAATGAATTTTATGGATCCATTGTCATGTCATGAAATGCATGGTTTAATGCATCATGGAGATTCATTGAACCTCCTTTTTGCCAGAGCATACTTACCGTTATTTTCCGGACAATAAACCGCTGCACTATATAATCCGCACCCTTTCGTATTAACCATTTTAGAGAAATAAAAAGTATTGTATAGGCCTCACCGGCACATTGGCCGCAGCCGATGCGCTTGGTTGATGTACAATGTCACCCATCTGAAGATATGTGTACCAGTTTATATATTATAATAAACACATTAAACAAATTCATCCATTGTTTTTTTTTTTATTCCAATGGAGTGATTTCCCGTTCTGGAGATCGAATCACTTAGAGGACTTGAGACCGTTTATATTCGTTTATCCCATGTCGAATGTTTTAAGGAAGTTGCAAATTGTCAAATTGTCACCACGATTGATAATTGACGATACACACTAAACAACACGTTTAATTACATTCGCAGTTAACCACTGTTTGGTACCAATCGTAATCAGCAATTAAAAGGTGTGAAAATCAAGATAGGTCACGAGTTTTAACGCATTTGTAAGTTTGCAAGCGTATAAATTTATCTACCAACTAAAGGTAGGTATAGGAGAACCAAAATCTCGCCCACATGGGTAATAGTAACCTGGTTTTCATGTATTTTCATTTTTAAAGGCCGCACTGAAAGATCATTTAGAAAAATGAAATTAACGTATAAGCCGCTTCGTCTTATAGGCCGCACCCTTGAAAATTTCCACTTTTTTAACAGATAGGCGGCGGCCTATTGTCCGGAAAATGCGGCATTTATAAATGTACTGTGCACGACAGTATTTTGACAAGAAGGTTTCGAAAAATTAAGTTGTAGAAAACGTTTTCTCTTTGGTACAAAAGGCACAATTTCAGGAAAAACATAAAATGATAAAAATCTTCCTTCAAATTTTTTTCACACGATGAGTATTATGATGAAAATCAAAATATATCGTCATGATTACAAACTGCTGGTTTTCTCTCCATATAAGTAGGAAATCCAATGCTATCCGAGTGTAGTGAAATAACAATCAAGGGAGATAAATGGTAACATATTGCCCGAGGGAAAATAGAGTTATTTCCCTTAAAAAAATACCACCTACCACCACACACCAGGGATCTTATATACGACCAAAGCGGTCATGTTCTCTACCCTATCAACATTATATCTACAAATCCTTAAGGCCACAGGATAAATTTAGCCAACATATAGAGAACTCCAAAGTGCATGTTTGAAGACGAAGATTTTGAAAGATTTTCAATATTTTTTAGTTTTGTTAGCATGGCAACTAGAGTTTTTATTGGAATGAAATTCTTTAAAGGAATTCCGAAGCAGATCATGGCAGGACCAATACTATGAACTTTGGTTAAAACTAGATGGGTAGCTTTAGAGAAGAATAAGTATAAAATACAAGTCAACACATGCATGGATGGATGTTCACACGGGCGAAGCAGACACATGATGGATACAGACCCATACCTTACACTACGTGTACCTGGTCTGCATTAGGTGGAGCCTTGTATTAATTCTTCTATAATAAATTATATACATTTATGACAGATAGATCGCTCATTTTCAACCTCCCCTTGCGCTGGCAATGTCTTATCAGAAATACATTGTTGATCATACCATAAAAACTAATCATACAAAGTGTAACCACATTACAAGTAGTAAGGGAAGGGAGAATAGGGTACTACCTAGGGCATGGGTAGTACCCTATTCTCCCTTCCCTGAGTGCCCTACATCACCGTCCCTGACAAAAATGTGTCCCTATTTGCTGTCCCCGAAAGATTTTGTCCCTAGGCTCCCGTCCCTGAGCGGGATTTAGCATTCAAAATGGCGGCCTTGGGGATGGCACTCTGGGGACAAAAATGCCCCAGGCTCCCGTCCCTGAGCGGAATTTTTTGCAAAAAAGGGAAAAGGGGGGGAGTTTTTCCCAGGCTCTCTACCCTGAGAGGGATTTAGCATTCAAAGTGCAGGCCTTATGACTGACAGACTGGGTAAAAAATGGTCAGATCACTGAGTTGGACTTAGTTTTTTCACCCTATGGATGATTTTTTTCTTTCTAATTGCCTGACCATTGAGTTGGACTTAGTCTTTTTTTTACATCTATGAATGATTTTTCTCTTTCTAAAAGCCTGATCATTGAGTTGAACTTAGTTTTTTTCGTCCCTATGAATGATTTTCTCTCTTTCTAAACTGTTGACCATTGAGTTGCACTTAGTCTTTTTACATCTCTATGAATGATTTTTTTCTTTTCTAAATGTCTGGACATTGAGTTGGACTTAGTCTTTTTCTGCATCTATGAATGATTCTTACTCCTTGCAGTATAACTCTCTGGAGTATAACTCTTTTGGAATGCGTCTCTTCTAAAAGAAAGATAGAACTTTCGTGGTAGATGGTTAGTCCTGAAAAGGACTGTTGGGTTAGCTCTGAAAAGAGCTGTGACAATTTGAAGAAATGACAACTTGAAGATAGAACTTTCGTCTGACAGCTTGAAGATAGAACTTTCGTCTGACATCTTGAAGATAGAACTTTCGTGGTAGATGGTTAGTCCTGAAAAGGACTGTTGGGTTAGCTCTGAAAAGAGCTGCGACAATTTGAAGAAATGACAACTTGAAGATAGAACTTTCGTCTAACAGCTTGAAGATAGAACTTTCGTCTGACATCTTGAAGATAGAACTTTCGTGGTAGATGGTTAGTCCTGAAAAGGACTGTTGGGTTAGCTCTGAAAAGAGCTGTGACAATTTGAAGAAATGACAACTTGAAGATAGAACTTTCGTCTAACAGCTTAAAGGTAGAACTTTCGTCTGACAATTTGAAGAAATGACAATTTGAAGAAAAGATAGAACTTACGTCTGACAATTTGAAGAAAGGTAGATCTTCCGTGGTAGATGGTTAGCCCTGAAAAGGGCTGTTGGGGTGTCCCTAAAAGGGATCTGGTTTTGGAGGTTGTGTTTTTAAGCACAACCTCCAACCTTCCTGCAGGTTGCGCAGCTACTCGCTGTCCGCCTCTTTAACCTTTTCACCTCCTGAGCGTCTAGGTTGAAGTTTAGCGAGAACGCTGGCTTGTTGTCATCATCCCAGCACTCGGTCTGGGGTACGACGAACTCCTTCTTCTTCTTGTCGTCCATCTTTTTTCTGGATGATAGCTGGACAAGGTCCCAGAAATCCATATCTCTTAAAGAACACTCCATATTGTCCTACAAGTCGAAGAGAATGAACGATGTGCGGGAAATGACACTGGGTTTTATAGGTTTTCAGACGGATTGAACTAGTTGACCCATGACGTCATTTTCTCCTATGTTTTTCCCGCGTCGGCGTTTCATGCTGTTTTGGCTCCAAATTAATGTTATCCAATCAGATTCACCGTTGTTTTTCTATTACTAAATGTTTTATTGTTGGCCAACCCGTGGCTTTGTTACATTTTCTTGTTCGTGGATTTTATTGTTGACCAATCCATGAATTTGTTACATTTTCTTGTTCGGGGATTTTATTGTTGACCAATCCGTGGGTTTGTTACATTTTCTTGTTCGGGTTAGAAAAAACTAGAGTTTAACTAACCTATGACTTTTTGATTGTAAATCTTTGCAGTGTAACTCTTCTAAAAGAAAGAAGTTTGACAATTTGAAGAAATGACAATTTGAAGAAAGATAGAACTTTCGTGGTAGATGGGTAGCCCTGAAAAGGGCTGTTTTTTGGAGGCTGTGTTTTTTCCAGTTCTAATGGCAACACCCGAAATTCGCTTGGCAAATGGGGCATGCTTCAACTCTTTTTCTGATCACCATTGCTCCATTATCGAAAGTAATCTTTCTCCCAAATTCGATATCAACCAAGATGATATCCGGTGTTGTCTTTAATAATAGCTGAACTAATCTTTCGCCGAGATCTTTGTATGGTTGTGTTATACGTCGCAGTTGGTTTTGTTCCTCCTCTCCTACGAGACGAGTGGTTAGTTGCAATAACTGCTGGTCGGCATTTAGATACTCTTGGAGAGCCTCACGTAGTTGATGATTTACCTCTTCCATATTGATATTGCTTCCGAATATTGACACTGCTTTCGAAGTGATCGTTAACTGAGATTCAAAGAAATGGTGAATGTGTGAAAAATAACGCAGGCTTTATACGTTTACAGAGGATTGAAATTTTTTAAAGAGCTCGGACCTGGCTGAAAGCACATACATTTTTTCCATGCTACGTTTCATGCTAATATAGCAAAAAAGTTATGAGACGTTGTATGGGAAAAATGTAACCAGAACAAGTCTTTTGGGGAAAAACAGAATGAAGAACTCTATTGTTTTTGAACTTTTATTTATTGAACTTTTATTTACTGAACAGAACTAAACATTGAAACATTTTTTTGCAATGCATCATAAAAAAATTTCTTGACAATGAAAAAAATTTCTTGACAATGAAAAAAAATCACAATGAAACATTTTTTTTTGCAATGCATCATAAAAAATTTCTTGACAATGAAAAAACATTTTCTTAACAATGAAAAAAATCACAAGCAAACATTTTTTTGCAATGCATCATAAAAAATTTCTTGACAATGAAAAAACATTTTCTTAACAATGAAAAAATATCGCACTGAAATATTTTTTCACAATGAATTATTCACAACGATTTAATCACAATGAAAAAAAATCGCACTGAAATATTTTTTCACAATGAATTATTCACAACGAATTAATCGCAATGAATTAATCACAATGAATTATTTTTTCGCAACGAATTATTTTACAATGAATTAATCGCAAAAACAGTATATAACAAATTTTATGCAATGTAAATTCGCAAACACCACGAGTTTCATATTTGTTTTCATATTCCTACCGTTTTGTTGTTTTTTCTTGGTTGTTTTCGTTCTGTCTTTGGTTTTTTCGGGATCTTGAAATCAACGTGATTGTCAATGTTTTTCCCGTATTTGCCCTGCCCTGTCAATATTGGTATAGTTGGTTTTTGATCAACTCGCTGCTTCTTGTGGAGATGGTTACCATCTTCCTCAGATTTCCGTTTTGTTGTTTTTCTTGGTTGTTTTTCCTTTGGTTGATTTTTCTTTGGTTGATTTTTCTTTACAACACTTACGATAGAGTCCACTAAGTTGTGAAGATTGGATTTATCAAACTCGAACTCCACAGGAATCTTCACAGGAGGTGTTGAAATGAGCTGATCCTGTTGACGTAGAACCTCGATATTTCTACTGAGCTGATCAGTACTTGCGGTTAAAGTTTTAATTTCCTCCAAATGTCTGTTTAAAGTCTCCAACTGATCTATGATTCGGATCATCATGCTATCTTGTTTCAAATTTAGCTGCTTTACCTCTTCATAAATGTTGTCAAACACTATCGCTGGAATGATGGTTGTCGAATTTAACTCCGGTGGTGGATTGATAATTGTCGAATTCATAACTGATGAAAGAACGTCTCCATTGTTTTCCACTGATGGAAAATCGCTCAAGTTGATTTCATCTAAGTTGTGCTTCATATTGTAACTGCCTCTGAATATTGATACTGCTTCCAAAGTGATCGTTAGCTGAGAATCAAAGAAATGGTGAATGTATGAAAATAACACCGAGCTTTATACGTTTACAGAGGATTGAAATTTTTAAAGAGGGCGGACCTGGCGGAAAGCACCGGTATTGTACTGTGTGACACCGAATTAGGAGTGGTAAAAAACACCAATATAACCGTCGATTTGATTGCACAATGTTAATGAAACGCCGACGCGGGAAAAAACATAGGAGAAAATGACGTCATAGGTCAGTTAGTTCAATCCTCCTGTAAAGCTATAAAGCCCAGTGATATTTTACATAAAATCATATTTGTTCCAGAATGGTTCGAATTCTTGTATGTCCTCACTGTGCAAACAGATGTCTGATAGAGTGTGGGAAATGTTTTTCCATACTCGAGTATCTTGGGCAGAAGCATAACTGTCCAGATACAGATGAAGGATTTTATGATGATGATGAAGGTTCGATGATTTGCTGCGAACACTGTGGATGTGAAATCATCCCAGTGGATCGGGCGGAAGAATCGTAGAGCTGGATATCAATGTGAGATCCTTCAAAAAAGCCCTTTTCAGGGCTAACCATTTAGCACGAAAGATCTTTCTTCTCAAATTGTCAAAAGTAAAAAAAGACTTACAGTCATAACTAGAAAAAAGTCAAAAGTAAGAAGTAATTATTTTTATATTTTTTATTTCAAAAAGAACTTATGTACAATGAAAAAAATCAAATCATGAACTGTAAAGACAAAAAATGAATGAACTGTAAAAGACAAAAATGAATGAAAAAAATCAAGTCAGTCTTTTTTTGTTTATAATCAATATTTTATTGAAATCTTTTTTTCACTCAGTATGTTTTTTCTTTTTCTTTGAGATGTCAGATTCACATTTGTTTTTACGTTTTCTTTTCCTATCGTTGGTTTTTAATTCCACATCTGGACAGATTTTGTCCTCATGTTTTGTTGATTTGTAAAAGAAATAGTTCTTTGTTACTCGTTTTTTCTTCTTTTCGATGTTTTGCTGTTTTTCCTTTCCGTACGAACAACCCGGTTCTGCAGAAAATTCGTTTTTTAGATCCAAAGTTTGTTGTTTTCTTAGATTATCGTTTGTAGATATTTTTTTCTCTGTCTGTTCTATTATTTTGCAGATTTCTGAATCACTGTTAGCCGCTGTATCGCTCTGCATGTCTACGATCTGAGTTTCATCCGATGAGGATGTAGCTTGTGGTGAACTTTTTTTCCATGTATTTTCACTACAGAATGAATTTAGTGTCCCGACGAATTTTATATCTTTGAGACCATCAACGTTGTAAAACGATGGTAAAATCTCAATGTCGTGACTGTGTGGATTCACGTAGACAAAAACAATTGTTCCTAGCTGATTTTCTTTTTCTGCACATTCTTTGGCCCAATGTCCTGCTTCGTTGCACGTAAAACAAATATTTGTTCTCACGCCATTCGCACCATATCGTTTGTCAATCGTCGCTTGATCCAAAACTCTGTAGCTGGTAGTACGGTAAACATCTTTTTCTTCTAAATGTTGCTGGGATAAAAATGATCCCACATAGTTTCCGATATGTTTAACATTATACTTTGATGGTATATTGCTGATCTCATAATCGTGGGTGTATGGATTAACATACAGATACACCCTCTTACTAAGTGGTGATGTATTTTGCAGCTTTAACTCACTCATATTTTTATCAGCTGTACTGACTGAGATCGAGTAGGAGAATGAATAGATTTTCACAACTAACGGCTTATTTATACACTGTTACAACGGAGAGGGTATATAAATTGCTAGTTTTTTCTCACTTCTGCATTATTGTCTTTTCACTCAGAGCTAAAACGATGGGTAAAAGAAAAAGAATAATAACCTATTCAGACAGCGAAAGTGACGATGAGGTGTTTCCACCAATAAAAAAGAAAAAAACTAGACCTTTGAAAGAAGAAAGTGACGATGAGGTGTTTCCATCAATAAAAAAGAAAAAAACTAAACCGTTGAAAGAAGAAAGTGACGATGAGGTGTTTCCACCAACAAAAAAGAAAAAAAACTAAACCGTTGAAAGAAGAAAGTGACGATGAGGTGTTTCCACCAACAAAAAAGAAAAAAACTAAACCGTTGAAAGAAGAAAATGATAGCGACGATGAAAGTACCAACTCTAACTTAGACATGAAAAGTCTATATGATTTAACAGAAAAGGGTAATAAGAAGTCAAGAAAATTTAAAACAGAATCACATGTGCTGATGCTGAGTTTTAAGAAATTTGAAGAATTAACACCTCAGAGACTCCTTGGATTATTTGACGATGTTACCCGTGAAATCATTCGAAAGTTAAATGCCAACCCGACGGACATGATTAGAATTACCATCAATCATCCTTCGTTGGAAATAGGAATCCATATTCCTTTTTTGGCTGCAGACCAGTTACAAGGTGAAACTATGCTGAATGAAATTGAACGAGTTTTACAATCGAATACAGATTTCGTCTTGAACGATGGATTCATGACATTTGACATCACACATACAATACCACCAAGTGGTAGCGGAAAACCAAAATATAGATCGTCAGAATTAGATTCAAAGTTTTTTGCCCAGAAGAAGAAATCTATTATTCAAATTGACAATCATGACCAACTATGTTTTGCAAGAGCTGTTGTTGTGGGAATTTGCTACAGTGAACGTGAAAACACCGAAGTATGGAATAGAAAATGGGATCGTATTCGTCGTTCAAATTACCTCCTTCAAAAGACTGAAGCTGAGAAATTGTTACATGAAGCTGGAGTTTCATCAACACAGTCTGTAGGAATTGATGAATACAAAAAAATTCAAACAATCTTGTATGAAAAAGGCTATGTCATTAAAGTTCACCAACAGCATTCAAAAGTGGAAAAAATATTTAAACATCCAAAAGTGAAAACCAATAGTAAGATCATACATTTGTACTTTCATCAAAACCATTATGACTACATTAAATCTATCAAAGGTTTTCTTAGTTGTGCATATTATTGTGAGTTCTGTGATGTGGGTTACCCTCAACGGGAAAGTCATGCTTGTTCAAATATCTGTAAAGGTTGTTATCGCAAAGGAAAATGTCCATCAGAATCAAAAGAATATGTTTGCAGTGATTGCAGTAGACGTTTTTTTAGTGCTGAATGCTTTGAAAATCACAGAAATGTTCAAGGTAAAGAAAAGAAATCCATTTGTGAATTAGTGAAACTCTGTTCGAAATGCGGTGCACAATATCATGTCAGAAAGAAAAATCATGTTTGCAATGGAAAGAAAAGATGTCATATCTGTAAGAGAATTGTTAACTTTTCTCATCAATGCTATATTCAGCCTTACCGAAGTAAGTTGAACCATGACAGCGATGACGAGACGAGTTCTTCTGTAGTCAAAAAACCACAGTTTATTTTCTTTGATTTTGAATGCAAACAAGACACAGGTGTACACATCCCAAATTATTGTATCGCACACAGAGCGTGTGATGAATGTATCGATAAATCACTTGATTTTCATTGTTCTACATGCAGTGAATTTGAAGAGGGTAGGGAAGTTATTTTTCAAGGTGAAAAAACTTTGAGTCAATTTTGCAACTGGCTCTTTTCAAAACATCATAAAGGGGTTACGGCTATTGCCCATAATTTCAAAGGCTATGACGGGCAGTTCATTCTTGACTATATTGTCAAAGTTGGGTTAAAACTTCCAAAATTGATCATGAATGGAAACAATATTATGAAGTTAGAACTGAACGGTGTACGTCTGATCGATTCTTTCAATTTCATGAGTTTTGGTTTGGCAAAATTTCCATCCACCTTTGGCCTTCAAGAAATGAAAAAAGGTTACTTTCCTCACTGGGCGAATACAGATGAATTTTGGAGTTACATCGGACCCTACTTGGATATGTCTTATTACAAGCCCGACTCAATGTCTGAAGAGGCTAGGTCGAAATTTATAGTTTGGTATAATGACAAAGTTCGAAATGGTGAGGAATTCAATTTTCAGAAGGAGATGGAAATGTACTGTAGGTCAGACGTTGATATCCTCAGACGAGGATGTGCTGAATTCAGAAAGCTGTTTATCGAACAGGGTGGTATTTGTCCATTTTTAGAGGCGATTACCATCGCAGATGCCTGTAACAAGGTGTGGCGAAGCAAATATTTACCAGAAAATCAAATAGCTATCATTTCAAGTAAAGACTCATCCAGACGTCGCTTTTCTATGAAAGCGATACGATGGGTTCAAAGCGTTGCTCAGGAAAAAGGTATTAATATTCAGCATGCAAAAAATGGTGGTGAAGTTCAAATCGGGAAATATAGTGTAGATGGTTTTCACCATCAATCAAACACTGTTTATGAATTTCTTGGGGATTTGTATCATGGTTGTCCTGTATGCTATACAGATCGAAAACAGATCAATCCTATTAATGGAAAACCCATGTCTGAATTGTACGAACGTACTTTTGAACGTATAGTAGATATCGAAGACATGGGATATAATGTAGTGTACATTTGGGAACACGAATTTGATGCTAAGATGAAGGATAAAGAGTACAAAAAACTCATTGAAAAGTTATATCCACATTGGGACCCTATCGATCCGAGGGATGGTTTGTCCGGGGGAAGATGTAATGCAATAAAAATTGGATATGATGTTGATGAAAAAACCAAAAAGGAAATCAAGTACATCGATATCTGTTCTCTATACCCTTATGTTTGTAAACACAAATCCTATCCTGTAGGTCAGCCAAAAATTTTGTCTGCTGAGAATATTGATATGAACAATATTCGCCAATATGAGGGATTAATCAAATGCAAAGTTTTGCCTCCAACTGATTTGTTTCACCCCGTTCTCCCAGTTCACTGTAACAACAAAATGATGTTTCCCCTCTGTATGAAATGTGCAGAAGAAAGCTCAAACATTTGTAGACATGGTAAAGAAGAGAGGGCTTTGGTCGGAACTTGGGTTACTTTTGAATTATTCAAGGCTCTTGACTGTGGTTATCGATTATTGCAAGTGTATGAAATTTGGCATTTCAATTCTGTGTCAGATCAGTTCTTTAAACATTATGTGGACAATTTCTTGAAAATTAAGCAAGAAGCCAGTGGTTATCCAGATTGCTGTCAATCAGACTCAGAAAAAGATCAGTTCGTTTGTGAATATGAGAAAGCAGAAGGTGTTCGTCTTGATCCAAGTTGTATTCAAAGAAATCCTGGGAGAAGATCATTTGCTAAGATTATGTTGAACTGTCTTTGGGGAAAATTAGCTCAGCGTGAAAAAATGACCCAGACGGAATACATCAGTGATCCGTCTAAATATTTTGAATTAGTCACCAATCCCAATTTCATTGTAAAGCATGTAGAAATCTTTGATGAGAACTGTTCATTCATCTTGGTTAACTATGAATCAAAGTTGGAACATATTGACACCCATGCTACAGCCAATGTGATAGTAGGTTCTTACGTAACAGCTTATGCAAGGTTGGAATTGTACAGTGTTCTTGAAAAGTTAAAAGATAGAGTTCTGTATTTCGATACAGATAGTTGTATGTACATTCACGACCCCGAATTATGGAATCCCCCTATTATTAACAGTCGGTTAGGAAAATGGACTGATGAAGAGCCTACTTGTAAAATTACTCAATTCAGAGGACTTGGCCCTAAGAATTATGCTTACAAAATGAAAACAAAAGATGGAAAAGAGATAAGCAAATGTAAAGTAAAGGGGATTACTCTGGATTACAATACAAAACAGGTGGTAAATTTCGATACATATTCGAAATGTGCTTTGGATCGTACAGTAGAAATCAAAATTCAGTATGATTGTAAAATTAAAAGACACAGAGATAGAACGGTTACCAGTGAACCACAAACAAAAACGTTTCGTTCTGTATACACCAAGAGAGTCATTGTAAATGGTACTGATACTGTACCCTATGGTTATAAAAGCTTGAGAAAATAATTTCATATCACATTGTTGTGTACCAATCACTCAAAGTAAGTCGGGGAAAAAATATTAGCAACTGTTCAAAAAATAACAATCATGTTGCCGCTACCAATAGAACTACGTGAAAAAATTTATGGAGAATTTGTTCGACAGCATACGCTTGATGAACAAACACAGCTTAACATTAAATTTTTCTGTGTGAAAATTTGGATCAAAAAAATGTTTAAATGGGTTGCAAAAGGAGAAAAGTCCTACAAAGTGTATGCTATATTCAACTTTATTGCGATGATGGTGGACGATTCGGGGCTGGATCTCGTTCTCAAGACTTATTTAGCAGATAGCTGTATGAAAGACAATGTTATTAGTAAACTGTTTCGATCCACAAGTCGATGGACATTTTTTATCATAGGACCAACAGAAGAAAGTTTTCTTAACGTTGTGAAAATGAAATCAGTTCTATTTGACTTTTACTTACGCTACAAAAAAGGATCTGTTCATGATTCCTACGGAGAAACAATTGAAACCATGTCAGGGTATATTCTATTTGATAGAGATGTTACAGAAGAAGTAGTGAATTCAGCTCTTTCAACAAAAGACGCTTATAGACATGTTGCTCCATTCATAGGACTACGAGATTTCGACGATATGGACAGTGAGTATACAATGTTTTTTGGGTATGACCAATTGCATAAAGACATTACGGAATATGAAAACAAACGTGAAACTCGTGGTGTTTGCGAATTTGCATTGTAAAAAATTTGTTATATACTGTTTTTGCGATTAATTCATTGTAAAATAATTCATTGCGAAAAAATAATTCAGTGTGATTAATTCATTGCGATTAATTCGTTGTGAATAATTCATTGTGAAAAAAATATTTCAGTGCGATTTTTTCATTGTTAAGAAAATGTTTTTTCATTGTCAAGAAATTTTTTATGATGCATTGCAAAAAAATGTTTGCTTGTGATTTTTTTCATTGTTAAGAAAATGTTTTTTCATTGTCAAGAAATTTTTTATGATGCATTGCAAAAAAAATGTTTCATTGTGATTTTTTTCATTGTCAAGAAATTTTTTTCATTGTCAAGAAATTTTTTTATGATGCATTGCAAAAAAATGTTTCAATGTTTAGTTCTGTTCAGTAAATAAAAGTTCAATAAATAAAAGTTCAAAAACAATAGAGTTCTTCATTCTGTTTTTCCCCAAAAGACTTGTTCTGGTTACATTTTTCCCATACAACGTCTCATAACTGTTAGTTAAACTCTAGTTTTTTCTTACCCGAAAAAGAAAATGTAACAAACCTATGGATTGGGTAACAATAAAATCCCCCGAACAAGAAAATGTAACAAACCCACGGGTTGGTCAACAATAAAACAATTAGTATTAGAAAAACAACGGTGAATCTGATTGGATAACATTAATTTGGAGCCAAAACAGCATGAAACGTAGCATGGAAAAATGTATGTGCTTTCTGCCAGGTCCGAGCTCTTTAAAAAATTTCAATCCTCTGTAAACGTATAAAGCCTGCGTTATTTTTCATACATTCACCATTTCTTTGACTCTCAGCTAACGATCACTTCGAAAGCAGTGTCAATATTCGGAAGCAATATCAATATGGAAGAGGTAAATCATCAACTACGTGAGGCTCTCCAAGAGTATCTAAATGCCGGTCAGCAGTTATTGCAACTAACCACTCGTCTCGTAGGAGAGGAGGAACAAAACCAACTGCGACGTATAACACAGCCATACAAAGATCTCGGCGAAAGATTAGTTCAGCTATTATTAAAGACAACACCGGATATCATTTTGGTTGATATCGAGTTCGGGAGGAAGATTACAGCATGCCCCATTTGCCAAGCGAATTTCGGGTGCTGCCATTAAAAGTGGAAAAAAACACAGCCTCCAAAAAACAGCCCTTTTCAGGGCTACCCATCTACCACGAAAGTTCTATCTTTCTTCAAATTGTCATTTCTTCAAATTGTCAAACTTCTTTCTTTTAGAAGAGTTACACTGCAAAGATTTACAATCAAAAAGTCATAGGTTAGTTAAACTCTAGTTTTTTCTAACCCGAACAAGAAAATGTAACAAACCCACGGATTGGTCAACAATAAAATCCCCGAACAAGAAAATGTAACAAACCCACGGCTTGGTCAACAATAAAACATTTAGTATTAGAAATAAAACGCTGAATCTGATTGGATAACATTAATTTGGAGGCAAAACAGCATGAAACGCCGACGCGGGAAAAACATAGGAGAAAATGACGTCATGGGTCAACTAGTTCAATCCGTCTGAAAAGCTATAAATCTCGGCGATTTATTTTCCATGCATTTCATTTTTTCACAATGGCTTCAAGACAATCACCAGTCGTCACTTGGATGGATACTGAACGAAAGTTAATAAGAGCAAGGAGACAAATCGTCTTACTTAAACAACGCCTAGCTGCAGTGAGAAGACGATACGAGAGGGCTGAGCTTGCTAATAACAGGCTGTTCTGTTATAACCTTCGGATGAAGGAACTCATTATTGAGGGCATGCTTGAGATGTATTTTCAGTATGTTATTTTAAAAACTGAGCAGGTGACCCGTCTTTTCCGTGCGCAAATCGCCACTGAAAGGAGTGAGTCAGACAGTGAATCGACTGATGCTGATACTGAATAAACATTTTCATAAAATCAGCTCTTCTCAAAACAGCCCTTTTCAGGGCTAACCATCTACCACGAAAGTTCTATCTTTCTTCAAATTGTCATTTCTTCAAATTGTCAAACTTCTTTCTTTTAGAAGAGTTACACTCCAAAGACTCACACTCCAGAGAGTTACACTCCAAAGAGTAAAAAAATCATTCATAGATGCAGAAAAAAGACTAAGTCCAACTCAATGTTCAGACATTTAGAAAAAAATCATTCATAGAATAAAAAAAAGCTAAGTCCAACCCAGTGCTCAGTCTTTTAGAGAGAAAAAATCATACATAGGTGAAGAAAAAACTAAGTCCAACTCAATGATCAGGCTTTTAGAAAAGAGAAAAAATCATTCATAGGGTAAAAAAAGTCTAAGTCCAACTCAATGCTCAGACATTTAGAAAGAGAAAAAATCATACATAGGTTTAAAAAGTCTAAGTTCAACTCAGTGCTCTGACATATAGAAATCATTTAAAGTGTAAAAAAATCTAAGTTCAACTCAGTGATATAGGGACAAATTCCATTTAGAGTGAAAAAATCATTCATAGGATGAAAAAACTAAAAAAAGTGATCCATCACACGTATAAAACATCAAGCTCTTGATTATTTTTCATACATTCACCATTAACTTTCGTAAAACCTGACCCAGTATCGCACAATGTTTGGATTAACATTTTTCTCTTATTGCTCTTCTGGTTAGAAGAAAGAGAACGTTTCAGATATATCAGACATGAAATTGAACATCCGATGCAAATGCTAAATAAAATGGAATCAATCAAAAGAAAGAGAGGGGGATAAAAAAAGTGCATTCTGTACAAAAAAAGCAACTCTTTTCAGGACTAGCTATCTTAAATAAACATCTTTCTTTTCATTTTGTCAGAAGCCTCATAATCAAAAAACTCATAGCTTAGTTAAACTCTAGTTTTTTTCTAACCCGAACAAGAAAATGTAACAAATCCACGGATTGGTCAACAATAAAACATTTAGTATTAGAAATAAAACGCTGGTTCTGATTGGATAACATTAATTTGGAGCCAAAACAGCATGAAACGCCGACGCGGGAAAAACATAGGAGAAAATGACGTCATGGGTCAATTAGTTCAATCCGTCTGAAAAGCTATAAAACCCAGCGACATTTCCCGCACATTGTTCATTTTCATTTTCACGATGGAAGAGCTAAGAAAGACGGTGGAAGAGCTAAGAAAGACGGTGGAAGAGCTAAGAAAGACGGTGGGAGAGGCAGATCGTCAGCTAGAAAAGTTTGAAGCTGAGGCAGCGAGGAGGCAGAGATATGGCTTCGAAGAGAAACTGCTATTTACCGGGTGGGACTTTTGGGACTTTGCCCAATTACCACAAAGCAAGAAGGAGAAAAAGGAGTTCGTAGTGCCTTCTACCGAAGATTGGAACAGCGATAACGAACCACCATTTTCGCTGAAGTACAATCTGAGTGCACAGCAGTTAAAAAGGCTAAGGAAGCGGGCTGCGAGTAGCTGTCCGGCGTGCAGGAAGGTTGGAGGTTGTGCTTAAAAACACAACCTCCAAAACCAGGTCCCTTTTAGGGACACCCCAACAGCCCTTTTCAGGGCTAACCATCTACCACGGAAGATCTACCTTTCTTCAAATTGTCAGACGTAAGTTCTATCTTTTCTTCAAATTGTCATTTCTTCAAATTGTCAGACGAAAGTTCTACCTTTAAGCTGTTAGACGAAAGTTCTATCTTCAAGTTGTCATTTCTTCAAATTGTCACAGCTCTTTTCAGAGCTAACCCAACAGTCCTTTTCAGGACTAACCATCTACCACGAAAGTTCTATCTTCAAGATGTCAGACGAAAGTTCTATCTTCAAGCTGTTAGACGAAAGTTCTATCTTCAAGTTGTCATTTCTTCAAATTGTCGCAGCTCTTTTCAGAGCTAACCCAACAGTCCTTTTCAGGACTAACCATCTACCACGAAAGTTCTATCTTCAAGATGTCAGACGAAAGTTCTATCTTCAAGCTGTCAGACGAAAGTTCTATCTTCAAGTTGTCATTTCTTCAAATTGTCACAGCTCTTTTCAGAGCTAACCCAACAGTCCTTTTCAGGACTAACCATCTACCACGAAAGTTCTATCTTTCTTTTAGAAGAGACGCATTCCAAAAGAGTTATACTCCAGAGAGTTATACTGCAAAGAGTAAGAATCATTCATAGATGCAGAAAAAGACTAAGTCCAACTCAATGTCCAGACATTTAGAAAAGAAAAAAATCATTCATAGAGATGTAAAAAGACTAAGTGCAACTCAATGGTCAACCTTTTAGAAAGAGAGAAAATCATTCATAGGGACGAAAAAAACTAAGTTCAACTCAATGATCAGGCTTTTAGAAAGAGAAAAATCATTCATAGATGTAAAAAAAAGACTAAGTCCAACTCAATGGTCAGGCAATTAGAAAGAAAAAAATCATCCATAGGGTGAAAAAACTAAGTCCAACTCAGTGATCTGACCATTTTTTACCCAGTCTGTCAGTCATAAGGCCTGCACTTTGAATGCTAAATCCCTCTCAGGGTAGAGAGCCTGGGAAAAACTCCCCCCCTTTTCCCTTTTTTGCAAAAAATTCCGCTCAGGGACGGGAGCCTGGGGCATTTTTGTCCCCAGAGTGCCATCCCCAAGGCCGCCATTTTGAATGCTAAATCCCGCTCAGGGACGGGAGCCTAGGGACAAAATCTTTCGGGGACAGCAAATAGGGACACATTTTTGTCAGGGACGGTGATGTAGGGCACTCAGGGAAGGGAGAATAGGGTACTACCCATGCCCTAGGTAGTACCCTATTCTCCCTTCCCTTACTACTATTACATTGATGTTGAAATTTATTAAATGTGATCTAACTTTGAACTCTCGTCAAACAACTACTGCTAGCCGTCAACTTTTTTTTTATCTTTCAAGAAGTATATGTATAACTCTTTATCAAACGACCTAAAAGTATTATTGTCCAATTTGAGAGTGTGTGCAGACGACAAAATGAATGTGACTCAACAATAGAAGTTTGATTTTAAGAGGGTAGAAAGTATTGTGAGAAAAAGAAAAATGCTGCTTATCAGTATTTTCTCCCTTTTCCACAATGTTTTCAAATCTATTCTTCCTTATGTTTGCTGAAATTACGAGTTGTTTGGTAAAGGGATAATCAAACTTTGGCACCAATAGAAATTGCTCAACTGAAATAATTTCTATTTTAAGAAATGAATTTTTGACAATTATTTCTGAATAAAACATAATTAATGTTGATTACCCATATTTTACAAGAATGTCTTTCACCCTTTATAAAACAATGTTGAGTTTAAATGACCTTGATAGAGAAAGTTTCTGGGAAAAGCAGGAAATGCTGTACTGGCAATCAGCATTATCTGCAATGTTTTCCGTTATTTCAGAGACAAATCCTATCTTTGAACCAAAATTAATTTGTCATCTGCAAATGCTCACAAATTGAACTAGTAAAAAGAACTGTCATTTGGCAAAGTAAAAGTTGTATGTCACAAATATCTTTTATAATTGGTGTATAAATTTTCTTTTTACAATCCTATCATTCATTTGTATAAACAATTACTACTAAACAAAACAAAAACTGTTTAATGCACAGTAAAATAACTTGATATACATCTAGATTAAAAAAAAAAGAAAAAATGAGAAACTGCCCAAAACGTTACAAGAAATTTCTGCTATTGCAACAATGCTTTCAGATAACTGAGCCATGCTCCGGCAAAAGGGGGCGTAATGCATCTCCTCGATCTATGGTACCAAGCAAGCCATCACATACTTATGGATCCATAATATCCTTTTCTTTAAAACCAACTTATAAAAAGATAGAATGGTCCTTGTACATACAGAAAATTGATCGATAACGAAAAGTTTTAGTCAAGCTCAGCCTGCAGCTGACCTGGGTTGATACTTATCGCAGATGCATTAAGCCTCCTTTTCACAGAGCACGCCTCAATTATATTCAAGTGCCGAACCTTAACCAGTTTATCTTTACCACACAATCCCATGTTTTTATGACCCTAAAAAATGCTTTTGAAATCATTGTGGGAAAAAAATAAAATGCTTGTAGCCAGCATTGTCTCCTTTCCATCTTCTCTATCCTGTCAATTACAAAATCCAATCGTCTGAACCACATCTAATTTTGTCGACCGCAAACGTGTTCAACTTGGGCCAGTCTAGAATTTGTCGATTGGTTAAAATACGGCAAACCCATATTTGTTTTGAAGTGTTTTCAAAGTAAACTGCTGTAAAAATAATTTGAGGAGTTAACAAATTTATCCTTTGACAAACAATCCCAAGGATAAGTTACAACGCTGAGAAAGCTGCCCTTTGAAAACGATGTAGGAAAATGATAAAATGCTGGTTACAAGCATTTTCTCATTTCTCATGTCATGTGGGCAGTTGTTACTTTCCTTTAAAATACTATGCTTAACTTTAGCTTGTTATCACCCAAAGATAAACCAAACCAAAGGCAGCCTTTGAATGTTATGCTGTTACTGTACAATAACAGATTGTCATCTTTACAATAATTTCTATACTTTTACAAGGTGAGATTTAAATTCAAATGCATTGTAAGACCCACTTTCTTACCTTTGACCGCTACATGTACTTCAATTTTTAATCTTCAAATGCTATCAATTTGGACCAGGTCTACATTTTTGTTATCTAGTAAAGAATTAACCCTTTACTTAACAATACAAATTTTTTACGACTCCGAGGAAGAAAGCTTTTAAAAACATTCAGGGAAAAAGAAAAAAATTCTTGAAACACGTATTTTCTCCCATTTTCCACAATTTTTCACACTTTCCGCAACAAATTTCATCATCCAAGTCTCAATTCTTCATCTGTGAATGATGTCAATTTGGACCCAGTCTAAAGATTTGTTGATCGTTAAGAATTAAACCTTTACCACACAAACACACAAACTTTTAACGACCTTTAGGGATAACATTGTAGGAAAAAGAGAAACTGCTTGTAGACAGCATCTTCTCCTTTTTCTTAAGTCTTTTACCTATCCTCTGAAACACAAATTTCATATTTTAAGTGACATTATATTGTCTGCAAATGCCAGCAGAATTGTCAAGACCAAAATTTTGCCGTCTGGTAGAGTGTTAACACAACGCTTTAAAGGCTTGGTCAGACCGGCCAACAAATATGTAACGGAGGGAAAACGGACAAAAACATGCTGAATTTGGTTATCCGGTGACAAAATTCATCTCCTCTGCCGCTCGAGGCTCATGCGATCGGTGTGTGGAGCGAAGCAGCCACACAATGACTGCACGAGTTCCGCACATGTAACGGAAAAAGCGCACGTTTACCGGATATGTATCGGATAATAAACGGCCTATTAACGGATATCACCGTACAAGTAACGGACTTGTACCGGATAAAAAGGATATGCAACGCATGAGAACCGGACAAAACGTTCTTCCAACGTACGATGAACGGAAATGTACCGAACACCAACGTACGAGGAACGTACCGGTCACTTGACATGCCGAGGGTATAAATAGTCAGATGCAGCCAAAGTCTGTCATTTGCACGTCTCTGTCCGTTTGGTCCGGTGGAAATATTTGAACATGCTCAAAACTTCTCACCGGACAGAACGGACATCACCGGACGTCGCCGGACAAGTAGCGGATTCACCGGATAGGAAACTAACATAAAACGGATACGAACCGACACAAACGGATAAAATGATTTTTTATCCGTTACTCGTCCGTTAAGCCTGTTTCACATCAGCCGTGCGATTTTTTCGTCGTACGATTTCCGCCGCAAACACAACCGCTACCTATTCGTACCCGTCGCACATACTGCAAATTTGCAAAGCGATCTCCGTATGTTGTTCGCACAGTTGACTCACGAACCGTACGGTGTTCGCAGGTTGAACGCACGAAAAAAAAACAAAGCAACGTGTTCGCACGGCTGTCATGCGGTTATCGTAAGGCTGCCGCACAAATTCTCAAGGCACCCGCAAGACCGCCGTAAGAATTTGCAAAGTTTCTTACGACCACCGCACGGCAAGCACGAATTTGCAAGACAGCTGTACGGTGTTCGCGCGATCGCCATAAGGAGGAGGGATTATCTCCTCTTGTCCAGATTTGGATATATATACACACACAATGGTATGCGGCAACAGCGTCATTCTGCAGCAGGCCTTCACGGAGTTAACTATGGCTATCCAGGCACATAGATTGCGTATTGCAGCCATGAACAGGATACTCGCGGATGAAGAACGGGACGACGCTATTCTATGCTAAAGGCATATTTGTCACTCCTGTACAAGCACGTGCCTTCTTCATCTGAATCCTGGGTTGGTGGTACCTCGGTTGTCTCGGGTCCAGTGGGGGGGTCAGCAACCGGAGCCTTCCCCTTTCCCTTCTAAGATATTTGTTTTGGAGGCATGACCTTCTCTTCCTGAAATCTCGACAGCGACTGATGACGAACAAGACATACAAACTTATTAAAAGGGGAGGGATGACGCTAACTTTTCGCAAGGCATTTGCGAGGCAGCCGTGCGAATCTATACGTTGTTCCGCAGCAGTCTTTAGACAGACTTTCACCAAACGCAAGGCATTCGCAAGACAGCCGCAAGATGTTCGTGCGATCATCGTGCAGCCTTCGCAGGACAAACGCAAGTATAAAATCGTACGATTGATGTGCGATGGTCTCAAGGTGGCCGTGTTGCTACCGTACAGTTGCCGTGCGAACTCCAAAAATCGCAAAGAAATTGCAAAGAAAATGAGCATGTTGAAAAACCAGCTTGCGACGTCTACGGCGTTGCGAATTTGTACGGCAGTCTTGCGGAGTCCGCGCGAAGTCCTGCGATTTGTCAAAAAATGTTCCCGTACGGCTGTCGTAAGGCTGATGTTAAACAGGCTTTAGCTCAGTGTGACCAAACCTTGAAGAAGCCTTCCCCTGTAGAGGTGCTGACATGTATCCAAATTTCGCACATATAACACCTTCCAACCAGAAGACTCCTATGCGTCACACGGGTCTTGAAAAAAAAAAGTTTTTTTTTTTAATCGGCCAAAAAATCCTCGTATTCTTTGGTCTTTCATTGACTGGGGATAAGGCCTGTTCAATTCCTTTCTTAGTTCTGGCAAAAACGACTTTACTCTATAAGCGGATATAGATTTTACAGTTACCATTTGCCCTACTATCTTAGCTCATGAAAACATGTTGGAAAAGGAGAAATGTGGCAACCATTATTTTTTACCTTTTCCCAAACACATTTTCTTGTCTTTTAAGGACGAAGAATATCATATAAGCCATAATTTGTAATGCCCAAATGCTGCAACTCTTTACCAAATAACAAAATTCTAGACTTGTAGAAATGAAAAGCATTTGCAGAGGACAAACTAAATGTAGTCCAAATGACGATTTCTATCTTTAACAGAGTAGAAAACTAAGATTTCAAAAAACGTTTCCTTAGAGTCCTTGAAACACAGGATTGTTTAGCAAAGGGTTACATGGACCAAAGTAATAAAGGTTTTAATTTGTTTGTCTTTAGCGAAAATCCGAGGAACCGTTTTCACTAACAATTTTGAATATTATTCAATGCGACTACCATATTTATTCAAGGGCAAGTTTTCTGATCCTGATCTGAACTGTTCCCTAACGCAACAAAAAATTCGTAAGGTAATTTTAAGATTAACATTTTACCAGGCAACAAAATTAAGACTAAAAGCATTATATTACAGAACATTGTGGGAAATGGAGAAAATACCAACATGTTCTCGTTTTCCATAATGTTTTCTATCCGTTCAAGGACAATTCCAGTGATTAGAGCTACACTGAATTTGTCGCCTAAAAATGACTTCACATTGGGTACATCTTGACTTCACTTGGTTCGTGACCGCACTTGGGTACGTTTAGGTTTGGGTACGTTTTGACAGTAACCCGTTGACAGTCTAGAACTTAGAATATATGTAGATCTATGCCTTCATCAAATAACCATAATACCTAAGTTCCGAGATTATTCTTCTTTACATAATTGAAATTTTGACAAAAATAATCTTCTTTGCGCTATCGAAAACAATTTAAGAAAGAATCGCGGTTTAATTTGAGTTTTCTAGACTGCAGAATATGTATACTACTCAAAGTTTGCTTATTACCAAGAATATTGTTGTACATATCTTAGGTTGAAGTTAAATTTTTAGTATTTCTTCTAGCTAAACATTTACCTTGCGCTTTATTTATCATTGTGCATAAAGATTTTACACTTGTTATGCAGTCTTTTCATTTTCATTTTTGACTGGATGGTGACTGAAAAGGTTGTTTTTCGAAAACGAGTGAAAAACGAAATTTACCAAAAAAGCTAGAGATTAATTTGGTATGGGTCTAATAACGAGTAAGTGACCCGTTGCTATCAATGATAGCTTGGCATCGTCTTTGCATGCCCCCAATTAGATTTTGGATAACCATTTGTGGAATGGAATTCCATTTCTGGACAAGGAATGCACCAAGTTGCTGAATGCTTTGTGGCTGGACGTTAAGGGCTGAAATGCGGATCTGTAACTCATTCCACATGTGTTCAATGGATTTAAGTCAGGCAAACGGGATGGCCAATCCATACGCTGGATACTCTCCCTTTGCAAGTACTCTTGGACAACATGGGCCGTGAAAGGACGAGCGTTGTCGTTCATTATAATCAACTTATCGCCAATTATCGACACACAGTTAAGGTTATGTGCTGGTGCTGTCGGCGATGGGTTCAAAATGTCCGTCTTCTGTCTGTCTGTCTGTCTGTCTATCCGTCCGTCTTGTTTTCGTTTCCGTACTCCAACTCATTAGCCGTTTGACCTAGGACCCTGAAACTTTATACATGTTGTGCTCATCACCAAAGGGGGTTTTCCTCTTGTTTTTAAAGTATATGGGACAAAGGTCAAAGTCACAGGTGAACTTTGATTGAAAACCGTTTCCGTGCTATAACTCAAAAGCTGTTTGACTTAATACCCTGAAACTTTATACAAGTGTTGCTCATGACTTAAGGAGGTGTCCTAATATTTTGGGTCACATGGGTTAAAGGTCAAGGTCACAGGTGAACTTGGTTCTGAAAATCAATTCCATTCTCCTATTGTGCTGCTTCAGTGACAAGGTGCTGATGGGAGGAGGGTATTTGTCCACTTTGCGACAGTTCTAGTAACTTTTGTATCTAATAGATGTTGTAATGAAAACGAGATTTAGGCAGCAAAATACCCAAACGGTTGGGAGTATTAACAGAGCGACTAACGCACGAGGAAGGGCTGCGATGCAGGTTGTTACCCTGCAAACAATGAGTATAAATTAAAGTCCTGAAAAATAGTGATTCTCACGTCAGAACTGCTTTTTAGTTTTCTATTGTAGGTCTTTTTCAGCGAGACTTCACAAATACACTTACATAGTTGTATTTCATAGTAACTAATGTTCTACTGTGCGCGGCATGATCCTGAAAGATTAAACAAAGATATTTGCTTTAGATCCTCTTGAAGTCGGGTTTACTTCATGTCATGTGTTTACCATTAATACCTTCAGTTTGGTACTTGGCATTCTAGAATTGAGAGAACTGAGAGAAGAAAAAAAGTGCTGGTCTTAAATCTGTCGAACATAAAGAATTTTATAATGTATCAGCTTGTCATTTGATCGTTTACGAAACAATCTCGTGTTTTAACGGCTCTGAGGTAATTTCAAGCTTTTTGAAGCATTGTCAGAGAACTGGAGGAAAATTCTGTTAACGTAAATTTTCCACGCTTTTCAAAATGCTTTCTACCCTACAAAAAACAACAACCATCATAATGAGCCACGTTCGATTTTGTTGTCTGCAAATGTTTTAAAATGGAAGAGTCTGAGATTTTGTCGTCTTGTGAGGACTATAAGGAAATGATGGAAAGATATGGACGTCAGGTGTGGAAAGAAGTGACAAAGTCATATCACAATCTTCCAGGTGATCAGTCTTAACTACCAGCCGCATGAGGGAAAGAGAGTTGTTGGATAACATGCACAAGTAACGCATACTTGGTTCGTCAAGAACAGTCGCGTTTGCAGTTTAATCTGACATCAAAGTCGGACTAAGACAGTTAAGTACATGCCACTTTATTTGTTTAGCAATGTCTTTTAAAACATTATAATCACTGAAAATAGAAACCGATATCGAGTATTTGATCAGGTCGCGTTGGATAATAATGAGAGAGAGCAGTTTAGATGAGGTTATAGCTACATAAATGTCGTCCTTTATCTTGATAATTGAAGATATGGCTGATATTCATTGTTTTCAGAAACGCTCGTGTCAAAACTTTATGTTGCAACATCTAATTTATCTATATCAGCCTTTGTTATGCATAAAATCTATTTGACATTATACAAAGAAAATCCTCATCACGAATAAGTGAAACGTTAAATCGGATGTACATGTAACACTGTGGCCTCAGTATATAGTATAGATGTAACATTTGTTTTGAATAACTGTGTTGTAATTAATTTGTAAAACAAAGCTTTAATTTATAAAATACAATTAAATATGTCTATTTGACCATCTGTAGTAAGCTAGTAACCTGTATACAGAAAGCTTATTTTGAGTTGCAAAAGAAGGTAAATGTAATTGTTCATTGGCCCACTCATCGGCACAATTACGATCGTAGTTCAAAGGAAACAGAATCGAGAATGAAAGACATTGTTTCTCAATCGATGTGAAATAAATACATTTAAATTAAACTAGGTAAATACTTGTATGTTCAAATATACTATACATGTGCTACGCAAACACTTGTCTCAGGTGAGCACATTTTCTCGTCCTTTTGGTCCTTGGATAAATACGGGTCAGACTGTAAATTACTGGTATAGTTAAGTGTTTCCTTATTTGATTTGATAGATCGATTTGATTTGGTTTTGCATTAAGGTCTACGGCCCCTAACTCTCATATTAAAAGACGGAAGCTGCCCAGTTTGACCGAACAACCTTTACGAAAAGGTCGATCATCGGTTACACGATATTTACCGATGACTTAGTCAGTCTACGGTCCCAAACTCTCATATGAAAATACGGAAGCTGTCGAGATTGGCCGAATAACCTTTACGAAAACGTCGATGTTTACCTATGAGTTAGGAGCCGTAGACCTTAATTTGTTGTCGCCACTGTTTTTCCATGTGAACGATGCCCCTAGAAGGTTGTTAGTTATGTTAAAGTTATAGAGGGGAAAGTGCAAGATACAGGACGAAACCCGTCCTACATTACGCCTAGTTTTCTAACGTGCTCGGTGTATAGCACATACTTTAAACACCATGTAACAAACGGGGGAAAAAAGGTTTTTAAACAATGAAGTCGTGTCAGGAAGTGAATTTCTCTGGGTGAACAACGCTTTAATTTGTGGAAGCTTTTCTGAAGCAATAATTAGCTCTACTATACATTTTTCATCCTTTGTTAGCTCACACAAATAGCGATAAGAACAATCTGGAAGCGATTTTTATAGAAAGTATTACATCAAACATACAACTCTCCTGTTGTATACATAACACAATGATTTCTTTTTTTTTTTTATTATATTCTTATCAGTGAATTACTTGGATTTCACTGTGAAAAACAGTACTAGTGATAATGTAATAGTATGTTACTAGGGTGAGAACGAAGCTCCAGCTAGCTACTATGGTCAAGACAAAGTACGTTGAAGTCTGTGGGCTGGACCAGAGCCAAACAACACTCGCAGTGGTTATGTCACTGTTCAATAATTACAGTTGAAATTACAAAGTCAAGTCAAAGTCAAGGTTAAAGTTGAAGTTACAGTTGCATCTGAAAAAATATACAAATAAAACAAACTAAATACACAGAAAGAAATCGTCTGCCTTTCTCTGTAAAAGAAATTATGCAGTTCAGACATACAGGAATTCCTTCTAATTATCTTTAGCCTTGCTCCTAATCCTAGGACAAGGCAAAAGACAATTAAAACACTAAATACAAAATATAGCTACACACACAGTTCTAGTGCCCTATACACAGAGAAAATATAGTCGAGAGGAACATACAAGCATACAAACATACACTTTCAAACACAAATACAACCACATCCCACTCACCAGTTTGAGGAACTGAGTACAAGGCTGTTCAAACACAGTTACTCTCTCTGGGGTCAACCACTCTGTGTGCTGTTACTCTAGAACTGTAATTAAAAACCTGCATGTGTTATAGTAAACTATAAAAAAAACCTCCTTTTCCTGTTAATGAAATGTTAGAAATTAAAAGAGAATGAATGCTGCCATTTCCAATGACACGCAAAGCTATTGACACGAAAACTCGTTACAATTCAAAATAAGCTGAACGAAAACGCGTATAAATAAATGCCAGCGTACATAAACCAAGCTGCATGAAATACATACAAATGCAAAACCGAACGTGCAAACGAGAAGTAATAAATCAACAGAAAAGTATCAAAATTTCAATATGACTGCTCGCTCTGACTGTCGTTACAGCTCTGCCAAATTCACGTGGGCTGCGTGAGCGAAACTCAAAAAGAAAGAAAAGAAACTCAATGGAAAGGAATGAAAGGAATGGAAGGAATGTAAGAATCAAAGTACTCAAGTACTCAAAATACAACAGTGCCACATACTTCCCCTCTGTTGAAAATGACGTCCCATCATTATCCTCAAACCCACAAGAAGCACACAAACCAAACTTGTATGTCAATGTAAGTCAGTCTAGTAGTGTCAAATACAACTAGTAAATGTGTCTACATACATCTAACTACAACTACTGTACAAAAAAAAATGGCGATACTATCCGATAGATGTACATGTATCTACGTAAATCTAAAGTACTTATTTACAAAATGGTAACACTACTACTACTACTACGACTAACTACAAAACATAACTTTCAAAGGCATGTTGACATTACAACCCACATCTCCTCCCCCTCTTTCGAAAGGTCTATGACCTTAAAGGTCAATGAAAACAAAAACTGACATATTGAAACAAATCTATTTAAAAAAACATGAAAACAATATGATACAAACTGTAAAAAGGCATGACTGCTTGTATTAATCTATGACTGTCAAACTGTCAAGCTCACTCAGCACTCCCGACTTCACCAGAGTATCCAGGGCCTGAACTCTACTATCGACCTGTCGGTCGGCCATCCGATACATAACATAGTCGCCAAACTTGTCTGGTGGCTTTCTCTGTCTGGTTGGTCTGGGTACTCGAGGTGCTGGAATGGGTTTAGTTGCAGTCTCTGTTATGTCTGTACTCGTCTCTGTATTATGCGTCTCTTCTTCTTTAACACTTTGTTCTTCAGTCTGATCTTCAGCCGGCTCATCGTCCTGAAAAGAGAAAGAAAATTCATTATTAGCACTATGAATTTGCTCTGCATTTTCATCTATAGAATCTTCTGTAATCTCTTCCTGATCAGGCTGAGCATCTTCCAGTGAATCTAATCTTTCATACAACTCTGTCTCACCTCTCACTTCGACAGTCTAGAGATTAACTGCTTGATCCGGACTCGACTCTACGTGGGCGTCCCCATATAAGTATGCTTCTGAAGCAAAGCCAGTCATCTCACTGTCCGAGTCTTTCTCAAGTTCTTCTTTGGTGACGTCACCTTTATCTCGGTTACATTCTTCATCCATGGATGCATCCCTATTACAATCAATAGATGGATCTTTATCATCACAATTCTCCTCCTCACTAACTACCTCATCACAGCTCTGATGTGACACCAAAAGCAAGTGATTGCGATGTAAAGTCCTCTCTACATCAGTCTCTTCTGATCTCAGTCTAACACTGGAATGTCTGGCCTTGGTTGTTCTATGAGAACAAATAAAACCGGTTCATATTTGTCCTTTTTCTTATGCTTCCCGTCAAAAGCCAAATTTTTTACTAAAACTTTATCACCAGGTGATAATTTGACGGATACTGCTTTTTTATCATAATAAGCCTTCTGCTTCTTCTGGAACTTCTCTGTATGTTCCATAACTATCCTATGGGTTTTTTCTAGACGGTTTTGTAGGTCCTCTAGGTATTGTCTTGTGGACTCAGGTGCTACAGTCTCTTGTCTGGCCTCTTGAAAAAGAACATCTACCGGCAAGCGAGGGGTTCTACCGAAGAGGAGCTCAAAAGGAGCAACTTTAGTGGTCTCGTGTGGTGTACAGTTATAGTAGTAAACGAGAGAATCGACATACTTCTTCCAATCTCCTTTCTGGTCTTCCTCTAATGTGCCGAGCATACTAAGGAGAGTTCTGTTAACACGTTCAGGGCCAGCATTACCTTCCGGGTGGTAGGGAGAGGTGTGGCTTTTCTTGATACCCATCAGTTTACAGAGTTCATGGATCAGACTGCTTTCAAAATTTACTCCTCGGTCCGAATGAATCCTTGTCGGAATGCAAAAATGAATGAAAAATTCATTGAACAAAGCTTCTGGTGTTGTATGGGCAGTCTGGTTTCTTGTTGGCACAGCTTTGGAAAATTTTGTATAATGGTCAGTGATAACCAGTATAAATACTAATATTTCCTTTGGAAGGTTCGAGAGTAAGGGAGTCTATACAGACTAACTCCAAAGGATAAGAACTCTGCACATTTACCAGTGGTTCCTTTTGGATAGTCTTCTTTCTTCTAACACATCTGTCACAAGTCTCTATCCACTGGTTTACATCTGAACTTACACCTGGCCAGTAAAATCTTTCTCTGATGAGACGTAGGGTTCTACCTTGGTCTGGATGCTCAAAATCATTGTGAATACTTTTAAGAATATCCTTTCTATAGGTTGATTGATTGATTGTATGGTGTTTAACGCCGTTTTCAACTTTATTTCAGTTATATCGCGGCGGCCAGTGCACCTATCCATGCTTTCCTGGAGTCTCTTTTACCAGTACTCCGCACAATTTTCTTTCCAAGTCACTGGCTGCTTTCCCACATAATCATCGTCGAAACAATGGTCAGAGCTGAGAGAGGAATGAATCTTGTCGCAATGACTATCATCAATCCTCGGAAAGAAATTGGCCGAGCCAGGGGTCGTAGCCAGGGATCGAACCCTGGACCCCGTGTTCTCAAGTCCTGCACGCTACCGACTGAACTACCGGGGCTCGGCCCTTTCTATAGGACTCAGGGACAACAAACTGTTCAATAACCCTATCATCCTCTCTAAGAATTCTGAATAGGATACCTCTTTTTATACTAAAGTTTCTATACTACTTTTGCATAGCAAGGTCATCCTTCAGATCAAGATATTTAGGGAGTCGCTTATCTATACAAGCTATTCTGCATTTATCAATTAACTTGTCTTGTCTCTGAGCAGTCCGTATTTCACGAAGCTCTTTTTGTGCAAGTGGACAGCCTGGTTCCTCAATAATGTCGACCAGATTGACAGTGTTTGATGGGATGAGCTCAATATAAGCTGGAGTTACAGCAGTACAAATGGCTTTAACTGTGTTGTCCGGCAGGGTAACCCATTCGCAGTCACTGGAGTCAACAATCTTCTCGTAAGGGTACCTACTCTCTGTATCTGCGTTTTTCATACCAGATCTATACTGGATGTCAAACTGATATTGACCAAGAGCTGATGCCCAACGCTGTCCAGTCGCATCAAGCTTAGCAGATGTCAACACATAAGTAAGTGGGTTATTGTCTGTCAAGACCGTAAAATGGCTAGATGCCAAATAGTCACCGAACTTTTCAGTGATTGCCCACTTTAAAGCTAAGAATTCAAGTTTAAAAGCACTGTACTTTTGCTCAGATTTACTCAGTGCACGGCTCGCATAAGCAATTACCCGTTTTAACCCATCCTGCTTCTGATATAAATCGGCTCCAAGAGCTTTGCAAGAAGCATCCGTGTGGAGTTCAAAAGGAAGTGAAAAATCCGGGTAAGCTAAAATAGGAGGAGAAGAAAGTAGTTCCTTGATATGATCAAAAACTTCCTGCTCCTTCTCAATCCAATTCCAAGACACTGATTTGGACTTACCACCTTTATTAGGTGATGTCGGAGGTAAAAGACTATAGTCTTTGATAAACCTGCGGTAGTAACCAGCAAAAGCTAAAAACGATCGCAGTTCATCTGGGTAACTAGGCGTAGGCCAGTTCTGTACTTAGTCAATTTTTGAAGGGTCAGTTTCAATACCTTCTCCACTGACTACATGGCCAAGGAAATTGACACTAGATTTGTAAAAACAACACTTTTCAGGAGCAAGCTTCAAATTAGCCTCCTGTAACTTAGTTAAAACAATGTCGAGTCACTCCATATGTTGCTCAAAACTATCACTGAATATGATGAGATCATCTAGGTAGATTAGACATATCTTTATGTTCAAATCCCCTAAAATATCCTGCATAATACGCTTGTATGTTGATGGGCTATTGGTTAAACCAAATGGCATTTTGTTATATTAAAAAAATCCGAGGGTGCCAACAGTAAATGCAGTTCTTTCTTTGTGGGACTCCTCAACTTCTATCTGATGGTAACCAGACTTCATGTCCATAGTGGTAAAGAATTTAGCACCATGCAAACAATAAAAAATTTCTTCAAGTCTAGGAAGAGCAAATGAGTCCTTCACTGTAATGTCATTCAACTGACGATAGTCCACAAAAAGACATAACTTTCCATTTATCTTTCTAACTAAAACAACGTTAGAAGAATAAGGGGACTTCGACGGTCTAATAACTCCAGCTGCAAGTAAGCCTTCGATATGCTGTCTAACTTCCTCAATCATATTCAGAGGAATCCGTCTATGTCGCTGTTTAAAAGGTACATCTATGACGAGATCTATTCGGTGTTTGATTCTGTTGCATACATCAATATCTGTGTCGCTAGCGGAGAAAATTTCACCATGTGTTTTCAAAAGATCAATAAGTCTCTGCTTATCACTGGGATTTAACAAATCTTCTTCATCAATGTTTAATTGGTTTAAGATCTCATCCCTTGTGTTGTCCTCAGTCTTAGTAAACACTTCTTCCTCAACGGTCACTGGTTGAATTTCACAAATGATGGCTCTAGGAGCTATGGTGACTGTTTGGGTGCTAAGATTGGATAAGGATACTACCACTTGTTTCCTCTGTCTAGAATCAAACTGTATGACAGAAGGAGTAACATCTACAGACGCTGGTAACTGACTATCTTTGCTTTCCTGGATGATAGCAGTAGTGCATGGGAAGTCTAAAACTTTGTCGGTTGTGCCTATAACTTGTACTGTTTGGTTAGGACTAATACTTACCTTTTTGGTTAAGGTATTTCTAACCACAGCTAACCTATTTCTGTTTTTCTTTAAGTCTTTTTCAAGAATGAGAATGGACCTAAAACTCAGGTACCATGGAGTGAAAAGGTTGGCTTTTTGAAGAAATTGTTCTCCATAACAGGATTTACAGTCTTCCATCAACTCTTGAAGGATGTTGGTCCCTAATATGACAGGTGTCTTTGCTGAATACTGTGTATCCGGAGTTACCAAGAATAAACACGGTATTGGTTTAGCATTTGATAATCCTTTTGAAACAGCAATGTCTACTTCAATATATCCTGTGTACGGCAAACTTTGACCATCCGCACACTCAATATTTAAAATATCACCAACTAGATATAACTCACAGTTAAGATTAGACTCATAAAAAGATTGTGACACAAGGCTGACACAACTACCTGTGTCTAACAATGCCCGAACAGAATGAGTGCTAAGAAGTATGTCTGCCTCATTCACATCTCCAACTAATCTGGGATCATTGTTACTAAAAGAGGTGCTCAAGTCAGATCCCGCGACAGGAGCACACACTAGTTTGGGCAGTCCTTGGGAGAATGACCCTTGGATTTGCATTTAGGACAAACAAGTTGCGCAAGTATAATTGGACATTTATACTGAACATGACCTCTTTGGTTGCACAGGAAACAAGTTGGAGCAAATGTATCCTCTGCCTTGGGGTCGGAAGGCTTGTTCTGTTTGTTGTCGTTGGACTTCTGGTTCCCTCCTCTCCTCTGCCTCCTATTCCTCCAATTACCTTGCTGGGTCGCTTGGTTTGAAGTCTAATTTTGTCCTTTTTCAAGCTTGTCGATTCGTTCATTGATCTGTTTCAACAACTGCTTGATCTCCGAATCTTCTTCCTTCTTTTCAGGTTGGACAGTTGGTTTACATGGTCTCTTATCCGGGTCTGTATCCTTTAAGTCAGCTTCTAATCTCCTGAGTTTTCGCTTGAACTCATCATATGAAGAATCTTTATCGCACTGATATGCCGACATAAGTTTTAATTCTCTGCGCAGGCCAGAGTGCAATACCTGCTTCAAAATGTCAGTGTCATGTCGAGCAAGGCCTTTAAGTTCCACTGCCTTATCAAACAACTCTTCTAATCTTGCGGCAAATGACTGAACACATTCACTGGCTTTTTGTTTGCATGTATAAAACTTGTTCATGATGCTCTCTGAAGTCTCGATAGTACCATAGTCGCTCTTTAGCTTTTCTAAGACTTCCATTAGAGAGACTCTTGGGCCTAATCTACGCAGCTTATCACTCGCACTGCCCTTTAACGCTCTCCTCATACCAAATAGGATCTGTTCCAAATAGGATCTGTTCCTCGCTAAAATTTCTAGTCTCCATGACTGAGGTAGCTTCATATTTAAATGTGTCCCAATTTACCTCTCCACGCCCTTCCTCACCAAAAAAAATAGAGAATTTTGGGTAATGGTGTATCTCAGGGCGAGGTAATTGTTCAGTGGTTCTACCAGGGAACTCACGAGATGGAGTTTGAAGTTCACTAACAAGTCGTGACAGCCTGACAACATAAGCCGTAGAACCAACCTGAGGCTGAAAACCCAAAGTGGGTAGAGTCTGAATCATCTGTACCTCAGCCTCTGACATGCCTCCAACAGCCTCTCCCATCTTATCACACTCGTCAGTCTTAACCTCTGTAGAAGCCATGGTTAAGTAACACGAACAATCCAAAAGCACCATATCCATGTGCAATATACAATTGAATCTTGAATCTTGAAGTAAAATATTTTGTACAGTATTCGGTCAGCAGAGGTTGAGCGTTACACTACATGCCTTATATTACCCAGATCTCTCTATCAGTCGATTGTGAATATCTGCTTCTAAATAAATTCCTCGTACTCACAGCAGAATTAAAAGTTAACCAGGTGAGTGTGGTTCCACCCAATGAGCACACTACCTGCCTTCAGGATAAACATATAAAATCACGTGGGGCCGTAAACATTCATTAAATCTTTCTCAAGTGCAGATCTTTAACAGTTATTTTTGACACTCAAGTCAGTAGTGATGATTTTCGAGGCTTTTGTGTGTTTAGTCTTGCCACTGGTCGCTGTCTCGGTGTCCACAGATGAAGTGCCATGTTCGAGGTTCGAGTACGAATACAGGGTAATTGAACAGCTTGTCAACCTTACAAACAGACTTGTCGAACTGGAGAAATCAAACACAGAAAAAGACAGAACTATTCAGAATCTTATAGAAGGTAACTTTCTATACAATGCTTAAATGACTTAAATCGTAATCACCCATTAATGCCTGTACTATTAAAATTAAGGATATAAAGAGATCGAAAACCGATTATGGTCTGCAATGCTTGTGTGATTGGCACACATAAAACTCTTCAAAAAACAACAAAACTTGACCAAACCTCTTGTGAGTCTTTTGTAGGATATTTATTTTTAATTCATTCAATTGTTTAATGCAGACAGAAACTTGGTAAATACTCCGTAGTAAATGTATTTAATATTTAGTCTAAATAGCTTCGGAACATTTGGTCTAGATCGGAAGAATAGTCTTCTAGTATGATAGCTTTTTTGAGTCATCTCAACTAAAAAAAAAAAACATTCATTCATCGCTTCGAATTGTGTAGGGATCTTTAATAGAAAAATATGATCAAAATATCATGAATAAAGTATTACGGTGCAAGATGGATATTATTTTTACTTGTTTTATCTTCAGCATCTTATATCAGCAAAACAAATACATTTTAGTTGGTTAACCATGGAACATTTCTGTGAAATTATTAAAAAAAAAAATCTCTGGTTAAGGAGGACACCCTTTAAAGGTTCTTTTCTATTTTTAGCTACATGGTTCATCTTGTTCAGTTGAGCATATTTGTAGAGGGTCTTTCGGTGAACATGAAATTTTGTCTGGATAACATCTTGAACGAGTTGATATTAGTCCTCGTCGGTCAAAATTTGGATCACTGGGACAGATCTTACAAAACAAAACTCTGAAGGCTCCATTTTTGGTCAAGTTTTCTCAGAATATTTGTCTTGTTAATATCTCGGATGAGTTTAAAAATGGGCCTCGTCGGTCGATAATTCATGTGTATTGGACGAAAAATGTTGCCTCTAGAGTGAACTCAAGTTTTTGCCAGTCCCAGTGCCCTACGTTTTGACTTCACATGAACATTTTTATTACCTCAGAGATATCATCACGACGAAATGTACTGACCAATTTTCACGAGTATTATAGACAGCCAAGTTGGCTTCAAGAAGAATGTACGTATTTCGTTAAAAAAGCCCACATAAAACTTGAGATTCCCGTGGTGGGAGATAATTCTAAACTAAGTGGCATTATTGGAACACACTGGGTGTGAATCACTAGGTGATGCTGCATACCAAATATTACACCTTTAAGCCTTTCGGTTTGGAACAAGAAGGTTTTTAAGGTATTCACCATACAAGTCCGTATAAAATTTGTGTTCCCCCCACCCGAGCGGGGCCAAATTTGACCCAGAGGCCTCATTTGAAAAACCTTAGTAGAGACCCACTAGATGATGCTACATAGATACTATACCTGTAACCGTATCTGTATTCTTACGAGAAGATTTCCATGTTTTCACTTAATAGTTAATACGATCGTCTAAATCGTGTAACACCCCCCCCCCCCCGCATGAGGTCGACTGGACAAACTAAACAGGAAAAAAAAAGCATACTAGATGATGCTACATATCCAATGTCACAGTTTAAACCTATCAGTTTGGAACAAAATCATTTTCAAAGTTTTCACAATATAAGCCCATGAAATACGTGTTATCCGAGGTGGACCCAACTTTGACCCCAGGAGTATCAACTGAACAAACTTAAAAGGCACACAGGATGATGCTACACACCAAATATTACCGCTAAAATCCTGTCAGTCTGGAACAAGAAAAAAATCAAAGTTTTTAATATACAAGCCCATGTAAGACGTCTGACCTCATAAGCGTGGCTTATCTTAACCCATATGTACCACTTAAACAAATTTGGTAGAGGTCCACTACATGATGCTACATAGCAAGTCTTACCACTCTAAACCTTTTGGTTTTGAAAAAAAAATCACCATACAAGCCCATCTAAACCTTGCTACCCCAAGGGCGGGGCTAATTTTGATCCTAGGTGCATCATTTGAATAAACTTGGTAGAGATCCGTGTAATGATGCTGCAAGCCGAGTATTACAGTTTTAAGCGTTTTGGTTTAGAACTAGAAGTTTTCACAATAAAAGCCCGTCTAAAACTTTCGACCCCCGGGTCAGGACCAATTTCAACCCTACGGGCATCATTTATTAGCCCTGGAGAAGTTTATTAAAGATTTACCAGATTTTCCCTTTTTTGTTGCCTTTGCAATCAGAGTTCTGCTTGGAATTCAACTCTTTCAAAAACATAAACAGACATTGAAAGACTCTGACCAAAGCAACTTTTCTGTGAACTTTGTCTGTTGGTCAGAAGAAGAATATGCTAAAAAAAAAAAATGTTGACTACAGACAACAGGCGGTCACAAAAGCTTCCCATTAGTACTTCGTTCTCAAGTGAGCTAGCAGCTGCTGTCCATGACTGCATTTAATTTATGATTTATGTTCTTCATTTCCTCCCATTCTATTTGAGATATAGCTCCAAAACAAGCAAAAAGTATAAATTGTAAATTCGAACCGGCTGCTTGTCGACATTATTGGATCAAGTCAGCGGAGTAGTTGACTGTAATCAGCATGTTACAGAGGCTCATGCATCGTACTAGTTTCACTTAATTTAACCTAATGGTGATAAATAGATTTAAACAAATGAAAAAACCCTTTTCTGGCCGACTGTCTTATAAGATGTCCTCGAGTCCGCCATCTTGGATCACCCCCTTTTAAAAAAAAAAGATGTATCAACGCTATATAATATGCAAAAAAAACCAATGAAATTTAATCGAATTTTGTTCTGGGTTTTACTACAGATAGGCATAGGACGGACAGACATCGTAGATTAAAAAATTCCACTAGTCAGCCATTCTGGATCCAATCCAGTGAAAAGTTAGCGGAAAATCAACAAGTTACAGAGACTCGTTTATCGTGGAAGTTTCATTACATTTCTACCGAATGATGATACGAAAAAAGGTCTAAAGAAATGACAACTTCATATATCTGGCCGACAGCTACTACAAAGTGACCGCCAGTCAGCCATCTTGGATCAAATTTAAAAAAATAATAAAAAAAAAAAAAAAAGAGAGAGAGAAAAAAAAAAAAAAAAAAAAAATGGATTTCCATTTAATTACAGAGCAAAAAAAAAACTTAAAATCTTATTGAAGTTGGTGCAGGATTCTTCAGATATCGCTACGGACAGACATATAATGCTTTGACCATATTCATCGCCTTCGGCAGACAGCGAAGGGGATGGAGGGCTTAAAAGTCGGATATATGTGAACGCATGCTCTGTCGTGTATTTAGTATACTTTTGAAATTTAATTAATCTGAACGTAGCGTAAAGGTCCAGCTTTATTCATTACTACGCCTTTTTTTCCCAGGAATAAAGCGAGCGGAGAACATATGGGGCCGTCCAGGAGGTTCGGTGTATGTTACCTGGGGGAGAAGCGAATGTCCGAAGGAAAGTGGAGTAGAGCTAATTTATAGAGGTTATGCTGGGGGTTCCTTTTACTCTCATACAGGGGGTGCAGCCAACTACATCTGTCTTCCTGAAGAACCTACCGGGGGCAATTACAGTGATAACTTATCAAAATATGGCTCATTTGTGTATGGGGCGGAATACAAGTTTAGTTACTCTCAAGATGCCGCACAGGTTCAGTTTATCGGAAGTAATCTTAACGACCATGACGTACCGTGTGCGGTATGCAGGTCTCGGCGCCCAGCGATGGTGATGATTCCAGGACGTAGCGATTGCTATGATTCTTGGGCTCTTGAGTATAGAGGGTATTTGGCAGCAGGAAGCTATCATCTCGATGCAGCCTCTGAATACGTTTACCTTGATGCGAATCTTGAGATGCTGGATGGTGGGACAGCAGCGCTCTATGGGTTTTTCTTTTATCTTGTTGAAGCACGTTGCAGCTCGCTCAAATGCCCACCGTATGTGAACGGACGAGAATTATCCTGTGCTGTCTGTACCAAATAAACGCTTTACTACAAAAGTTCCGAGGCTCAAATTTATTTCAAAGACTGACATACTACATTTTTTTTTTTTTTTTTTGTCTTACTTTTTTTCATCGTCGCTACTGATTGACCATATGGGCAGCCACCCCCTGAAGCTGTGAGCACTTCTTGTTTTTTATCAGGGTGGGGGGGGGGGATAGTGCAAGATACAGGACGAAACGTATGCTAAGTTACGCTCGGTTCTTTAACTTTCTCGGGTGTATAGCACCGTCATTTGGGACCTCAATTTAAGTCTCACCCGAAAGAGATTTAGTAATTCTAGTTGGCCAGCTGTGAGTGTCGAACCCACTTCCCAAAATATCCCTAAATTACAAATCCTGTGCTCTACCACTTGACCTAATCCGGGGGACTTATGCTTCATTGGCTCTAATACTTATTTTTATACTGGCAAACTACTTCTGATAATAACGTTGCCCTCCCCCATTCGTATGTGAACACTGGCTTGAAACATTTTTTCGTAATCTACTCCAGACAAAACTTTACAATGTCGTATTTTACAACCCTGAAGGTGGATGCTTATGAACACACTGTTGAAAATGGAGAAAATAATGATTACCAGCATTTCTTTGTTTTCCCATTATTTTTCTACCTTCTGAAAGAGAAAATCCTATCATTTGAGCCACATTCAATTTGTAGTTGTAGAATTCTTTAAATAGGCCTACGGATATGTCTGAAATTTACCAGTCAGGTATTACAGGGTTAACTTTCTCAGCGCTAGATATATACCTCGACCCGTTTCGACAGCCCAAAATCAATCTACAGTAACTTAGACAGATGTCTTTTTATACGTTTGACTAGACAAGCGCACAGTATAGATCAAACATATAAATACATAAAAACTCAAAGCTTCCCCTAATATTCGGATGAGTACAAAAATCCTGCATGCTAACAAAGCCGAAAGCAATTTAACTGGCTTATAGCAGCCCGTCATTCTCGGGAAAGATTTCAAACTGGCCTAGTTGAAGATCGACACGGTCAGCTTAAGTAGCTAAAATAATGATTAGCATGTTACTATGTAACGTTTCGTTCAAAATAATTTATCAAGCAATGATTTACAAAAAGTATAAATTGATGGGATTTACCATAGTAGAGGCAAAGGGAAAGATAAACTACAATGTTTTATCAAAATCCAAATGGAACTTATTTAAGTAATGTCAGATTGTTCAAATTATCATGATAAATGTGCTGTTTTTTTCTATTATTATTTGAATTACAAATACGAAACTGAACATATGAGAACTGTTTATTATTAACTGAAGGAGAAGAAAAGGACGAGATTTTAAATTGTGCACAAATATTTATTTAAGTGGCTGGTCGATCAATTTAAATCTTTATTCTCAATTGCGTACAAATATTAGATAAAGTCATGCGTGATCGTTGTCAATAGGCTCTTTTTAAGGGACAAGCCTATTAAACGAACTTAATACAAGGAAGTCTTAAGTGTTTACACAACTATAATTCTTTGAAATTGATATGATGCACCGGTAAGTTGACTTTTTGGAAAGAAATAGATCCATCAAAGGCAAATTATATTTATTTGTTTCTATCCCCTATTCTGTGGCATATAGAAAATTCCCCGTATTTCAATAGAAATCAGTGTTGTTGCAATATGTTCACTAAGTGAAATTGCATTTCAAACAGACAACAAATAAATAATCACCATTCAATTAACTCAAAGGTAAAAATATACATCTAGGACGAAATCACTGTCATGGATTCCCTATGCGTCCGCCCTTTAAGTGTGCATGCGCGCATCTTGGTTGGTATTCTAAATGCCTATAGACATCAACCTAGTGGTGAAATTATACTCTAGCTTACATAACAAGTATGCCTTTAATTTTCCGGAAAGTGCAGTCTGATCTTAAATCCACATCGTTCGGTACTTTGTCAGATAATTTGACAAAAAAATAAGCTTTATTCATAGTGCAGTAGATCTATATGCATCTTTAGAAGTGACTTCGAATATCTATTTCATTTATTTAGCATTACAAGAGTTAACCCCAATCTGCTAAATAAGTGATCTGAAACTTTGAGACCGATAGCAAAAAGGCAGAATTTCGCTTGTTCAAAGTTATTATTATTTTTTTTTTTTTTCGGGGGAAGGGGTATCTCCTTATTGGATAGTATAGATCAAAGTCTAGACTGCACCTTATGTGCAGTCTGATCTTGATATACACTCTCCGCAAAACGTCCTTGAGTAGCTCAGCACTACAAGGGTTAATACCAAACAGGAAGTCATGTTTTTTACCGCAAGTGACCGTGTTCTACACTGTTTGCGAAACGTCTTTGAGTCGCGCTTAGAAATACAGGGGTTAATACCAAACAGGAAGTCACATGTTTTTACCTCAAGTGCTTTGGTTTCTACGCCTGTGTCTGAAAAAAAAATCGTGAGTTTGTGTTTATAGACCTTGAGCCACCAATAGGCCGGACCCGGGGGGGGGGGTGAGGGGGGAGGCGAGGGCGCGGATTTTCGGCACTATTATTTTCTGAGACCCCAATGTCTTCTGAACACATTGTCAGTCTGCCACGAGCGGGACATATATGACGTCAACGTTGCCAAAGGTATGTAAACAAACAAGATGGCGACCGAGCATCCATTTCTTTCGCTTAATAATTTCATCGGCGATAAACATGTTCGATGGACACATTTTTCATATCTTTGTAGTGAATGTTATTCGGGAAACAAATGTTCTGTTTATTTTTCATATTTTTATTAGGTACTATATGTGTCTGTTTCTGTAAAACAGCTGTTGTGACTTTAGATATGAGTGTATTTACACATCTTAAAATGTTTCTGGCATTTAATGTAGAAAATGAAATGAAAATGTAACCTGCATGGCGTTTCATTAATTCAAAAGTGTACTTGGTGACCTTTGACCTCTATAACTCGCAAATGTCTCGTATATTTCCCATGTACTACGCATTCGTTTTCTCCGCCGTGCATTGTTACGGGAGATCACTCCTTCCTTACTGCGTAGCTTCTTCCCGCATAAAATCAATACCTAAAAACTGTGTTAGGGAGAATTCTCTGTAAGTTGTTGGTCCTTTAAACCTCGAAAAACGAGGATCTTTTCCGCAAGGGTTCGAATCTTTGTAATTAGAGCTATGCATTTGTTGCGAGCTTTCATGTTCGTAAGATGGGGGCTCGTCTTGGAAGGGCCATTGAGCCATTTGTTGTCTAAATAATAGACTTACTGCCTCATAAGGCTTTCTGTCATCAAAATGATGATATTTAGGAGGGGGTGTGTTGCGGGAGATCACTCCTTCCTTACTGCATAGCTTCTTCTCGTATAAGATCAATACCTCACAAGTGCCTTTGGGAGAATTTTCTTTAGCTCAGTGGTTAAAGTGTTGCTCTTTTAAACCACAAATAAGGATCTTTTCCGCACAGGTTACTAGTTATTACCCGTAACGATAACTTCTTTTTGCACTTAATATCCGTTATCAGCACTTATATAGCATTTTTCTAATATTTGTACAATACAACTTGAGTGCCGCAGTATATGGGCGATATGCACGAGCGGCAAAGGTATTACTGTTGAATATTGTAGGTTACCGTAAATTTTGTAGCGTCATCAGTAAGGTGAGCATGCTTTTAAAAGTCGGACAGATACTTTTTTTTGCGTGATCAAAGAATAGAAAAAAAAATCGCTTAAGCAATAAATCAGTAGCCATTATGCAGATTTCTTCATAGTGGCTATTAAATTCTAACAAACACTGAGATTCATCCTCTTGCAGAAGTGGATTTAACGACGTATATCACAAGTTTTTCTAATGGACAGATTTAAAAAACAAAAACGTTGCACATATAGAGCTCATCATGTCTCCTGGAGATTACAGCCAAGAAAGATATGGGTCACCGTACTCGTTTCTCAGAAATTTGCTTTTTTTTGAAAAAGGTATATACAGTTCTAAAACTCAGCTTATAGTCGATTGAATATGCTTTTCTTTAAAAGTCTGTTAAACAGGAAAATACCGGAAGAATATACAAATATACACCATTTTAATGAAAATTAACTTGGTTTTGCACAAAAAGTATATAAAAGCCTGTTTTTGAGCATGGTAAATGGACAAAAGGCATGTTATATATAGACCAATGAGTTAAAAGGGAGATAATTTGACCGAATTAAGGGTTATTCTTTAATAAATACATACTTTCTATTGGACAGGTTTTTCTTAAAATTTCCACACTTATAGTATTTATAATTCTAAACAATCAGAAAAAATAAAAACGGCACCTATCCGTGCTTCTTTCGTTAGAAAACAGTGATGAAGGTCACAGTGGAAATATATATTTTTTTTTCAAGGGAAAAAAAAGATAAAAGCTCAGCAGACATAATAGGAAAATGAGAAATTGCTCGTTAGGAACGATTTCTCCTACTCCTACAATAATTTTCAAAGTGAAAACAGCTATACTTCCACAGCTTTTAATTTCCTATTTCTGTTTGCTTGTTTGGTGTGTAACGCCGTGTCAACAGTATTTTAATTATTTCACGGTGACAGTTCACAGATCCATTTTTTTCTCTTTACTAATACTACCCGAAGAAAGTTCTACACGTTTCAGTGCACCAGTAGTATTACCATGTGTGCGAAAAATACATGTGTGCAGTATGGATGCGCGCGAACATTTCTGAGATACGTCGTTAATGCATCTTCGTAATGCATTATACCATCACGTAATTATGGACCCATAAAATCCATTTTGTCTAACAACCGGGTACGTCGCGAAGTTGGTCCTCTAGCATGCAAAAAATTGACAAATAACAAAAATTTTGCACCAAGATCAGCCTGCGCAGGCTGCGCAGGCTGACCTGAATCGATACTTTTTGCAGATACAATAAATCCCTTTTCACAGAGGATTGCTCATATTTTGTGATAGAAGTTCCGTTCATTGCTGAACACAATTAATGTGCTTCCTGTAGACCTTAATGTGGATAAATATATGTTGATCTTACACCAGAAGATTTATAATCAGATGAATTCAAGTCATGAATATTTTCTCGTAAAATAGGATTCAGAACAAGTCGCTTCAATGAAACGAGTAAAAGAATAATAATTGTACATCCTTGCTCTCTTGAATGATTCAAATAGAAAATGAAAAGAATACACTATTGGCACGTACATTTAACAGAAGAGATTCAGGATTGTCTTAAATACACTTAACTATCCATCACTAGAAGCGTACGTTGCCTCAGCATTCTTAGGGCTACAGGAATGTCAAAGGACGTGTCTCATCGATTTTTGATGACCGTGTTGAAATAAAGTCCTCGTGCCTATAGTTTAAGTAATAAATAACCAGGTGAGCGTGATTCTACCCTGATGACTCCTATTGTCGTCAGGTTAAACATATATATATAAGCTCAGGTAGGGCTGTAAATATTCATTAGATCTTCCTTCAGTTTTGCTGTTTTACAGTGAATCTTTGGATTTAAGTCAGTAAATATGATGGTGGGTTTTTTTTTGTGTTTCGTCTTACCACTGATCGCCTTTTCGGTGTCCGCAGATGAAGTGTCATGTTCGAGGTTCGAGTATGAATACAAGGTAATTGGACAGCTTGTCAACCTGACAAACAGACTTGTCGAGTTGGAGAAATCAAACGCTGAAAAAGACAGAACTATTCAGAATCTTACAGAAGGTAACTATCAATATAAATAGCTTACAATTACATTATTTCATGGAGTCTGGGGAATCTGCTAGGCGGGGAACTTTTAACAAAATTTAATTCAGAAATCTTTATTTGGACCTTGGAATGAACGACTTGCCCTAAAATAAAACCCGAAACGACTTAATGCATATTATTTTTCGTTGTGTGTAAAATGGTAGTAGTTGTAGTAGACCAGTTTTCAATCGCCAGTTTTACCGCTCTTGCTTAATCTTGTTGATTCAGAACAAGGTTAAGATTGTAAGCCCCGATCCAAATCAATAATATTGTAGATCAATTGACCGTCACCCAATTTTCTGAGAATAAATACTGAATTTTCCCTTTGATAAGCTGCAACGTGGGGAAACATGAGCTTTAAGAATTGTAAAAGGGTTTTAGAGAATTTGATCGTTTGTTGCGATCGAGTTCATTACTTTAGACTGGCGACTATATCGAGCCTGAAGGAGAACTTTTCACCATTTTAGTGATAGAAAGGCTTGACATACTCCACATTTATCATAGTCTAAGTGAATAAAACAGAGAAACGCTACTTTTAAGTAAGATAAGCGTGTTAATTAATGCCTAATTTGTTAGTTATCTATTAAAGGTGGCCCTTCAGATTTTGGGACGAAAATTTTACAAAAATACAAAACAATCATCCTTATACTCCCAAAGCCTTTTAATTTTCATTCATAAAACCCCAGTAGTCGAAAATCATCCGACAACAAGAGAAATCAGAGATTTACTACGGCCCACGTCGACACCGACGGGAAACACGGTCTATTTTTACATGAGCAACTCGCTCATTTACATACCGGAAATACACAGACGAAGCTTCAAACATAGCGTCCGAAGAAGACATTATGGAAAGTAATTACATGTTTGTTATGTTATGGAATTTAAGCGTCATTAGTCACGTGCCAGTCACTTGACATTCCCACAATGCTTTTTTTGATTTCTGGCGCGAAATCTAAAAATACCTTAAGAGGCTACGTAGCCTTTTAAGGGAACACTTTCAAAAAAAAAATTGTTTTTGTAATTTTATGATTCTTAATTATTGATGATTTATATTGTTTTTTCATATAAATTTCAGTGACACACACACACACACACACACACACACACACACACACACACACACACACACACACACACACACATATATATATATATATATATATATATATATATATATATATATATATATATATATATATATAATTTGGTGAGATGTGAAAAATCTAAATACCCACCTTTAAAAATGCTTTTATCCCGCTATCTTGCACTGTAATAGTTACTTTTTTGCGCATATCTGCCAACCTGACGATTTTAATGACACGTGAAAGTATGGCTGAAATTAGAGCATTACCATGTTAACTTAAAAAAAAAATGTGCTCACTAGTTTATGTACTCACTGACTCCATGCTGCTTGGCGACGGTAAAATAAAAAAAAAAAAGGGGGAAAAAAAAAAGGGAAAAAAACACAAAAATAAGTCGGAAAAAAACTTCATAAAACAATGTTGGACACGTAATATATTTCATTATGTTAATACAGGCCAGGTTCGCAAATTATCAAGTAGGATAAAGTAGTACTGCAGCCTGGTTTTATATAGAAATTCATCCGTATCGTAGAAAATTGAAAGTATTTGAATAGTGTGCGAGCAGGCCGTTACAAAATGTGCGACATATAGTATGTACTGCATATCCAGCAAATGGTATACATTTTATGATCATAAAAAAAAGAGAAATAAGATGTTTTATAAACAGGAAGCACAGGTGGACTTCTATCCGGATTTGTAGAATTTCATACAAATATTTACAGGTACTTGATGATTTGGCTTAATTTCTCTCTGAAATGAATCTAAAGAAGGAGTGAATGTTTTCAGAACTTTGTTTTCCGTTACAGATATTCCTGTAATGATAAAACTTTTTACATTAATTGCAATGCAGACTTTATCGCATAGACAACAGAAAGTCTAAGAAACGTCGGACATGACGGACGGACAGACGGGCAACGGAAATCATACCAAGACATAATTACTATCTGCTGATCTTGGGACAGTTGGGTTAACAGACTTAGAAGAGGTTCACATGAAGATACTACATACCAAACATGACAGCTGTAAGCCTTTCGGTTTGGAACAAGAAGATTTTCATCAAAGTTTTCACAATACAAGCCTATGTAAAACTTGTAACCCCCGGGCGGGGCTAATTTTAACCCTAGGGACCTCATTCTAAAAGAAAAGAATTAGTAGAGGCCCACTGGTTGAAGTTACATACCAAACGTTACAGCTCCAGCCCTTATTGTGTTGGAACGAGACGATTTTCAAGTTTTATTTCTATACGATCATGTAAACCGTGCGACTCCTGAAAAGGGCCAAAATACAAAAAAGTTTCAAAGTTTTCACAATATAAACCCATGCATATTTTGTGACGCACACGGTGGGGCCAATTTTGATCCCAGGGATATCAAGTGAACAAACTCGAAAAACGAACACGAGAAAATGCTACATACCATTTTTTTTTTTTCAACTTTTCAATAGACAAGCCAGTGTAAAACCTCGTGACCCCCTGGGCTGGCAATTTTGAAAATTAGTCTACTGCACGATGCTATATAACAAAAAATATTACCACTTAAACCTGTCGGTTTTGACAAAAAGGTTTCAAAATTGCACTATACAAGCCTATGTAAACTTGTGACTCCAGGGCGGGGCTAATTTTGACCATAGGGGTATCATTTGAGTAAACTTGGTGGAAATCTACTCGACGATAATACGTACCGAATAACACAGCTCTGATTGTTTTCGTTTAGAACAGGAAGATTTTCAAAGTTCTCACTATAAAAGCCCATCATAAATGTATGACTCCTGGGAGGGGACCAATTTTAACCCCAAGGGCATCATTTCATAGCCCTAGGCCTTACGACTTCGGAGAATGAAATTATTGAAGATTTACCAGATTTGTTCTTTTTTGTTGCAATAGCAACCAGAGTTCTGCTTGTTTTTTTTTTTTTTTTTTTCTTTCTCTTTTTTTTTTAAACATTGACAGACATGAAAAACCTTGACCCAAGCAGCATTATTGTGAGCCTTGGTTGCAATCTGCCTTCTGGTTCATAGGGGAAGGTGTTTAAAGAATTCCTTTACGCCGGACAACAGTCTGTCACAAAAGCTCGCAATGAGGTCTTCGTTCTCAGGTCAACTAAAAAGGTGTCATGCATCACAGCATTGAATGTTTACGTATATCTTTGAATTCTATTTTATATTTCCTCCCATTCTAGTTGAGAAATAGCTCCAAAACAAACAAAAAGGATGAAATTACGAATTCAAAATGGTCGCTCTTCAGCCATCCTGTATCAAATTAGACGAAAAATTGACAGGAATCAGCATGTTACAGAGGTTCATGCATCCTAGTAGTTTCACTAAATTCAACCCGATTGTGATAGAGAAATAGCCGCCAGTCGGCGATCTTTGAACAAACTATCCCCATCCCCGAAAAAATACTATATCAGCCATATATAATATGAAAAACATCAATATAATTTCATTTAATTTGGCTCTAGGATTTTGGAGATATAGCCCCAGATAGACGAATGGACGGACAGAAATCGTAAATTCAAAATGGCCGCTAGTCAGCCAATTTGGATCCAATCCGAGGAAAACTTAGCAAAAACAGCACTTTATAGAGGCACACGCATCCTAGAAGTTTCAAACAAGTCACCAATTGGTGATGAAAAACAGCTCTAAACACATGAAAAATCTATATTTCTGGCCGACTGCTTCACATAAAATGGCCGCTAGTCAGCCATATTGCTTCGGACGAATGGACGAACAATACTATTACTGTATCACTCGCCTTCCGTTCGGGGGATGACAACGGATGTATGCGAAGACATGCTCATTTGTGTATGTCGTAAACTTATGAAATTTCATATCTCTAGAATGATCCAAACTTTAACTTACAGGTCGCGCTTCTTTCCATTACTACGCTTTTTTATTTCAGAAATAATGCGAGTGGAGAATACAAGAGGTCGTCAAGGAGGTTCGGTGTATGTTAGATGGGGGAGAAGCGAATGTACGGTGCAAAGTAGAGCAGAGCTAATTTATAGAGGTTATGCAGCAGGTTCCCATTACTCTCATAAAGGGGGAGCAGCCAACTACATCTGTCTACCTGAAGAACCTACCTGGGGCAACTACAGTGATTACATATCAAAATATGGCGCATTTGTGTATGGGGCGGAATACAAGTTTGATTTCGCTCAAGATGCCGCACAGATTCAGTTTATCGGAAGTAATCTTAACGACCATGACGTACCGTGTGCGGTTTGCAGGTCTCGGCGCCCAGCAATGGTGATGATTCCAGGACGTAGCGATTGCTATGATTCTTGGAATCTGGAGTATAGCGGATATTTGTCAGCAGGAAGCTATCATAACGATGCAGCCTCTGAATACGTTTGCCTTGATGCGAATCCTGAGATGCTGGATGGTGGGACGGCAGCGCTCTATGGGGTTTTCTTCTATCTTGTTGAAGCACGTTGCGGCTCGCTCAAATGTCCACCGTATGTACACGGACGAGAACTAGCCTGTGCTGTCTGTACGAAGTAAACGCTTTTCTACAAAAGTACCGAAGCTTAAATTTATTTCAAAGTCAGCGTCAAAAACTGACATATTACAGTTGTTTGTTTTACTTTTTTCATCGTCGCTACTGATTGACCATATGGGCAGTACCCCCCTGAAGCTGTGAGCACTTCTTGTTTTTTCCGGGGGTGGGGGGGGGGGGGGAATAGTGCAAGACACAGGACGAAACGTATCCTAAATTACGTTCGGTTCTTTAACGTTCTCGGGTGTATAGCACCGTAATTCGGGACCTCAATTTAAGTCTCACCCGAAAGACGTTTAGTAATTTCAGTTGGCTAGCCGTGAGTGTCGAACACACTTCCCGAAGTATCCCTAAATTACAAATCCCGTGCTCTACCACTTGACCTAATCCGGCTGACTCAGGCTCCAGTTAATAGCTAATAGTTATTTTTGTACTGGCAAACTACTTCTGATAATAACATTGTCCTTCCCCTCCATTAGTGTACAGTGGCTTGAAACGTTTTTTTTTTTTCGGCGTAGCTGATTGCGCTGGCTTTTGACCTACTTTTTGGTATTACATTCGAATGAATAAATAGAAAGTTGCGATTGGTCAAGAGCAAGGACATGTTTGTTCTGCGGGTCCTGCAGACTTATTGGCGAGAAAAATTTACGCCGTGTATCTTTTTTAAAAGATATTTCTTGTTTACTAAATACCAGTAAATTTTTTGGATCAAATACATGCGTTGAATCGGATGAAATACTACACACGACAGAAAAAAAAAAATCCATATCTACACACATTGAAATACGGTCCCAAATATGGTCTGATGATGTATCTCGCGCACGGACGAAGCATGTATTGATTTGCGATTTGATTGGTAAAAATGTTACTCTGTAATATGAATCCGCCATTCATAAAAACAGAGTTACTACCATCCACATTATTAATTGTCTCATTTTGTTTGCCGTTTTTTTAATAAAATGTCAATAATCGCAAAATGTTGTTGAAAGTTGTAGGTACATGTATATAATAAAAGAACTATTATGTTGTAGTAACTTTCCTGGTGCTTGTATTTACTTCTTGCTGCGTAAGAAAATTTTGACATCGCGCTCGACCTTCGGTCTCGCGCGATCTCGCGCGATATCAAATTTTCTCACGCTGCTCGAATTAAATACAAGCACCAGGTAAGTTACTACAACATGATATGTGTTCTACTCCAGACAAAACGTTACAAGGTCGTATTTTACAACCCTAAAGGTGAATGCTTATGAACACACCGTTGAAAATGGAGAAAATCCTGATTAGCAGCATTTTTTTTCTTTTCCCATTATTTTTCTACCTTCTCAAAGACAAATCCTGTCATTGAGCCACATTCAATTTGTAGTTACAGAATGCCTTCAATAGGCTTACCGTGGACATGTCTAAAATTTACCAGTCGGGTATTACAGGGTCAACTCTTTCAGTGCTAAATATATACCTCGACCTGTTTCGTCAGCCTAAAATACAATCTACAATAGCTCAGACAGATGTCTTTTTATACGTTTGGCTAGACAAGCGGACAGTATAGACATTATGATCTATGCCGTCCGCGAAAGCCTTTTTTTCGCCTTCGGTACTTAAACATCCAAGGCTTAATGACAAATTTACCTATAGGTATAGATTAAATCCCTTTGAACAATGCTCTGGCAAAAGGGGGTTTAATTCATCTCAGTGATGCATTATTCCATGCAAGTCATCATCTAATTATGAATCCATAAAATCCATTTTGTCTAACAATCGACTGAATCATGAGATATCATAAAATGGTCCTTGAATATGCAGAAAATTGACCATTAGCTATAGGTTTTGACCCGGCGTGTCAGCATCCGCGAATTGCGCAGGCTGACATGAGTCGATATTATTTTCAGATTCATTGAATACACTTTCCTAAGAGCACAGCTCATGTTTAGGAAAAATAAGTCTTTCAGTAAATTCTTCACTTTTTTTCTTTGAAGGTTTCAAAAGACACATGTTTAAAGAAAAGACCATTTAATTAAACACTTAATTTGAACATTTGCATAAGCAGTCATCTGGTATGACCATTAAGGCATCAAAGTGACATACCTCAAAGAAAACATATTTCATTCAAGTTACAGCCGTTTACATTTTGTTCAGTGTTTCATTCCATAAAATATAATTATTAAGCGAACTATCTTTAAGGATAGGGTAACCTAATGAGATTCGTGTAACATCGCCTTTCATCGCAGGGATTCGGCTAAGACTCGGGTAATCCGTAATCGATGCGGGGAACCAGCATCTATCGGCCGATCGATTACGTATTACGCGAGTCTTAGCCGCGAGTCTTAGCCGAGTCTGTACGTTTTTTGGCGATGAAAGGCGATGTTATAGGAATCCGCATTAGGGTGCCTTATCCTTAATCTACAATAACTCTCCGTATACCATTACTATTTAAACATTCTTTTAGCTGTTTACACGTTTGTATACTAGATTAAAATACATGTAAAGCATCTGTAAGTTTACAAGAGAAAACATCAGGGCCATGATGAACCTATTTTGCTCCACAACAATAGTGTCATACGCTTAACTGGCACTGTCAGAAAGATCTAAGCGTAGGATGACTGTATCGGAATTCAAATTCATATAGAATATAAGCCTAACCCAGAGTCCCATCTTTTTTTACATGTCAAAATGTCAATGACTACAAGCATATTAGCCATGCCCTGTTAAAAAGGGGGCTTACTGCATCTACAAAAAGTATCGACCCATGTCAAAAAGTATCGACCTTGGGTCGAAAGGCTTTGCTATCGGTCAATTTTCTGCATGTCAAAGGACCAGTGTGCCGAATGCTGAACAGTAGGTTGTAATACAAAATAGATTTTATGGTTCAATAATCATAAAATTATTTGCTTGGTATCATGCATCACGGAGATGCATTAAGCACCCTTTTGCCAGAGCGTGGCTCATATATTATTAATTAAGTATTATTTAAACCAAATATTAATGAACTCTGAAAAACGGTATTTTGACGAGATTTTGAAAAATTTAGTACAGTAGAAAATGTTCTGTTTTTTTTTTTTCTATGGCACGAAAAGCACAGTTTCTGGGAAAACATAAAATAATGGAAACTTTGCTTCATTTAAATTTTCAGTACACCAGAGTATTACGATGACAATCAGAATATATCGTCATGATTACAAACGGTGGATTTTCTATCCAAAAATCGTGTACATCCAATGCTAACAAAATAAGTGTTAGATAACAATCAAGGGAGATAAATGGTAACATATTTTCCTGGGAAATTAGAAGTTATCTCCCTTAAACATACAAAAAATGCATTACTTCACCTTATCACAAATAAGTTAGCAAAACCAAAGCGGTCAAATTCGCTACTCTATCAAAATTATATCTACAAATCCTAAAAACCACAGGATAAATTTAGCCATTTTATAGAGAACTCCAAACTACAGATTTGGAGACGAAGATTTTGAAAGATTTTCAATAGTTTTCAGTTTTGTCACTATGGCAACCAGAGTTTTTATTGGAGAGAAATTCTTAAAAGGAATTTAGAAGAGGATCATGGTAAGACCATTTCTATGAACTTTGGTTAAAACTCGGTAGGTAGCTTCAGAGAATACTAAATATAAAATGCGAAAATGCGAGCTAACACATGCATGGATGATGTTCACGGGGGGGGGGGGGTGGGGGGGGGCAGAAGACACATGATAGACACTGAGCCATACCTTAGCTACCTGGCCTTCAGCTGGTGGAGCCTTGTATTATTTCTTTTATAATAAATTACATACATTTATGACAGATAGATCACATATTTTCAATCTCCTCTTGCACAGGCAAAGTCTTATCAGTAACACAATGTACTATAAAACATAATCATACACTGTGTAACCACGTTACATTGATCTTAAGAAATATTTGACCTCTTATCAAAGAACTACCACCAGCGTCATCTTTTTTCATCTTTCAAGAACTTTATGATATACCCTTTACCAAATGACATAACATTAGACTTGTCCAGATTGAAAGCGTTGGCAGACGACAAAATAAATGCGACTCAAAAATGGAAGTTTGTTTTTGGGAAGGTAGACACATTGTTGGAAAAAGAAGAAAATGTTGGTTATCAGTATTTTCTCGTTTTTCCACAATGTTTTCAAATCTGTTCTTCCTTATGTTTGCTGAAATTCCGAATTGTTTGGTAAAAGGTTAAGCAAATTTTGGCAAAAAGAAAAATTGCTCAAATTTAGTAATTTCTTTTTTTGAAATTAATTTTTGACATACATTTTTTGTATTAAACATAATTAATGTTGATTCCACCTATTTTAAAGGAATTTCTTTCACCTTTCTATAACAATATTGAGTTTCAATGACCCTGACTGAGAAAGCTTATGGAAAAAGTAGGAAATGCTGTGCTAGCATTCAGCATTATCTCCAATATTTTCCGCTATTTCAGAAACAAATCCTATCTTTGAATCAAAATTAATTTGTCAACTTCACATGCTCACAAATTGAACTATTAAAAAGAATTGTCATTTGGCAAAGTAAAAGTCTTCTGTCACAAATATCTTTTACAATCAGATGTATACATTCTCTCTTTACAATCACATAATTCATTTGTATAAACATTTACAAGCAAATATAAAAAAAAAAAAAATTGTTTAATGTACAATAAAATAACTTGATATACATCTAGATAAAAAAAAAATGAGAAATTGCCCATAACGTTTCAAGAAATTCCTGCTATTGCAACGATGCTTTCAGATAATTGAGCCATGCTCTGGCAAAAGGGGGCGAAATGCATCTCCGTGATCCATGGTACAAAGCAAGCCATCTCTTACGAACAAAGTCAGTAACAAAGAAACAAATGAACAAATGCATAGCAGAAATACGGGGACCGGGCAGGATTCAAACCTAGAACGCCCGGACGAAAGGCCAACACCATAACCACTGAGATAAAGAGAATTCTCCCTAACGCAGTTGTTAGGTATTGTATTTAAATCGAGATGAAGCCATCTCCCGTAACACATCACATACTTATGGATCGATAACATCTTTTTTTTCTTTTTTAATAACCAACTTAATCATGAGATAGACGGATAGGTAAAGTTAGCTACTAGTAGCCAGCTACCAGTAGCCAGCTACTTGTTCAGGTAAAGTTAGCTTCTAGTAGGCAGCTTCTAGTAGCCAGCTACTTGAGCTGGTAAAATTGGTTATTTGTAGCCAGCTACTGGTAGCCACTTTCTAGTAAGCAGTCACTTGTAAAGGAAAATCTGGCAATTCGTACCCAGCGACCAATGTATAGGTAATTAAAATGGAGGTTTTTATTTGTTTCTTAAAGGTACAAGTAGCTGGCGAACCAAATATCGACGCCTTAAACGAAATGCTTTTCTTCCATCCAGAATACTATATAAATGCATCGGAAAAATCAAAATCAAATAATTTCCTGTATTAAAGGGTCAAGCTACGAGATCTCTCAATATGAATTTTTTTCACATTTGTTTTAATTAGGGATTCAAAATGCTTTTCTTCCATCCAGAATACTATATAAATGCATCAGAAAAATCAAAATCAAATAATTTCCTGTATTAAAGGGTCAAGCTACGAGATCTGTCAGTATGAATTTTTTTCACATTTGTTTTAATTAGGGATTCAAAATGTACAAGTAGCTGACGAGATTAAGACAAACATTTCCAAATATTTCGAAGAATCACATTCACTGTACTACGAATAAATTGAAAATATCATTTTCAATTCATTTTTGATTATTAAAGGGGCCAGCTACTCTTCATGAAAATTGGGACATTTTTCAATTTCACCTAGAAAGGAATTCAAAGGTACAAGTAGCTGGCGACTCTAAGAGCTGTTTTTGTAATTAAGTGCTTGTTTTTAATAAAGTAGACTATAAATGCCTCAGAAAACTCAAAATTGAAGCATTTCCAGTTGTTAAAGGGGCTAGCTACTTGATATGAAAACGGGACAATTTTGCACTTTTCCGAAATGGTGATTTAAAATGTATAAGTAGCTGGCTTGATTTAGAGAGATTTTTCAAAATATTTCAACGAATCATATTGAGGGTACTTAGGAGTAATTAAAGATATCAAAATCAATCCATTTTTATTTATTAAAGGGGCCAGCTACTTGTCAGGAAAATGCGGATATTTTTCAATTATACTTAGTGTGAAATCAAAAGGTACAAGTAGCTGGCGAGCGTAAGAGAGAATTTTGAAATTAAATGCTTGTTTTGAATAACAGAGACGATGAATGTAATAGAAAACTCAAAATTGAATCATTTCCGATTATTAAAGGGGCAAGCTACTTGATTTAAAAACGGGAAAACTTTGCTGTTTTTCGAAATCATAATTTCAAATGTACAAGTAGCTGGCTAGATTAAGAGAGTTTTTAAAAAATATTTGAACAAATCATAATGGGGATACGTAGGAGAAATTAAAGATATCAAAATTAATCCATTCTTATTCATTAAAGGGGCCAGCTACTCGTCATAAAAAATGTAAATATTTTTCAATTTGACTCCGAGTGAAATCAAAAGGTACAAGAAGCTGGCGAGCCTAAGAGGGATTTTTAAAACTAAATGCTTGTTTTGAATAAAAGAGACTATAAAGGCATGAGAAAACTTAAAATTGAAACATATCCGGTTATTAAAGGGGCCAGCTACCTGATCTGAAAATGGGACAACTTTTCACTTTTACAAAATCATGATTTAAAATGTACAAGTAGCTAACTAGATTTAGAGAGATATTTAAAAATATTTCAACAAATAATATTGAGAATATTTAGGAGAAATTAAAGATATCAAAATGAATTCATTCTTATCATTTAAAGGGCCCAGCTACTCGTCAGGAAAATGCGGATTTTTGCAATTATGCTTAGTGTGAAATCAAAAGATACAAGTAGCTGGCGAGCCTAAGAGCGAATTCTGAAATTAAATGCTTGTTTTGAATAACAGAGACTATGACTGTATGAGAAAACTAAAAATTGAATCATTTCCGATTATTAAAGGGCCAGCTACTTGATTTAAAAACGGGACAACTTTGCTTTTTTTAGAAGTAATGCTTTCAAATGTACAAGTAGCTAGCGAGAATGAAAGAGATTTTTCAAAATATTTCAAGGAATCATATTGAGGATATTTAGGGAAAATTAAAGATATCAAAATCAATCCATTCTTATTATTTAAAGGGCCCAGCTACTTATCAGGAAAATGCGGATATTTTTCAATTTTACTTCGAGTGAAATGAAAAGGTACAAGTAGCTGGCGAGCGTAAGAGCAAATTTTGAAATTAAATGCTTGTTTTGAAAAACAGAGACTATAAATGCATGAGAAAACTCAAAATTGAAACATTTCCGATTATTAAAGGGGCCAGCTACTTGATCTGAAAATGGGACAACTTTGCACTTTTGCAAAATCATGATTTAAAATGTACAAGTAGCTGGCTTGATTTAGAGAGATATTTCAAAGTACTTCAACGAATCATATTCAGAATTTTTAGGGGAAATTAAAGGTATCAAAATCAATCCATACTTCTCATTTAAAGGGCCCAGCTACTCGTCAGGAAAATGCGGATATTTTTCAATTTTACTTAGTGTGTGAAATCAAAAGGTACAAGTAGCTGGCGAGCCTTAGAGCGAATTTTGAAATAAAATGCTTGTTTTGAATAATAGAGACTAGGAATGTATGAGAAAACTAAAAATTGAATCATTTCCGATTATTAAAGGGGCCAGCTACTTGATTTAAAAACGGGACAACTTTGCTGTTTTCGAAGTAATGATTTCAAATGTACAAGTAGCTAGCGAGAATAAAAAAGATTTTTCAAAATATTTCTTTGAACCATACTGAGGTTATTTAGGGAAAATTAAAGATATCAAAATCAATCCATTCTTATTATTTAAAGGGCCCAGCTACTCGTCAGGAAAATGCGGATATTTTTCAATTTTACTTAGACTGAAATGAAAAGGTACAAGTAGCTGGCGAGCGTAAGAGCGAATTTTGAAATTAAATGCTTGTTTTGAAGAACAGAGACTATAAATGCATGAGAAAACTCAAAATTGAAATATTTCCGATTATTAAAGGGGCCAGCTACTTGATCTGAAAATGGGACAACTTTGCACTTGTTCGAAATCATGATTTAAAATGTACAAGTAGCTGACTAGATTTAGGGGAAATTAAAGATATCAAAATCAATCCATTCTCTTCATTTTACGGGGCCAGCTACTCGTCATGAAAAGGTAAATATTTTTCAAGCCTAAGAGCGATTTTTTTAAATAAATGCTTGTTTTGAATGAAGAAGACTAGAAAGGCGCCAGAAATCTCAAAATTAAAGTATTTCCGGTTATTAAAGGGGCCACTTACTTGATCTGCAAACGGGACAATTTAGCACTTTTGCGAAATAATGATTCTAAATGTACAAGTAGCTGGCGATATTAACTCTTTACCAAAGAACAAAAATGTAGACTTGTCCAAATTCAAAGCATTTGCAGACGACAATTTAAATGTGGCTCAAATGGTGCAAACTTTCTTTGATTAGGTAAAAAACATTGTGGGAAAAGGAGAAAATGCTGGTTACCAGCATTTTCTCCTTTTTTCCACTATGTTTTCAAAACGCTTCTTTCCCAGGGTCGTGAAATGTCGGCCTTGTGTGGTAAAGTGTTAAGAGAGATATTTCGAAAGCTTTTAGCGAATGATGGGCAATGACAAAATCGTAGACGGGAGATAATAATACTAGTAATTTTTTTTTTAATTTTTTTAAACGTCTTTCATCTACCAAAAATTGGTACCTCAACCGATTGCGTTTTTTGCTATTCCACCTCAAACACAACTACCCTTGAAAAATCACAGTGAAAAAAGGCCCTTCCTGGTGTAGACCATGTTCCTTTACTTAGACACGGACACAAAATAGTTCCCCATGAAATAACAAACTTGCACTCAGTTTCCACAGGAATCATCAAATTAACAACAGAAACACATTTTAGACATGTCCTTTCATTTTCTCTGATAAAACAATGCAGCAGAAGTGCTTGCTGTCAAATTTTCAAATGGGACTACTTTTGACTACTACGATCCAGAAGGAGTTCACAGTGGTGTCACTCCATAAACGACAGCAGTTGGTCAAACACAGAAGGGTTCTGAATGAGGAGAGACCATGAATGACAACTTCCGGCAAATTCTAATTGTATCGAACAGACCTAGCTTTCAGAGCGAAAGTTTCGCAGACCCACAATAGCGTAAACCGGTGTCGAATTATCATTCGACCCCCATATGAAAGGTAGGCAATTTATATCAAAAATCGCTCATTGGCCCGCTAGCTACTTGTACCTTTCTCCTACGAATCCTCAATATAATTTGTTGAAATATTTTGAAAAATCTCTCTAAATCTAGCCAGCTACTTGTACATTTTAAATCATGATTTCGCAAAAGTGGAAAGTTGTCCCATTTTCAGATCAAGTAGCTGGCCCCTTTTATAACCGAAAATGTTTTAATTTCGAGTTTTCTCGTGCATTTATACCCTCTTTTATTCAATACGAGCATTTAATTTCAAAAATCGCTCTTAGGATCCCCAGCTTCTTGTACCTTTTGATTTCACTCTAAGTAAAATTGAAAAATATCCGCATTTTTAAAGGACGAGTAGCTGGCCCCTTTAATGAATAAGAATGGATTGATTTTGATATCTTTAATTTCTCCTACGTATCTTTAATATGATTCGTTGAAATATTTTGAAAAATCTCTCTAAATCTGGCCAGCTACTTGTACATTTTAAATCATGATTTCGCAAAAGTGGAAAGTTGTCCAATTTTCAGATCAAGTAGCTGGCCCCTTTTATAACCGAAAATGTTTTAATTTCGAGTTTTCTCGTGCATTTATGCTCTCTTTTATTTAATACGAGCATTCAATTTCAAAACTCCCTCTTAGGCTCCCCAGCTTCTTGTACCTTTTGATTTCACTCTAAGTAAAATTGAAAAATATCCGCATTTTTAATGACGAGTAGCTGGCCCCTTCAGTGAATAAGAATGGATTGATTTTGATATCTTTAATTTCTCCTACGTATCATTAATATGATTTGTTGAAATATTTTGAAAAATTTCTCTAAATCTAGCCAGCTACTTGTACTTTTGAAATCATTACTTCGAAAAACAGCAAAGTTGTCCCATTTTCAGATCAAGTAGCTGGCCCCTTTAATAATCGGAAATGTTTCAATTTCACGTTTTCTCGTGCATTTATAGTCTCTTTTATTCAATACGAGCATTTAATTTCAAAAATCGCTCTTAGGCTCCACAACTACTTGTACCTTTTGATTTTACTTGAAGTAAAATTGAAAAATATCCGCATGTTTTATGACGAGTAGTTGGCCCCTTTAATGAATAAGAATGGACTGGATTTGATATTTTTATTTTCTACTACGTATCCTCAATATTATTTGTTGAAATATTTTGAAAAATTTCTCTAAATCTAGCCGGCTACTTGTACATTTTAAATAATTATTTCGCAAGCGTGGAAAGTTGTCCCATTTTCAGATCAAGTAGCTGGCCCCTTTAATAACCGGAAATGTTTCAATTTCGCGTTTTCTCGTGCATTTATACTGTCTTTTATTCAATACGAGCATTCAATTTCAAAAATCGCTCTTAGGCTCGTCAGCTACCTGTGAATTTTGATTTCACTCTAAAAAAAATTGAAAAATATCCGCATTTTTATGACGTGTAGCTGGCCCCTTAACTGGATAAGAATGGATTGATTTTGATATTTTTACTTGTCCCCAAAACGATTTGTTGAATTATTTTGAAAAATCTCTTTTAATCTCGCTAGCTACTTGTACATTTGAAATCATTACTTCGAAAAACGGCAAAGTTGTTCAGTTTTCAAATGAAGTAGCTGGCCCCTTTAATAACCGGAAATGATTCAATTTTGAGTTTCTCATAAATTCATAGTATCTGTTATTCAAAACAAGCATTTAATTTCAAAATTCGCTCTTAGGCTCGCCAGCTACTTGTACCTTTTGATTTCACTCTAAGTAAAATTGAAAAATATCCGCATTTTCATGACGAGTAGCTGGCCCCTTTAAATGATAAGAATGGATTGATTTTGATACCTTTAATTTCCCCTAAATATCCTCCATATGATTCGTTAAAATATTTTGAAAAATCTCTCTAAACCTAGCCAGCTACTTGTACATTTGAAATCATGATTTCGAAAAAACAGCAAAGTTGTCCTGTTTTTAAATCAAGTAGCTAGCCCCTTTAATAATCGGAAATGATTCAATTTTGAGTTTTCTCATACATTCATCGTCTCTGTTATTCAAAACAAGCATTTAATTTCAAAATTCTCTCTTACGCTCGCCAGCTTCTTATACCTTTTGATTTCACACTAAGTATAATTGAAAAATATCCGCATTTTCCTGATAAGTAGCTGCCCCGTTTAATGAATAAAACTGGATTGATTTTGATATCTTTAATTTCTCCTAAGTATCCTCAATATGATTCGTTGAAATATTTTGAAAAATCTCTCTTAATCTAGCCAGCTACTTGTACATTTTAAAGCATGATTTTGCAAAAGTGCAAAATTGTCCCGTTTTCATATCAAGTAGCTGGCCCCTTTAATAACTTGAAATGCTTCAATTTTGAGTTTTCTGACGCATTTATAGTCTACTTTATTCAAAACAAGCACTTAATTACAAAAACAGCTCTTAGACTCGCCAGCTACTTGTACCTTTGAATTCCTTTCTAAGTGAAATTGAAAATGTCCCAATTTTCATGACGAATAGCTGGCCCCTATAATAATTAAAAATGAATTGAAAATGATATTTTCAATTTCTCCGTAGTACAGTGAATGTGATTCTTTGAAATATTTGGAAGATTCTTTCTTAATCTCGTCAGCTACTTGTACATTTTGTAATCCCTAATTAATACAAATGTGAAAAAAATTCCTATTGACAGATCTCGTAGCTTGACCCTTTAATACAGGAAATAATTTGATTTTGATTTTTCCGATGCATTTATATAGTATTCTGGATGGAAGAAAAATCTTTCGTTTAAGGTGTCGACATTTGGTTCGCCAGCTACTTGTACCTTTAAGAAACTAATAAAAACCTCCATTTTAATTACCTATACATTGGTCGCTGGGTACGAATTGCCAGATTTTCCTTTACAAGTGACTGCTTACTAGAAAGTGGCTACCAGTAGCTGGCTACAAATAACCAATTTTACCAGTTCAAGTAGCTGGCTACTAGTAGCTGGCTACTAGTAGCTAACTTTACCTGAACAAGTAGCTCGCTACTAGTAGCTGGCTACTAGTAGCTAACTTTACCTGAGATAGACTGGTTCTTGGACATACAGAAAATTATTCGACAACAAAAAGTTTCGGCCCTGATCAGCCTGCGCAGGCTAACCTTGGTCGATACTTTTCGCAGATACATTATGCCTCCTTTTCCCAAAGCATGCATCAATTATATTCAAGTGCCGAACCTTAACCAATTACCTTTACCACACAATCCCGTGTTTTTATGACCCTGAAAAGAGTGCTTTTGAAATCATTGTGGGAAAAGGATAAAATGCTTATAACCAGCATTGTCTTCTTTCCAAGCAATCTTCTCTATCCTGTCAATTACCATGTCCAATCATTTGGACCACATCTAATTTTGTCGACCGCAAATGTGTTCAACTTGGGCCAGTCTAGAATTCTGTCGATTGGTTAAAATACTTTGATCGAAGTGCTTTCAAAGTAAACTGCTGTAAAAATAATTTGAGGAGTTAACAAATTTATCCTTTACCAAACAATCCCAAGGATAAGTTACAACCCTGAGAAAGCTGCCCTTTGAAAACGATGTAGGAAAATGATAAAATGCTGGTTAAAAACATTTTTCATTTCTCATGTCATGTGAAAAACAGCTGTTACTTTCTTTTAATAATATGCTTAACTTGAGCTTGTTATCACCAAAAGATAAGCCAAACCAAAAGCAGCCTTATGAAAATTATGCTGTTACAGGTACGTCAATTTTTTACCTTCAAATGCTGTCAATTTTGACCAAGCCTACATTTTTGTTATCTAGTAAAGAATTAACCCTTCGCTAAACATTCCCATTTTTTATGACTCCGAGGAAGAAAGCTTTTGAAAACATTAAGGGAAAAAGAAAAAAATTCTCGAAACACGTATTTTCTCCCTTTTCCCACAATTTTTCACACTTTCCACAACAAATTTCATCATTTAAGCCCAAATTAATTCTTCATCTGTGAATGCTATCAATTTGAGACCCAGTCTAAAATTTTGATGATTGTTAAGAATTAAACCTTTACCACACAAACTTTTAACGACCCTTAGGGATGACATTGTAGGAAAAGGAGAAAATGCTAGTAGGTAGCATTTTTTCCTTTTTCCCAAGTGTTTTACCTACCCTCTGGAACACAAATTTCATATTTTAAGTAACATTTAATATGTTGTCTGCAAATGCCTTCAGTTTGGACAAGGTTAAAATTTTGACGCCTGGTAAAGGGTTTACAGAAAGCGAGATGAAACCTTCCCCTGTAGACGTGCTGATTGTTACCCAAATCTAACACACATAACACTGTCCAATGAGAAGACTTCTGTGCGTCTGGTAGAAGGTTTACAAAAAGCTTGACGAATCCTTCCCCCTGTAGAGGTGCTGACAGGTATCCAAAATTGCACACATAAAACCGTCCAATGAGAAGACTTCTGTGTGTCAAACGGTTCTTGAAAATCAAAGCGTTGAGAACGCTGAAGTGGTATTTGTCAAGGGAGCCATTGTGTGGAATTAATAATTTGAAAGAAAAAGAGAAATATTATTCAAACATTGGCTTGAAAGTCAACCTACTAAGCAAATGAATACCTTTTTGGTTAAAGGGAGAGTACTCATGACAAAGTTATGATAATTTGTGTTTAGGTGGTCTCCCTTTGATCATTAGGAGGAGTCAGGAGTAACGTCCCTTGACAGTAGGATGCATGATGGATAGAGAGAGAAACCATGTGAATATATCGAATAAAATTAAGTTTGTACCTGAAAACTATGATTTTGAAATATCTTTGGCCGTTAACATTTAATTCCCAACATTACAATCAATTATTTCGATCTATAAATATTCATGCCCAATCAAATGGAGTAGCGCACAATCATGGGACGAACAAGCCATGGGACGAACTGGTTTTAGAGCGAAAAAAAGCCAAGGACCAAGCGATCAGTAGACAAAGTTTGTATATATCATTGCGCCAATAGAAGGCTATGAGCGAGTGAAGCTATTTTCAATAAAAAATTAGTATTTCCACGATCGATGGCCTCAACCAGTGTATTTTAACATGCCATTTCCAATTACATATCTGAGTGCTACCGAAAAACTCAATTGTCTGAGAAAAATTGAGTTTAATTGGGTTTATTTCCTTCGGCTTTGCACAAAATACGATACATGGTCTTCAAAATTCAATATTGAACTCATAGTGGTATTGTCTTCGACAAATACCACAAAAAAATGGTTTTCAGACCGCCAAAAATTCTTTATATTCTTCTATCACTTGTCGTCTTTCATTGATTGGGGATAAAGCTGGTTCAATTCCTTTCTTTGTTCTGCCGCGAACTGCTTTACTCTATAAGCAGAAAGAGATTCTACAGTTACCATTTGCCCTACAATCCTACCTTATGAAAACACTGTTGGAAAAGGAGAGATGCGGCAACCATCATTTTTTTACCTTTTCCCAAACACTTTTCTTGTCTTTTAAGGACCAAGTAGACCATTTCACCATAATTTGTCATGCCCAAATGCGGCAACTCTTTACCAAATGACAAAATTCTAGACTTGTAAAAATAGAAAGCTTTTGCAGAGGACAAACTAAATGTAGCCCAAATGACGATTTCTATCTTTGACAGGGTAGAAAACTAAGATTTCAAAAACTTCTTCTTTAGGGTCCTTGAAACACAGGATTGTTTAGCAAAGGGTTACATGGACCAAAATAATACAGGTTTTAATTTGTTTGTCTTTAGCGAAAATCCCAGGAACCGTTTTCACTAACAATTTTGAATATTATTCAATGCGACTACCATACTTTTTCAAGGGCAAGTTGTCCGATTTTGATCTGAACTATCGCCAAGCGCAACAAAAAATTCGCAAGGTAATTTTAAGATTAACTCTTTACCAGGCAACAATGCTAAGACTGAAAGCATTATATTACAAAATATTGTGGGAAATAGAGAAAATACAAACATGTTCTCCTTTTCCATAATGTTTTCTATCCGTTCAAGTACAAGTCCGATGATTTGAGCTACATTGAATTTGCTGCCTAAAAATGACTTCACTTTGGGTACATCTTGACTTCATTTGGTTCGTGACCGCACTTGGTTACAAGTTTTGCTCATCACTAAAGGGGGTACCCTATTGTTTCTAAATTATATGGGACAAAGGTCAAGGTCACAGGTGAACTTGGTTCTGAAAATCATTTTCATTCTCTTATTGTGCTGCTTCAGTAACAAGGTGCTGATGGGAGGGAGGAGGGTATTTGTCCGCTTTGCAACAGTTCTAGTGACTTTTGTATCTAATAGATGTTGTAATGAAAAGGAGATTTAGGCAACAAAATCCCAAACGGTTGGGAGTATTAACACAGAGAGACAGAAACAGACAGACAGATTGTTACCCTGAAAACAATGAGTATAAGTCCCGAAAAATAGTGATTACTCACGTCAGAATTGCTTTTTAGATTTCTATTTTAGGTCTTTGTTAGCGGGACTTGACAAATACACTTACATACATGTAGTTGTAGTTCATAGTAACTGATGTTCTACTGTGCGTGGCATGGTCCCGAAAGATTAAACAAAGGTATTTGCTTTAGATTCTCTTGAAGTCGGATTTACTTCATGTCATGTGTTTACCATTAATAACTCCAGTTTGGCACTTGGCATTCTAGAATTAAGAGAACTGAGAGAAGAAAGAAAAAAGTGCTGGTTTTATATCTGTCAAACACAAATAGTTTTATAACGTATAAGCTTGTCGATATGATCTTTTACGAAACAATCTCGTGTTATAGCGGCTCTGAGGTATTTTTAAGCTTTTTGAAGCATTGTCAGAGAAGTGGAGGAAGATGCTGTTAACGTAAATTTTCTACTCTTTTCAAATGTTTTCTACCCTACAAAAAAGAACAACCATCATAATGAGCCAAATTCAATTTTGTTCTCTGCAAATGTTTTAAAATGAAAGATTCTGAAATTGTGTTGTCTTGTGAGGACCACAGGAAAATCGTGGGAAGATATGGACGTCAGGTGTAGAAAGAAGTGACAAAGTCATATTACAATCTTCCATGTGATCAGTCTTAACTGCCTGCCGTATGAGGGAAAAAGATTTGTTAGATAACATGCACTAATAGAGCATACTTGGTTCGTCAAGAACAGTCGCATCTGCAGTTTAATCTGACATCAAAGTCGGACTAATACAGTTAAGTACATGCCACTTTATTTGTTTATCAGTGTCTTTTAGATTAAAACTGCTCTCTAAATGTTTTCATTTTATCATCTTTTACCACGCACTGGTATATTTTTACTTGACTTTTGAAAACATTATAATCACTGAAAATAGAAACTGATATCGAGTATTTGATCGGGTCGCGTTGGATAAGAATGAGAGAGAGTAGTTTAAATGAGGTTATAGATAATAGGTGTCGTCCTTTATCTTGATAATTAACGATATGGCTGATTCATTGTTTTCAGAGACACTCGTGTCAAAACTTTATGTTGCAACATTCTAATTTATCTTTATCAGCCTTTGTTATGCATAAAATCTATTTGACATTATACAAAGAAAATCCTCATCACGAATAAGTGACACGGTTAATCGGATGTACATGTAACACTGTGGGCCCAGTATATAGTATAGATGTAACATTTCTTTTCAATAATTGTGTTGTAATTAACTTGCAAAACAAAACTTTAATTTACAAAATACAATTAAAGATGTCTATGTCACCATCTGTAGTAAGCTAATAACCTGTATACAGAAAGCTTATTTTGAGTTGCAAAAGAAGGTAAGTATAATTGTTCATTGGCCCACTCAATCGGCACAATTATTGTCATAGTTCAAAGGACGAGAGATATTAGTTTAAGTTGGAAGAACTTGTTTCTCAGTCGATGTAAAATAAATACGTTTAAACTAAACTAGGTAAATATTCTTTTGTTCAAATATACTATACATGTGCTAAGCTAGTGCAATTAAATTCTTATTTGATTTGATAGATTGATTTGATTTGATTTTGCTTTTATTTGTCGTCGCCACTGTTTTTCCATGTGAGCGACGCCCCCAGAGCGTTGTTAGTTATGTCATAGTTTTAGGGGGCAAAGTGCAAGATACAGGACGAAACCCGTCCTACATTTCGCCTGGTTTTCTAACGTGCTCGATGTATAGCACATGTTTTAAACACCATGTAACAAACGGGAAAAAAATTATAAAAAATGAAGTGTCAGGAAGTGAATATGTCTAGGTGAGCAACGTTTTCATTGGTGGAAGCTTTTCTGATGCAATAATTAGCTCTACTATACAATTTTCATCCTTTGTTAGATGATACAAATAATATATGTACAATCTGAAAGCGATTTTTATGGAAAGTATTACATCAAAAATACAACTCACCTGTTGTATACATGATATACACAATAATTTCTATATAACTCATGTGGTCTAAGCAAGATTATAAGATCTGATGTCACGTAATGTGAGAGCCATACGCTCGCTAACGCTCGTATTATTTTCCCTTTTACTACGCACTCGTTTTCTAACCTATACATTTTTTCTCACAATTTTGCTATTTGGTGTACCGTTTCAGTGAATCTAAATGCTGATTTTCATCCATGATGATGTATTTTTTATGTTTTATCCTAACCCGAACCATCGCTTAAAGAACTTTTTGTCTGCATCTATAATTAAGATCAGAATTCATCACTCATTGTTTGGTCTGTACGCATATACAACGATTTGTCCATCTGACCTTGCTCGTGGGATTGTCTATGCGATATAGACAACCACACTCGTTGTCTATCCCATACATTAACTCGAGAGGAGAAATGGCTTCAAAATATCTCATAAGCATGTATGATTAGTTTACAATTACAAAAGTAATGCACGCTCGATAAAATTTGTTCGAATAAATAGAACCAGGAGATGGGCAATCTTGCCGGTAGTGACTGAGGAGGGCTCACTGACACCTCTGCGGACCGGTATTATTGAAACAGCGATTATGTTATCCTCAATATGTTCTTTCAAATCAATGTTCGCCTGCTGTTCAGATCGCTATATACTTGATATAATGAATTGATATCTCCACGCTTGAAATCCTGCGATTTCCTTGTTATTCATCTACCCAGTCAAAAGTATTTCCAGGGAATACTGTACGATGCCGTAAAATGTGTGGCATCATATATAAAATGAGCATGGCGTTAAAAATCAGCAATATTTTTTCTTGATTGAAAATATATACAGAAATTCACAAGCAATGAACTCGTAACCATTATAAAGTCTTGAAGTTATAACTATATACTTCACTCGATAATGTATCTGTTATAAAGTTAAGTTTCCTCGAGGCGTTTAGTTTTACCAATTGTTCGTAGATGTGGATCGAAATGTTCAATTCAAATAGTATTAATTAAAAGTCACAGTGTTGATATTTATCCAGCTTAACTGACTGTTTAAAGGATAAACTTGTTTCTGATTAAATTGGGAGAAATTTAACACAAATTATATGTTCTGAGCATTTGACAAAAGCCCCGTTCATTTCTGTACACAAAAATATACCATCTACAGTCCATACCTAGCGAAAAAAGATAGAGAATGATATGGTTCTGTCTCGAAATATCGATGTTATTTGGCAAGATTTGGAGAATTTATCATGGCTGGGCTCTGCCGAGTCATAATAATTTCTCCAAGCCGAGCCAGATAACATTGATATTTCGAGACAGTACCGTATTATTCTAATTATCATGCAATCTACGTCTTCTTCGTGTAAAAATGACGAATGAGATGAAAAAAAAGGAGAGTAAAGAATGTGCTAGTATTCTTTTAATGAATGATCAATTGTGCATGAGAGTGCGTAATGATTTTACAAACAGGCAAAGTATTCCAAAAATAAACAAGAGGGGTCGGTTTATAAGAAAGCAGTTCGCTCTTTCCTCCGTGTACGTGACCTTTTTGCATCAATATAATCATCAATTATTAATCAATGACTTTCACTTAATATTTTACATATCGTCTGACACCTCAAATCATTAATTTATGACTAGATGTTTGCTCGCTGCTCGCCATAAACATTTGACCCAGGTCGCCATAACAGATTTACCGACTAGCACAGAAAATGGAATCCTTTAAGTTTGGTTTTGTAGGAGCGGTCATAGGGGTTCGTAGTTTGATCCCTGGCACCCATAGACTCTATATTATAAACAAGGGATTTAACTGTATGCAGCCCGTTACTCGCCCCCGGTTACAAAAAACAACGTATCTTTTCTACCCCATCAGTTATTCTCCTATTTTTTTCTACAGCTGAGAGCTAAAACATTTTTCTACCAGAAAACAAAACTGTTTGTCAGTGGCTAATGCAGTTTGGCTGATACATTCGCTCAAACTTGTAAACTCGCTCAAAAATCTGCGCCATTGACACGGGTTCGTACATCCGTTTTCAAGATATAAAATGCACTTTAGATTCAATGAAACGCAGCATTAGCGGCACCCACCCTTTAAACATGTTTAAAAATACTACTGACCTATAGTCTTTATCTTCAATAACGACCAAATGCCTCAGAATTCGTTGAATTTGTGTTCCACGTTCTTATTTCGAACAGCTGCAGCAATCTTCTTTTATGTGACATTGTTTGGAACGAGAAATTTCATCGGTTGATATGTACTAACAGTCGTGCATTCAACCAATGAAATTTCGTACAGCTGCTCACACCTTTTTGTCACGTGACAGTACGGAGACACTGCTTGGAACGAGAAATTTCATTGTTTTATATGCGCGAACGTCAGTATTGGATGTACGAACCCGTGTCAATGGCGAAGATTTTTGAGCGAGTTTACAAGTTCGAGCGAATGTATCAGCCAGACTGCATTAGCCACTGACAAACAGTTGTGTTTTTCTGGTAGAAAAATGTTTTGGCTCTCAGCTGTAGAAAAAATTAGGAGAATAACTGATGGGGTAGAAAAGATACGTTGTTTTTTTGTAACCGGGGGCGAGTAACGGGCTGCATACAGTTAAATCCCTTGTTTTAGTCTATGGGTGATAGGAGTCAAACTATGGACCCCTATGGGAGCGGTAAGAAGTCAACGTTCAGCGTGCCTACCTTCACAACCCCTCCTTTGACAATTAGCGTTATATTACTGGTATTACTTGTGCTTCTCACGCCCAGTGATGGAATATCTAAACTGGAATTATGTGTTTCACTAATGGTGGGGAAGCCTGGTTAGGTACATCACCGAACCAAGAGTGAGTTAAGTTTTTTAATGGCTGGCGTCTTCAGTTATATTATTCAAAATACGTCGGCGGTCAATTTTCATGAAACTGAGGTCGCTGAGTAAAATTTGGTAGATTTACACAGTTTTACACAAATGATTTAGCTTTATGAACAAAAGTGATTTCTTGTTTCATGACTGAGTTAATTTGAGTTTGTTTAGCTCGAGGATTTAAACATAGGAAAGCACAGTGGACGCTGTCTATTGATCAGAAAAACCTCTTCGTAGGTTTGATAGAAAGTGGACTGTAAGCTAGGAATGCTGCAGAAAGACTCGGAATAGTTGAATGCACTGCGTCAAGAATTTTAAAGTGTTTGTGCGAGAGGGATGATATTAAAAACAAACTTAGAAGTGGGAGACCAAAACTTTTGACTGACGGAGCTGAACATGCTTTAGGCAAAATTGTTAAATCAAAGAGACAACTTTCTTTAAAAAGAAATTACTCTGTGGGAATATGTTATTTGGTATAAAGAAAATTTACAAATAGCAAACAATGTACATCCATGCGAGCCTGCGAGGACTGCGCCAGTTGACATGCGTCGATACTTTTTGCAGATGCATCTAAACACCTTTTCACATCACGTGACTCAATTATTGTTTATGCTTACTTATTTTCTGTATCGCTATTCTACTTTTCAAAAGATTACCATTATCTTCCGCTAGATGGCATTCTACCAATACACATCTAATTTGGTCATTTTGGGTACAGTAACAGAACCGGACTACTTTTCAAAACGACAACCGTTACTTTGAATTTCAAAATGAAATGAACGTTTACTCAATAAAATGCTACCTGTTGCTATTCATTCAGCTATGATCAGCTAGCATGTAACCTATGCACCGGCCATTTATCAAAACAGCTCCTACAGGCTTGGTAATAGCTTCGGTATAAGCCCTACTTTTCCCAAGTATCCGGGGATGGGTGATGCGTCATAGTAGATAGGTCGAATCTGCGAAGAATATGACATGCTCAGACAACGAAAGATTACTCTATAAAATACATGTATTGTTTAATATATAATAATGTATATTAGGCCAGAGACCTACATGTACAATTAAAGATTTAATCTTGAAGTCGATACTCTTTTTACAGTATTCAGTCAGCCGACGTGGGGATCACACTGTATGTCTAATCTTGCTCCGAATTGTCCATCAATCGACTGGGATAACCGGTATGATATTTATAATCATACTTATAGTGTAAGTAATAATTAACCAGGTGAGCGTGGTTCCCCCAAAAGAGGACCTCACTCGTCGTTAGATCAAACATACATATATAAGCCTAAACGGAGCCATTGGTTAACATTCATTAAATCTTCCTTAAGTGCCGACCCGTAAGTTGTTATTTCTGACATTCAAGTCAGTAGTGATGAATTTCGAGGCTTTTTTGTTTAGTCTTGCCACTGGTCGCTGTCTCGGTGTCCACAGATGAAGTGTCATGTTCGAGGTTCGAGTATGAATACAAGGTAATTGAACAGCTTGTCAACCTGACAAACAGACTTGTCGAAGTGGAGAAATCAAACGCAGAAAAAGATAGAACTATTCAGAATCTTACAGAAGGTAACTTTCTTTACAATGCTTAAATGACTTAAATCGTAATCACCCATTGATACCTGTACTATTAAAATTAAGGATATAAGGCTTTGAAAAAATCGATAACCAATTATGGTCTTCAATGCTCGGGTGAAAAGGACACCCCCCCCCCCGCACACACACACACACACGCACGCACACACAAACACGCACGAACGCGCGCGCGCACGCACCCCCCCCCCCACATCTTCGAAAGACAAAAAAAGCTTGACGAAATTTTTTTTTTATGTTGAAATCTACAGGATGAATATTCTGTAATAAAAGTGAAACATTCAGCCACAGTAGTTTCAGAACAGTTGGTCAAAATCAGAGGATAAATCCTCTAGTAATTTAGAATTATTTCAACCAGAAAGGTATCTTTAAGAAAGGTTTAGTCATCGCTTTGAATTACATTATATTATAGGACCTTTGTTAGAAGAACATGATCATTAAAACTATTACGGGCATCTTCATTCAACCCTATTTTTCATGGAAAAATACCATAAAAACGAACGTGAAAAAGGAAATTGTAAATCTAACATGTCCACAAGGCAGCAGAAACACATAACCTACAAGATTCTCTAAATTTAATTACACTGTGATGGACAAATACCGCCAAAACAAATAAAAAGTAAGAAATTGTAAATTCAAAAGGGTCTTCAGTCGGCCATATTGAATCAAATCTGAAAAGAAAAAAAGAGAGATGCCGTGCTGAACCGCATTTAGGAATTACGTACATATTTGAAATTTGTTTACATATCATCCAATTGTAGAGGGGAGTATGGCTGAAAAAAGTATACATTACATATTCAAAATGGCCACCAGTCGACCATTTTAACTCCAATTCATTGAGAAAATTTAACAAGAATCAGCATGTTACAGAGGTTCAGGCATCCCACGGGTTCATTGTATACCAACAAATGATGATGGATAATACATGTAGCGCCAAACAGATGAAAAATCCTTATTTCGTGCTTACTGCTTAATCCAAAATGGCCATCAGTCGGCCATCTCAAATCAAATTGAAAAAAAAAAACGGCGTACATGATTAGGAAATGAAGATAAAGCTTCGAACATATGAATGCAAAAGAATAAATTGTAAATTCAAAAGGGTCATCAGTCGGCAGTCTTAGATTCAATCCGAGAAAAATCTATCGACATGTAACAGAGACTGTGGCATCCTAGGTAAAAGTTTCATTAAATTCCAACACAAAAAATGTTAAAACTATATCCCTCGCCTGCGGCGGGATATAACAACGTTTAAAATATTGTATTACTAGTTCACCTGCTGGACGCGAAAATTATAAAACTGACTTTCATTTGCTTCTATTACCTAATCCTTTAAACTTAACATTTGTTAAAAAATGAGTCCTTTTCGACATAATCATATTTGTTTAAATGTTTCATATAAGTTTCTTGTTGTAAAGCAAATTTTGTACAAGTCTAATTAAAATCAGAAACTGTGGATGTGAAAGTATAACGAAACTTCTTTTCTTGATTTCTAAACGATCCTTTATCACAATCGAATGGAGAAAAAAGGTCAGAAAATATTCTTAAAATAGAAACCCTAATCTAGAGAAAAAGACGAAAGAGAACATTCTGAAACTCCTCTTCGAGACCTGAACAAATGCCTGCTTTTGTTCTAATCAAAGCGTAAATTATCTTAATACATGTCAAAAAAAACTGTTTGTGCTACATCAGACATAAAAAAAACGAAATCATGTAGTTTGAAAAAAAAAAGTTATGTTCTGTTTAAGACCCTTTTTTAATGTCACACTGTGCAGAGGCTTATCCGATAAAATTCCTTGCGGATTGCATCGTAACAATTCCAGAAGTTTGAAACGAACTTGAAATCTTTTTTTCACACGGAAGATTTTGTAGAATAACGCTGATTCCCACTGCGCAAAATTCGTTTTATACACTCTATACATTAAAGGGGTCAGAGTATCTAAAAATACATCTATCCCTGTTTACAGACAGTTTTAAGCCAGTTTTCAACCCATTTCATCCATTTCTTATGAAACAATAATCATTCTTGGATGTTCATGCCAAATTAATGTTGCCCCTAATGGCTGCAAGATTGCACAGATTGCGATGGATAGAAAATGCATTTCATGTTTCAAATCAATTGCTGTTGTTGTTTCCGGTTTTAAGTGAGGATAAATCCCTTGTGTTTTTCTATTACGTATACTATATATATATTGGTAATTTATGTATGTTTACACAGTTGAGCCGTCGACCTACTTTCAAGTTTGTACACCTTTTTTCTTGTCTTAGGCTGTAAGAATGTATCTCTTAAAACAATACCTAGGATGCCTCTTCTTGATTAAATAAAAAAAAGTCCAGATATACTATCAGATAATAAGCATGTACACATACCATTCATTCTTTTAAGAAAACTAGCGAAGGCGAGGGTCCCAATGTTTTTTTTTAAAAGGGATAGTAAAAGTTGAGACTAGAAATATGTTTATTAGTACTACTCAAAGAATTTTGTAGTAGGGATCTGTCCGATTTCCGAAAGTGGTACCTTATTTAATTAAAATGCGATATGACGGTGTCCTCCGAATGCCTTTGTGAAAATCGAAGCACAATTATACCAATAGGTGAAACTGGATCCGTGACTTGGAGTTTAAAAAAACTTACAAGATAATAAGTCTCGTCTATGCATGAGCTTTCTCTTAGCTCCAAGTAAGCTTTGATTTATCAAAAATTGAGGGAAGTTTAGAGGGCGAAAATACATACGGGTAAAAGAGCTTTGAAAAGTCATACGGGTTGAGGATGATATATGTATGCCTACCTATGCCGACGAAACTCTTTGCGTTTTTCAAACTTGGGATTCGATCCAAAGCTTCCGGAGAATGAACTAACAAAGAAAGTCACTGCTTTCATCAACGAACGAATGCTACCAGACGGCCCTTTGTTGTCCGAGACAGACATCGATCGATGCCATCCTATTGGTCAAGTAAGAAACAATGTGCCTTCCCAAATTATTGTGAAATTTGCAAACTGCCACACCAAACACAGAGTTTTTTTTGCAAAAACAAACCTGCGAAATACTCCTGTATTCGTCAGCGAAGATCTTACTCGGTCAAATTATGCGATCATTAAAAAACTCCAGCCATTGAAAAAGGCAGACATATTGCACAGCTTCTGGACCTCTAACGGCAGAATCTTTGTAAAAAAATCAGAGGAGAGTAGGCCGATCAGGTTAAATCAATCAGAAGACGTGGAACACCGTCTACAGATAAAAAAGTCGTAAACTGACCACAGAGTGTCGAGTTTTGTGCACAAAACTTAATTAGAGTCTAAATTAATTAATACTCTATCAGTTCTTGTGATGATCGGATTTTATCCAATGGGCGTTAAACTGACTTAAGTTGTTATGCTGACAGTGCGGACCGAGATCAGACTGAACAGAAAGTGCAGTCTGATCTTTGATCCATTCTTTCATTATCTTATGTGCAGTCAGAACTTTGATCTATATTGTTCATTATTTTATTATCTTTCGTGCAGTCTGATCTTTGATCTACACTGTGCATTATTTCATTACCGTTTGTGCAGTCTGATCTTTGATCGTCAGTGTGCATTATTTTATTAACCACTGTACAGCCTGCTTTTTGATCTACACTGTGCATTATTTCATTATCTACTGTACAGCCTGATCTTTGATCTACACTGTGCATTATTTATTATCGATTGCGAAGTCTGATCTTTGATCTGTACTGTCCATTGTTTCACTATCTTTTGTGCAGTCTGATCTTTGATCTACACTGTGCATTATTTCATTATCTACTGCAAGCCTGCTTTTTGATCTACACTGTCCATTATTTCATTATCTACTGTACAGCCTGCTTTTTCATCTATACTGTCCATTATTTCATTATCGATTATGCAATCTGATCTTTGATCTACACTGTCCATTATTTTATTATCTTTTGTGCAGTCTGATTTTTGATCTACACTGCCGATTATTTCATTATTGTCTGTGCAGTCTGATCTTTGATCTACACTGTGCATTATTTCATTATCTTCTGTGCAGTCTGATCTTTGATCTACACTGTGCATTATTTCATTATCTTCTGTGCAGTCTGATCTTTGATCTACACTGTGCATTATTTCATTATCTACTGGGCAGCTTGCTTTTTGATCTACACTGTGCATTATTTTATTATCGATTGTGCAGTCTGATCTGTGATCTACACAGTGCATTATTTCATTATCTTCTGTGCAGTCTGATCTTTGATTTACACTGTGCATTATTTCATTATCTACTGGGCAGCTTGCTTTTTGATCTACACTGTGCATTATTTTATTATCGATTGTGCAGTCTGATCTTTGATCTACAATGTCCATTATTTTATTATCGTTTGTGCGGTCTGATCTTTGATTTACACTGTGCATTATTTCATTATCTACTGTACAACCTGCCTTTTGATCTACACTGTGCATTATTTTATTATCGATTGTGCAGTCTGATCTTTGATCTACAATGTCCATTATTTTATTATCGTTTGTGCAGTCTGATCTTTGATTTACACTGTGCATTATTTCATTATCTACTGTACAACCTGCCTTTTGATCTACACTGTGCATTATTTTATTATCGATTGTGCAGTCTGATCTTTGATTTACACTGTGCATTATTTCCTTACCTACTGGGCACCTTGCTTTTTGACCTACACTGTGCATTATTTTATTATCGATTGTGCAGTCTGATCTTTGATCTACAATGTCCATTATTTTATTATCTTTTGTGCAGTCTGGTCTTTGATTTACACTGTGCATTATTTCATTATCTACTGTACAACCTGCCTTTTGATCTACACTGTGCATTATTTTATTATCGATTGTGCAGTCTGATCTTTGATCTATACTGTGCATTATTTTATTATCGATTGTGCAGTCTGATCTTTGATCTACACTGTGCATTATTTTATTATCGATTGTGCAGTCTGATCTTTGATCTATACTGTGCATTATTTTATTATCGATTGTGCAGTCTGATCTTTGATCTACAATGTGCATTATTTTATTATCGATTGTGCAGTCTGATCTTTGATCTACAATGTCCATTATTTTATTATCGATTGTGCAGTCTGATCTTTGAACTATACTGTGCATTATTTTGTTATCTTTTGTGCAGTCTGATCTTTGATCTACACTGTCCATTATTTCATTATTGTCTGTACAGTCTGATCTACACTGTGCATTACTTTATTATTGATTGTACAGTCTGAACTTTGCTCTATACTGTGCATTATTTCATTATCGTCTGTGCAGTCTGATCTTTGATCTACAATGTCCATTTTTTATTTATTGATTGTGCAGTCTGAGCTTTGATCTACACTGTGCATTATTTCATTATTTACTGTGCAGCCTGCGTTTTGATCTACACTGTCCATTATTTCATTATCGTCTGTGCAGTCTGATCTTTGATCTACACTGTGCATTATTTCATTATCGTTTGTGCAGTCTGATCTTCGATCTACACTGTCCATTGTTTTCATAATCATCTGTGCAGTCTGATCTTTGATCTACAATGTCCATTATTCCATTATCGTTTGTGCAGTCTGATCTTTGATCTACACGGTGCATTATTTCATTATCTACTGTACAGCGTGCTTTTTGATCTAAACTGTACATTATTTCATTATCTTTTGTGCAGTCTGATCTTTGATGTACACTGTCCATTGTTTCATTATTGTCTGTACAGTCTGATCTTTGATCTACAATGTCCATTATTTTATTATGGTTTGTGCAGTCTGATCTTTGATCTACACTGTGCATTATTTCATTATCTACAATGTGCATTATTTTATTATCGATTGTGCAGTCTGATCTTTGATCTACACTGTGCATTATTTTATTATCTTTTGTGCAGTCCGATCTTTGATCTACACTGTCTATTATTTCATTATTGTCTGTATAGTCTGATCTTTGATCTACACTATGCATTATTTTATTATCGATTGTGCAGTCTGAGCTTTGCTCTACACTGTGCATTATTTCATTTTCTTCTGTGCAGCCTGCTTTTTGAACTACACTGTCCATTATTTCATTATCGTCTGTGCAGTCTGATCTTTGATCTACACTGTGCATTATCTCATTATCGTTTGTGCAGTCCGATCTTTGATCTACACTGTCCATTGTTTCATTATTGTCTGTGCAGTCCGATCTTTGATCTACAATGTCCATTATTTCGTTATCGTTTGTGCAGTCTGATCTTTGATCTACACTGTGCATTATTTCATTATCTACTGTACAGCCTGCTTTTTGATCTACACTCTACATTATTTCATTATCTTTTGTGCAGTCTGGTCTTTGATGTACACTGTCCATTGTTTCATTATTGTCTGTGCAGTCTGATCTTTGATCTACACTGTGCATTATTTCATTATTTACTGTACAGCCTGCTTTTTGATCTACACCGTCCATTATTTCATTATGGTCTGTGCTGTCTGATCTTTGATCTACACTGTCCATTATTTCATTATAGTTTGTGCAGTCTGATCTTTGATCTACACTGTGCATTATTTCATTATTTACTGTACAGCCTGCTTTTTGATCTACACTGTCCATTATTTCATTATCTTCTGTACAGCCTGATCTTTGATCTACACTGTGCATTATTGCATTATCTTTTGTGCGGTCTGATCTTTGATCTATACTGAGCATTATTTCATTATCTTCTGTGCGGGCTGATCTTTGATCTACACTGTGCATTATTTCATTATCTACTGTACAGCCTGCTTTTTGATCTACATAGTCCATTATTTCATTATTGTCTGTGCAGTTTGATCTTTGATCTACACTGTCCACTATTTCATTGTTTTCTGTGCAGTTTGATCTGTGATCTACACTGTCCATTATTTCATTATCGTTTGTGCAGTCTGATCTCTGATCTACGCTGTGCATTATTTCATTATTTTCTGTGCAGTTTGATCTTTGATCTACACTATCCATTGTTTCATTATCGTTTGTGCAGTCTGATCTGTGATCTACACTATCCATTATTTCATTATTGTCTGTGCAGTCTGATCTCTGATCTACACTGTCCATTATTTCATTATTTTCTGTGCAGTTTGATCTCTGATCTACACTATCCATTGTTTCATTACCTTTTGTGCAGTCCGATCTGTGATCTACACTGTCCATTATTTCATCTTAACAAACATGGAGAAGGTGTCTTTGCAAACAATGTGGGAAAGGGAGAAAATGCTGGTTACCTGCATTTTCTCCTTTACCCCCAAAGTTTTCTAACGTGTCAAAGACAAAATTTGTTGATTTGATTACGGTTTTTCCTTTTTATTGTATTGCTTGTTGTTGTTGTTGTTATTGTCAAGATGTATACTTTAATTGCATATGAAACTTAAAACGAAATATAATCTTTAACCATTTCTAAACGACAAATGTAGACCCTTCAAAATCAAATATTGTCATTATATAGTCCAAACCAAATTTGATATAGAGATAAGTCAATCTACCCTAATAACAGCTCTATGTTTCGTTTCGATAGAGAGTTATAATGGGTATCATATATTCCAACACTGACCATTCTGTTTACTATTGTGATAACTATTTGTTAACCCTTTTAAATACTTAAAACCAAAATGTACGAAATAACCCATCTCAAATATCTCTTTTTCCCTCCTTAAATCGCATGTTTGTGAACAGAATATGTTATCATTGTATATATGTTATTTGTTTCTCATGTCTTTTACATCTTTTTGTCTCTGATGGTGCCTCTGTGAATTATGCTTGTTATGACTCAGGCCTGATGGATGTTCTACGCAGACGGATTATTTTGCTTCCTGATGGGTAATGATCTGAATGCATGGAGAGCATCCATTGGTCTGTTTCATGGCAAATTATATGTCCTTTACAAAGTACTTAAGCAGCATATCCGACTGAATCTGTACACCTTACTATCATATATTCTCATAAAATCGGTTAAGGGCGTGAATCTGATGTTATCCAAGCAAGCTGTCTCATGACATACATTTTTTCAACATAATGTATTTTTATTTGGCTAATCATTCTTCAAGCTGGGGACGTTGAACTCAACCCAGGGCCTGTTACATCTGAAAAAAAGTTTTTGCTATCATTGTTACATTGTAACATAAGAAGTATAAGAAACAAGTTAAGCTTTATAAGAGATAATTTTCTAGATTTTAACATACTATGTTTTACAGAAACCCATCTAAATGATATAATTACAGACGACTTTCTGCGTTTATCTGACTCATTTGACATACCTTACAGAAAAGATAGAACAAATCACGGCGGTGGGATTCTTGTATATTTAAATAAGGACCTTATACATTCCAGAGTTACTGATCTTGAAGGATATTGCAATGAATCGATATGGGTAAAAATTTCTCTCAGCTCCGAAATTATATTGATTGGAACTTTCTATAGCCCCAAAACTGCAGATGACGACTTTTTTACAAACCTTCATTTGAACATCGAGGCGGCTTCTAACATTTCAAAAAATGTAATTATATTAGGCGACTTGAACGAGGACTTATTAAATGACAATTTTCATAATTTAAAGGATATACTGATACTGAACTCTATGATTAATGTAATTAATACACCAACACGTCAAAATGCTCTTCTTGATCCTATTTTAATTTCTAATGACATGGAATATTCAGACAGTGGTACTATCGTAATGCCCCCTGAGGTCAGTGATCACTCTGCTACCTATGTGTCTATACCCTTTACATATCAGATCCAACCGTGTTACAAAAGAAATGTTTGGTTATACAGTAAAGCTAATTATGAACTGCTTAATCACAAAATATTAAGCTTTAATTGGAATATTTTATACAACGGTTCTGTTGATGAATCATGCGACGTATTTACCAAAATCTTTACTGAGCTTGCTAAGCAGTGTATTCCGTGGAAAACAGTGTGTATTCGTCCCGACGACCAACCCTGGTACGATAGTGCAATAAGAAGGTTATCGCGAAAAAGAGATAGAATGAAAAACATTGCCAAATACTCATGCAAATCGACCGATTGGCAAAAATATAAGAATTTACGTAATACTGTTAATAATATGAAAAAACATGCGAAAGAAATATTTTTCAGAAATTTGGAAACAACATTGACAGAACTACAAAGTAATGATAAAAAAAAGTTTTTGGAAAATTATTAGGCACTTTCTAAAAAAACAAAATTCTAAATCATGCTTTCCACCTTTGAGTGAAATTCAACCTAATGGAGATAAAATTTGGTTCACATCTTCCCAAGAAAAAGCAAATTGCTTAAACAACTATTTTGCATCCATTTCAACGGTTGATGACAAAAACAGCATATTACCTAACTGTCAACTCAAAACTTTAAATAAACTGGTAATTAACGAAGTTACAATTTCGGAAATTAAGGATGCCATTCATTCTATCAATATTAACAAGGCCAGCGGTCCAGACGATATAAGCCATAGAATGCTCAAAGGATGCATCAACTCGATCTGTAACCCACTGCACATCATATTCAATCGATCATTGTCAGAAGGGGTTTTCCCTGAATCTTGGAAAAAAGCAATTGTTACACCTATTTACAAAAAAGGAGACAAGTCCTTACCTTCTAACTACAGACCTGTCTCGTTATTAAGTTGTTGTGGAAAACTTCTCGAACGAATTATTTTTAAACATATGTATAATTTCCTTGTGTCCAACGACCTCATATATAAATACCAATCTGGTTTTTTACCAAAACATTCTACCACTTACCAGTTAATAGACATATATCACCATATATGCCAAGCTATTGATCATGGCCAACTCTCTTGTATTGTATTCTGTGATATTTCAAAAGCATTTGACAGAGTGTGGCACAAAGGTCTTTTGTTTAAACTTAAACAACATGGCATTAGTGATAGTCTTCTTACTTGGCCGACTAGTTATCTCAAGAATAGAAAGCAGAAAGTAGTAATCCAAGCCACAGAATCCAATCTTCTACCCCTAAGAGCAGGGGTACCACAGGGCTCTGTTCTAGGGCCTCTTTTGTTCCTAATCTATGTTAACGATATTGCTGAATCTCTTTTGAGTCTTACGAGATTGTACGCCGATGACAGCTCTTTATATTATTCCGCTTCTTCGGTACGTGATATAGAGGGTATTATTAACTATGACCTAAGAAACGTTTCAATATGGGCAAAACAATGGTTAGTTGATTTCAACCCAGACAAAACTGAAGCTGTTATATTTTCAACGAAAAAAGACCACGGCAAACCAGCTCTTTTTTTTGATAATACTAAAATTAAAATTGTAGATCAACATAAACATCTGGGTTTAACTTTTAGTAGTTCAGGCCAATGGAACGATCACATCAATAATAATTTGGAGGCTGCATCCAAAATAATCCAAATTATGCGGAGACTTCTGTTTATTCTTACTCGCACAGCATTAAATCAAATTTATTTATCATATGTGAGACCTATTCTCGAATATTCATCTATTGTATGGGACGGTTGCTCTATTTCATGTTCGGATTCCATTGAAAAATTACAAAATGAAGCTGCACGTATTGTAACAGGCCTCACAAGATCAGTATCTCTGGAAAATCTTTACAAAGAATGTGGATGGGAAACCTTATCATGTAGAAGGAAAAATTCTAAGCTCTGTTTTATGTATAAATTGTCAAACAATATTGTTCCTCATTACATAGAAGAATTAATTCCTCCATTAGTTGGAAATATATCTCAATACCAATTGAGAGACAGCCAAAATAATGAAAACGTCCGCACCAGAACAAGTTTGTTACAAAAGTCATGTATCCCATCCTCAATTTCTCTATGGAATAATCTCGAACAAGAAATACGATGTAGTGCAACATACCATTCTTTTAAATCAAAATTAAGAATACATACCGGGCCCGCGAGAGTTTCAAGTCTCTACTGTATTGGTAATAGATATATATCAGTAATTCATGCTCGATTAAGGAACAATTGTAGTAATTTAAACGGGGACCTTTTTCAGAATCACTTAAAACCAGACCCTACATGTGACTGTGGTAATGGCATTGAAAATGCTGAACATTATTTTTTCAAGTGTTCTCGCTTTACAGATATAAGAATCTCACTTTTCCAAGCAACAAGAGTATTTCATCCTCTAAATACTATAAAACTTCTTTTCGGCAGTGCTGACCTAAGTCACGACCAAAATTGTTTACTATTTGAAGCAGTTCAATTGTACATCAGTGAATCAAAACGTTTTTCGTAATTTTCAGTCTATTTTTGTAAATGTTAATGACAACTTTATAAAATTTTAGGCAATCACAGAGAACACCATCTTTTTTTCTCTTTTTCCTGTTTTGAACTTTTCTTTTTTGTTTCTTTTTTGTAATCTTTCTATTTCAACTCTTAGCTCTCACTTACTGCGTTTCTTTTCTTTCTCATACTTCAATGTTGTTGTATTTGTACATACCGTTGTTAGAACTGTATAATTTGTGCTGTAGGGGAAGGGCTAATTCTAAGTTGTGAGAACTTGTGGCCCAACCCCATTTCAACTTATGAAATAAAATATGTTTAAACTATGCCTACCTATGAACATGACTGGTAGCTTAGAAGGCTGCAGCTATGTACAAAGAGGAGTGAAAACTTTGAAAACATGTAAAATTATGATAAAATGAACCAACTAGCATATAAGAAAGTTGTTTCCATTTTGCATTGGACTACAGTCGTGAAATCGAACTTATAGATGGTTTGCATGATACAGACATCATTCTTTCATTCAGTGTAATATTTTCTTTCAGAAATTAGACGAACAAAGAACATGAGAGGCTGGCCAGGGGGATCTGTGTATGTTAGATGGGGGAGTAGCGAATGCCCAGTGGGAAATGGAACAGAGGTTATTTACAGAGGCTACGCAGCAGGCTCTCATTACTCTCATACAGGGGGTTCAGCCAATTATATCTGTCTACCAGAAGATCCTACCTGGAGTAAATACAGCGATATCGGGTCTACAGTTAGCGCATATGTTTTTGGGGCAGAATATGAATTTGGTATGCAGGGAGATCGTTCGTTGACGAATTTGTTCCCGGGTGTCCAAGACAATGACGTGCCGTGTGCGGTATGCAGATCTCGGCGTCCAGCAATGGTGATGATTCCCGGACGCAAAGATTGCTATGATTCTTGGACTCTTGAGTATAGCGGGTATTTGGCAGCAAATTACCAAGATCACGCTTTAGCTTCTGAATATGTTTGCCTCGATGAAAATCTCGAACATCTTGACGGTGGACAAGCCGACGAGAATGGGGCTCTATTCTATCTTGTTGAAGCAATCTGTGGCTCGCTCAGATGTCCACCTTATATCAATCGGAGGGAACTAGCCTGTGCTGTCTGTACAAAGTAAAGTCTGAAAGTTTATTGCAAAGAGAAAATGATTTTTTAAGAAATGTGGGTCCGTCTTCACCAACCATTCTTAAGGACATCTTTAGTCTTATTCTCCAACATTTTCTAAATTTGAAAGCAACACAACTACTGATTGGCTAAACCAAATGCTTTTCCAGTCAGAAATTGTGTTACTTTTAAATTAAAAACATTTTGGAGAATAGAACTAAGAATTTTCTTAAGAATGCTTGGTGAACACGGACCCAGACGCAACGTGTCATAACGCTATTGGCTACTGTAACACCATCACCCATCGGCCTGGATGGCTTATTTTCTTATAACCCATCTCTAAAAGCCGAACACATGACAATATTTAGTTTTCTATTACATCACAGGACATCTATATACATGTAGGTCGACAGACTGGTGACACCGAACCAGGGACGTTTGAACATAAAATTCTATTTATATCTCCTAATCGAAAGTTACTACGAAAGCACTTATAGAACACCTGTGGGTTTTTTCTTGTGACAAGTACCTCTTGGCCTCAACTTGATATCTCGTGGCCACGACTTAATTGTCTCGTGGTCACGGAATTCTAAGATGTGGCCACGAGATAATCAAATTGTGATCATGAGATATTAAGCCGTGGCCACGAGAAATAAAAAAAACCTGATGTCTCATCAGTACTAACGTAGGTTATAGTCAGTGGAACTATGTTTGTAACTTCATGGTTGAATGTTCTTATCATTTTTCCTTTAAGCTAACTGGTCTAAAAATTCTAACAAAGAATGTGAACGTCTAGGTTTAAGTTTGAATGTCTATGACAGCATTAGCTTGTTTGTCTTCCATGCAGTGCAGATCAATAACAAATTACACAGATTGTGCAGTCTGATCTTGGGTATACTGTACATTGTCTTTTAGTATGTGATACAATAATTATTTGTTGCTAAACATGTCTATTTCATCAATGAGCCGTGCTCTGGCAAAAGGGTTTTAATGCATCTCAAGCAAGTCATTACATAATTATGGATCCATAAAATCTATTTTGTCTAACAACCGACTGAATCAAGAGTAAACTGGTTCTGTGACATGCAGAAAATTGACCAAAAACAAAAGGTTTAGACCCCAGTCAGCCTGCGCGGACTGTGCAGAGTGACTTTGGTCGATATTTCTTTTTTGCAAATGTAAACCCTCTGTTGCCAGAGGATGACTTAGTTGCCTATTGACGCCCTGAAGGTAAACCTATAAAATCGTTATCCGCCAAAATTCAAGTGTGGAGATGTTATTCCTCTGGTTTTATCATTTTGTTCTATCCATGTCATGTTAAATTCGATCTAGAAATATCTTACTTAAATATTTTTCAGTTGCCAAGCCATATTATGATGTGAAATTCGAGTTTTATTTTGTGGATTTATTCCTTGTTCCAATTATGATTGTATTTATTATTCTCTGTCCTATGGAGGTATCATCTCTCCTTTGCATACAAACAAGCTCCGGACTCGTGTAACTCCGATTTCAAATGTCCACCTTTTTCGGTAACTATGTAAGTACACATATGTGAGCAACGCTCTATGAAAAAGGGCCTTAATGCATCTGCAAAAAGTATCGATCCATATTAGCCTGCTCACTTCGCGCAGGCTGACCTTGGTCGAAATTTTTTGCTATTGGTCAGTTTTATGTATTTCACAGGACCATTCTGCTTTATGATTCCGTTGGTTGTTAGACAAAATAGATTTTGTGGATCCACAACTATTAGACTCATTCTCAATTTGTTTGACCATTCAATGTCGCCATACTTTTAATGAAAAATAAAAACGATTCATGGCCTCCAGAGGATAATAGTAAGCGAAATTACCTACTATAACATGCAAAGACAAAATTCAGATGTATCTTGCCCTTCCTGAGGCCGTCCCATCAACACCCATGCACATTATGTGTACCTTGGTCACTGAAATTGTCATGTCGCCAAGAAATACTCATTATTGATGTAGACTAATGCCACCAATTAAAACAAGTATTTCGAGGTAAACAACCTTTTTACGCAAAGTTTTGATGGAAGTCCTGCTACATTGCAAAAAAAAATCTCACATAATATAAGGAACGCAAAAATGATGACGGGACTCAGTTGTGACCCCAATTCTCTGTAGTAGTAATAGCGTCTCTTTGCTTGTAAACAAAGATGCTAGGTTGTTATAGAAACATACATGTTGAAACTTGTTTCACCATGAAGACTAACCTACTGTGTAGTATACGGGTTATTATGATGTCATCTATTTGAATTGTTTTTCAATAGCGCCACTCGTCTTTAAGTGCTTTTCAAATATTGGTGATTGGTACTTAATCCGCCTAAAGATACTTTGAGGTATATGAAGACTGATTAAAGATGTAATTTGATTGTGTCTTTAAAGTGAAGACAATGTATACATTATTTGAAAAACCTTATTGGTACGAAATTTGAAGCTCTGATAAATGGTAAAAACATTGTGGGAAAAAAGATGGTTGGACGAGGTATTGAGATAAAACCCACCACCTTTTAATTATTATAAACCTATTGGCTGGTAAGCGCGACTAACTGACCTTTTATGGACGATGTAGATCGAGCTTAGACTGTACAGGATATGCAGTTTGATCTTTGTTAAGGACAGTGTAGATCAAGATCAGACTACACAGAACATGCTGAGCGACCTTCTAATTATAATTAACCCTTTGTGTAGATGAAGATCAGACTGCACAGAACATTCAGTTTGATCTTTGTTGCGGCTAGTGTAGATCAAGATTAGACTGCGCAGAACATGCGGCGCGAGCCCCCCAATTATTATTAACCCTTTAGCTGTTGCGCGCGACTCACTGACCTTTTACGGGCACTGTAGATCAAAGTCTGACTGCAGAAGAACATGCGCTTTAATGTTTGTTGCGGACAGTGTAGATCAAGATCAGACTACAAAGAACATGCAGCCGTCCAATTATTATTAATCCTTTAGCTGTTGCGCGCGACTCACTTACCTTTTACGGGCACTGTAGATCAAAGTCTGACTGCAGAAGAACATGCGCTTTAATGTTTGTTGCGGACAGTGTAGATCAATATTTCGGTTATTGATGTCGAATTGAAAATTTAAGTGTAGATCAAGATCATACTACACAGAACACGATAAGGTAATATTATTTCCCCCTAAATCATAACTTTGAAACAGCAATATTTGGGTTATTGATGTCGAATTGAAAATTAAAGAGTAGATCAAGATCATTTCGCAGGATGTGAACAGTACGTTTAATCTCGTTCAAACGTGTCCAGTCAAGTTTCTTTTTGTCGGTTATTTCATTATATAAATTTTACTACGATGTCTTTAAACAATTATTGACTTTCCGCCCCCTTTTAATTGCCAAGCGCCACTCACTGACCTTTTGAGGACAGTGTAGATCGAAATCAGACTACAAAGAACATGCAGCCGTCCAATTATTATTGTTAAGTTTCTTTTTGTCAGTTATTGCTTTATATAAATTTTACTGCGATGTCTTTAAACAATTATTGACTTTCCGCCCCAATATTATTAACCCTTTGGCAGCTTAGTGCAAATCACTGACCTTTTGCACACAGTGTCGATCAAGATCAGACTACAGAAGAACATGTAGTTTAATATTTGTTACTTATTGGGTAGATCAAGATCAGACTGCGCAAAACAGAATAATGGCCTCGGGTAAAAACTAGTAATTGTAACCTTCCCTGAGTGTTACAGAAACATACATGTTAAAACTTGTTTTACTGTGAAGACTGACCCTGCCTTCTGATTGGTTATTTTTCTGTCTAAAGGGTCGACATGTCCATAGCTGTTTGATCCTAATCTGAAAATAGTCCACTAACCAAAATGAAGAATTATGACGTTATTTCTAAAATTAAAATCACGCCTCTTTTTGAAAACGAGGCTGTCGCTGCAGTTTTTATGGACGCTATTGACCGTTTCTTATCATTCTAATTCTAGAATTGAAACCATCAACATGAATACTTTTGAAGCTACTTTAGAAATTATTGTGAACTCTTTTACCAATGCTGAGGAATTAATGAATTTTGCGGCAACGATAGGAATTCAAGATTCTCCGATAGTGAGGTTCCGTTTATTTCAACTACAAAACCTGGAATACGATTCTGAGTTTGTGAACGGACAAATAGAAAATGTGTTGGAACATTTGGACGGGCCAATAAACATTACGAGTGAGACCATTACAGACGATTTAGAACTGGCACTGCAATATATAAGAAGGGAAGAGGAGATAGAGGGGTCCATTAAAGCTCTTCTATTTGACGAGGAAATGGACAATATAGCCAGAGTCTGTATAGAAGATGGAGAGTGGAACCCTGAATCTCCAAGCACAGTGCGAGAATCTCAGCAGGGGTCAGCGTACAACTTAAACTATACGATGAAAAAGAAATCAGAAAGAACGTATGCAAAAAATGCGGCAGTGGATCGGACCTACCAAGTGAAAATGAATGAACAGCATCATGGATTACGGTTACAAGACGTAAAGAAAGGACTTCACCAGATGTTTGAAGATGTGTTAGAAAAAGCTCGGGGTTATTTAGCGGAGAATGATTTGGGAAGAGTGGTCATCCACCATAATGGATTACACGATCCCATTATTGTTCCCCTACAACCCTGGGAGAACCTACACGTCGACACGGTGATGGAGATTATTGAGAAAGTACTTAACAGCAACCAAGATCTCTCCATTGATGATAGTTTTGAGATTATCGTTGGATCCATTGACCTACCCAAAGGAGGAGCGAGGAGACGAATTACAAAAATTAAAGGTGAGAAAAACTCTCTACATTTAAAAAAGTCAATTGTTACTATCGAGAATGAAGACAACATGTGTATGGCGAGAGCTATAGGCGTCGGCTGGGCAAAGTTACGCCGATGCAGTCAAGAAGAGTGGAAGGAGGTGACGAAGAAGAGACAGGGTAAAAGTAATTTAGATTTAGTATTGGAACACCAGAAAGTGCCAAAAAGCTATTACAATGATCTAGTGAACAAAAACCTTAAACAGCAGAAACAGTTAGCAGAAGCATTATGTCAGTATGCCGGGGTAAACGCAGACAGACCGGCCAGTCTCAATGATGTGGGGGCGTTTGAAGAGCTTCTCGGGGTTCGTGTGATGGTGGTGAGTGCTCGTTTAGGCAATAAATTTATTACAGCGCCAAGCAGTGATGACCGCCCGTGTGTCTACATTTATTTAGTGGACGACGAGCACTTTCACGCCATAACCAGCATCACGGGGTTCTTCAGCGCCATATACTTTTGCGATAAATGCCTCAAACATTATGATCATAGGGAATACCATGAATGCGAAATAAAGTGTATTGTCTGCAAGAGAAACTTATGTTATGATGAGGAGCCTGTCAAATGCGCGAACTGTAACATGACTTGTAGATCAGTAGAGTGTTACGACGAACATAAGAAGTTCCCTTTACATACCAAAGGGAAAAAGAAAGGACAGCCCAGTGGCCCTTCACAATGCGAAAAATGGTGGAAATGCCCCACATGTTTCAAGGTGTTGAGAACAGACAAACGTAAAAAGGAGGAGCATCGATGTGGCGAATACCAGTGCTCCTCCTGTCACAAATATGTCATGGATGATCATAAATGTTATTTAAGAGCCACACCGGCCAAAGAATATTACATTCCAAAATTTATATTTTTTGATTTTGAATGCAGTCAGGATGAGATGAGCTACTGCGTTGAAGGATACGTACCCGATTCTAAATTGAATTGTAAGGACTGCCAATTGCCAGAGATATGTAAATCTTGCTCCAAATGTCAGAATTGCAAAACAGCATGGTGCGGTAAAGCGACCCACCGTCCAAACTTTGTTGTAGCGCATTCAGTATGCCCTAAATGCATTGAAAAAGAACTGACACCCGATTCCGTATGTAAGGGTTGTGGTACTCGTTGCGAAGAATGTGACAACACTGATCTGCACGAGAATGAGGACCCAGGTCCTTGTCCCGGTAAATGCGGATTCAGAGAAGTCATATTCGAGGGCGCGGATACCGCCGAAAAGTTTGGACAGTGGCTCTTTACGGATCAACACGAATATTTCAAGGTTGTTGCCCATAACATGAAAGGGTATGATGGCTATTTTATTTTGGAATATTTGATCGATCAATCCATAAGGCCGGACAAAATTATTTACAACGGTTCGAAAATTATGTATATGACAGTGGAGAAAGATTTACATATGAACCATCGATTTTCATATATTGTCTAATGATATGATACAAGTTGAATGGCAGTATAAGAACGATTGTCAACCCGAAGATAACAAGACCAACATATATTTGGCAACATTTACAACGTGCTGGGCCAGACTTAAACTTTACAGTGTACTTGAGCAGCTGGGTAGAAGAGTCCTGTATTATGACACAGATAGCATCATATACGTGAGTCGTCCAAATGAGTATGATCCACCTCTAGGTGATTATTTGGGTGAACTGACGAATGAGCTTCAGAATGGAGAGTACATTGTGGAGTTTGTGTCTGGGGGGCCAAAAAATTATGCCTACAAAACGAATGAAAACAACGAAACTTGTAAAGTGAGGGGATTTACCCTAAATTATAAAAACAGTCAACTCATTAATTTCCATACCGTGAAAGATATAGTCGCAGACCCTCAAAGTAGTTCAAATATCACTGTGACCAATCCTAGTAAAATTTGTAGGGACAAAAGGAAAAGAAAATTGTATAATAGAGAAGAACAAAAAAGTTATCAAATGGTTTATACAAAAAGACGAAAAGTAGACCACTTTGATACAGAGCCATACGGGTTTTGATAGTCGATCTCTGTCAAATTTGCTTTCAACGATATTACGACATTTATATGTAAACCTGTAAGATATTTCTTCATTGTCACTCAATTCTCAAAAAGATAAAAAAAAAAAAAATGTCACTCAATTTTCAAAAAAATGTCACACAAATATTAAAAATTGTCAAACAAATATTAAAAAGTGTCACTCATTTTACGTTTTTGTACGTTTACACGTAAATTCTCAAAGGCTCAAATTAAAAAAAAGTACCACTTATTTTCCAAAAAGTGTCACTCATTTTTCAAAAAGTGTCACTCATTTTCTAGAAAGTTTTAGTCATTTTTTTTTTCGTGCCAGTCACTTTACATCCCCCCACAATAGTATTTTTTTTCTTATTTCTGGCGCGAAATCTAAAAATACATTAAGAGGCTACGTAACCCTTTATGGGAGCACATTAAAAAAAACTTCAGGTGTGGGTGTGGGTGTGTGTGTAATTTTATGATTCTTAATCATTGATGATTTGTAATGTCTTTGTTTCATATAAATTTCAGTGATGTATATATTCTTTAATTTGATGAGAGAAAATCTAAATACCCACCTTTAAAGGTTTTACTCATATTTCCAAAGACTAACTGTTATTCATTTTATTCTATCATGGTCGTATTGCTTGTAAATGTTATTCATTTTATTCGATCGTATTGCTTGTAAATTAAAAGATAGTAAGAAAGAATTTCTCTTTGCGTCTTGAGTTAATCCAACGTAAGAATATGACAGAAACTCCGGAAAAAGAAACGTTTTTACGTTTCCCTAAACCTGACGAAGAAAGTCAGAGTGACAAGTGGCATTTACTTGGTACCCGGGTCCCACAAGCAGAGATTGTCTACTTTTGTCAGATGATCATAGTGTACATCATTATTATTACAGCGATCGTCAATCTATCCATAAAAAACGGTTCTACCGAACTCTGGGTATCACTTTTGAGTAGCTGTATCGGATACGCTTTACCTAACCCAAAACTTAAGAAATAATGGCCGTCCCTCTTCCCTTCGAACCATGTTCTAGTATGTGTATTAGCGGACAAACTGGTAGCGGTAAAACCCAATGGGTGTATCGCTTTTTGAAACAAGTAAACCTCATGTACGGACGAGACCCCCCTTCCCATATTCTCTATTGCTACGGTATCCACCAAGACTTGTTTGATGCCATGGAGAGTTCCATTCCAAACTTTTACAGTAAGCAAGGATTGCCTACTGCGGAAGAATTGGATGACTTCACAAAAGACAAAAAACACAAGTTAATCATTTTAGACGACCTAATGCACGAGGTCATGCGGAGTAAAGAAATGGACCTACTTTTCACACAAGGTTGCCATCACAGAAAAGTATCGGTGATTATGATCACGCAAAACTTATATCCCGGGGGTAAACATGCCAGAACTATTGCACTGAATACCTGGTATCTGGTACTTATGAAAAATATTCGAGACATATCTCAGGTAGCAGTATTAGGACGACAGCTTTATCCCCGTAAGTCCAGAGGGTTTATGCAAGCTTACGAAGATGCCCTTAATACGATACACGGTTATTTCATAGTGGACATGTCCCCTCACTCCGATAACAAGTACCGTTTAAGGACACTTATTTTTCCCAACGAGGAGCCTATTGTGTACCGTTTGACGTAAGAATGGCGATAATGAGCTTATAAGAAGACAATATGGTTGAACTAATCAAACAACAACGACACTTCCTATATTTAGTGGCCAACACTACAGCCGCCCAAAGAAAGTCGCTTTTAAAAACAATTACCAGTCAGCAATTAAGAGCACTTAGTCAAATTGCATACAATATTATCCGGTTTAAAGGCAGATTGTCCCTTACGGAAAAAAACAGCTTAAAACGGCAGAGACGCTTCATTTACTTGCTTGGAGATCGTAATATTGGGTTTGTTCAAAAGAAGGAAGCCATTCAACATAAACAACGTATTATCCATAAATTGGTGAAGATCGCTTCCGCCTACTTACAAACCGTATTACAGTAATGGAGAAATACGTATTAGTGCCTTTCGAAAAGTTTGAGCGATTGAAAAAACTGTCTGGGAGACAAGATGATCGGCAGAGAGAGGGAAGGGAAGATCCCCCGAAAAAGAAGAAGAATAGAAAATTAACACTTTTTCCTCCGGGGCTTAGAGAGAAGAAAAGAAAGAAAGATATAGACTGGATTTCTTTTTAAATAATAAGACAATTTTACATTTTTTTTATATTTTTATTTACAAAATAATACAATAAAAGTATGAAAGAAGCCACGAGTCATTTTTTTTTCCTCCATAATCTATTGTATATACACATTTCTCGCTTTATCGATCGTAAGTATTTCTGGAAAGGTTGCGTACAGTAGCAATGTCACACTTTCTGGTAAAGGTTTAGCAAATTTGATTTCCAAACGGCAAAGACCTCTTCTTTTTGTGCTAAAAGAATAGTAGGGATCGATATCCAACACGTATAGGCAGTATCCTTGCTTGTACTCTGTGTACGTGATGTTGATATCATTTCTACAGGAAGTGAGGGTCTGATAACAGTCGGTGAAATGATTTCCTTCAAAATTAGGTTGCAATGGTTGCGATGGTACGGATTGTCCATCAACGAAGAAACCGAGGTAACTGCAGTCGTAATGTTTCAGGTTGAATGGGTTTGTTTTGTAGTCCCCGTTATACGAAACGCTTGGAACCGCCCCTATGATGATTTTGTTTGGCACCCTACCTTGAAATATATCGTCTGCGTGAAAACTATATTGTCCTGCGCTATCGAGGTTGTTTTTATCTCTGAGCGGAAATAAGGGTACATAGCCGGAGTGTCCTGAATCATTTTGTCATGGGCCAAAAGCAAATCGTTCTGTAACCGCTGAATACAGAGCTTGAAACGGGCGTCAACGATTTGCACCTTGTAATTCGGAGTTAACGCATCTGTAATGATTCGAAATGCATCGGATGCTTGCCAAAATTTAAGCGCCATTTGCACTCCGTTTATAAGTAACTTTGGTTGTTGAAATAAGTCCACCGGGATACTCCCTTCTAGATCTATAATCTTACCACCCTTGGTCCTATCATATCTTTGAAATAAACCGCCATTTGATCCAGTTTTTGGGTCGCTATCGTCCAGATTTGGGTCATCCTTGAAAAATAATTGGCTGGTCAGAAAAGCTTCCTGTATAGATCGATTGGTATTTAGTATGGTGTCAATGTAGGCCTTATACGGATGAGTTGTTCCGCTATTCGGGAGTGGTTTTTGTTGTAAATGAATGTCCAGTTGTCTGAAAATGGTGTGCAAGGGTAAATTGATTAGTCCTAGCGTGTCATCTGCGGTCACGGGGGTACCGTCTTGTAAAGCCAGTCTTAATTTCAGCCTCAATTTACATTCCTTCAAGTTGATATAGGCGCTGGCCTGTGGCGGTATATTAAATTCTAAGCTCGATGAAGAATCAGTTACGGGATTAATGGGTCGAAATTCGATCCAATCTTTCGATAACAAGGACGAATCTTTCGTGATCGGGTTAAATAACGATAATTCTTCTATGTGTTGCATTTTACTATTCATCGTAAATTTCAAAATACCCAGTCGGGATCTTTGCGATACGTTTTGCGAGTCTTCTTACGCTTGGTGTTCTTACGATCTTCGTCTTCACCATTCTTACGTTTAATCTGAGATTTTGCCCTATCAACGGCTTCGGTTAACGGGCTCACCATTTTTACCTGAGGCGTTTTGACTTTTTCAAGTTTTTCTTCCATATCCCGCAGCAGTTTATTCTTTTCTTCTAGTATTTTCTCCAAATTCCTTATTTGATCTGGGATATGGTCTTTCGGTTTAAAATAGTTAATCCAATACTCCACATCTTCTTTGTACGGAACCCACTTCTGTTGTTCTGAATCAAAGACGTCTATGGAACCCATGATTTCTTGAAATGAAGGACGCAGTGAAAATCGTTCGATTTCAAATCAATGGGTTTTAAATCTTCGCTTTTTAACGACAGTCTAATAGTGTTAAATCTTTTGACACTCACGGGTCTATAACGTCGATGAAGACATTCGGTAAATTTAAATTTCTTGTATCTTGTTTCGATTTCTATGCTGGTGAGAACGGGTTGTAACTTGTTCCTGACAAACGCTTCCTCTATGATATCGCAATTCAAATACAATCGCTTACTTCGAGGTGTAAAGTCACAGGTCAATGACGATTCTACGAGAGCACATAACCAACTTCCTTCTAAAATATAGTCTTTAGAAAACTGGAACAAGAAATCGGCGTTATTCTTACGTATATCGATCGATTCTGCGCAATTCAAATATAGGTAAAACTCTGTCATTCTTCTCTCCTCGTTCTCAATTCGTCAAGTATGGTAGGAATGAGATAAACTGGGCGTAATAAAATGGGTATAAATGAATGAAATCGTTGAAGTAAAGTCTTCTTACGGCTAGATGAAACGTTATTTGAGCATAGTGTGCGTAACAATAGTCTCCTTCTTTCGAAATTTTGAACATCTCTTCTCATTGGATTAATGATTCCGTTAAGGATACGTTTTGCTACCTCGATGATAGCCTTTAGTCGACGATTCGATAAATTCTGCAGTAAATTCTTCCTTTCCGCCGTGTCGGTCTCTTGTAGGTGTAGTAAATAAGAGAAATGTAAATAAACTGTAGAGTGTTCCATGGTTGAATTGTTGAAATACTCATTCCTTCTTACGCGTATAGAGTTCGAGTTCAATTAGTGTGGGACAAACAACCTCGTCCTCTTGTTGTGGAGAGGTTACACCCGTTATAACCACTTTCCCCGTATGAAAGCAACAAAAATGCACACCTTTCCGTTTAAAGTTAAGGGAAGGAAATAACTCTGGTTCGTATACGACATCTCTATCGAAAGACAAACGCTTCAGATCCAAATTCGAACTGAGGGTATGGCTCATAGACATGGTTAAAAGTTTTGCGTCCGAAAAATTTACGGGATATCCGCAATTCTGAAGCAGTCTGGCATATTTTCGTATCCGTTTATACCCCTCTCTTTTACTCGAAGCTTTACCGTTACAGTTGATAATACCGTTAGAAAACACTAAACAGTTTCCTCCAATTTTTCTGTGCTGCCATATCAACCCGGGAAATCGTGCTGGATCATACCGTACATTCGTTATTTTGTAGCAGAGTTGTCTTAAATCAATATGGCAGTTGAGTTGAGCGCTGTAGACCACGTTTGTGATGATCATGATCGTTTGACTGTCTACACATAAATGATTGAATATTGCTAGTTTTCATTCCTTATATAGCGAGCTCCGTTAGGTTAGTCGATAGAGTGCTAGACTTCAATGCACGAGGTCAAGCGTTCGATCCCTGACTACCACCCCCTGGCTCGATCTATTTTTTTTTCTTTAAATTGATGATAGTCACTGCGCCAGGATTCATTCCTCTCCCACCACTGACCATTGTTTTGACGTTAATCATGTGGGAAAACAGCCAGTGGCTTGGAAAGAAAATTGCGCGAAGTACTTGCAAAAGAAACTCGAGGAACGCGCGGATAGCTGTACTGTCCGCCGTGATATAATTAAGATAATGTTGAAAACGGCGTAAAACACCACACAATCGAGCAATCAATTCAACCCTTTATATGTAATCAATTGTTTACGAGTATTGCGTAATATCAGTTTCCGGTATCCAGCTGTCATACTTTTTTGGCCAGTGTAACCATCGCACCAGGACTTCCCGCTTTTTATTGCGTGTCCTTCTTTTCAATATTTTTTCGATGCTAAATTCGGTACCTTCGTCAACATTTATAGCTTGCAATTCTTGCTCGTAAAATGTACCGTCGATTTCGTCATTGTCCCAGTCTACTAAGGTGTAAATTGGAATTCCTTGTCTTTTAAAGCGTGATTTGATTTTGAAGATCTCCCCTGTCCATTTTTGCGAGTATTCTCTGTCAAATACGGACCTGATGTGCGACAATCGTACAGTCTGACCGATTTTATATTTCATTTTTTTGATAACGGGCTGTTCCCGCTTACTTCCCTTGGTTCTAATGAGATACTGTTGAAGACGGCTTTCCCCCTCATTTTCCATGGAAATTGCTGCTGGATTTTCTCCGAGACTCCTATGAGAAGTATGATTGTAACTATGTACAACATCCTGTAAAATGTCAATGTACCGACGGGTTCTATTCTTGAGCAGGTATCGAAAAATCTTGTGTTTTATGGTTTTAATGACTCTTTCGGCGTAATTCGCCTTTGTTTCCGTGTTATACGCGTACAGGTGATGTATGTTTTGAGTTTTTAAATATGTATTTACTTCTTTGCTTCTAAATTCCATTCCTCGGTCCGTACGAATTGTTTTTGGTTTTTTGGGGCCTGTCAGTATACGTTTCAAGACCGTGACTAAATCAGCGCCTCGCTTACTCTTAACGGGTTGAGCATAAAGAAAACGAGAAAAGACATCGATAGCAATCAAAATATATTTCACACCTTCGTTATGCTTCTGTAAATTGACCATATCCATAAGATCTATATCCCATTGACTATCAACCCCCTCAACGATCACTCTGGATCGTATAAATCGGCGTCTAGCCCCCCTCGTAAGCGAATAGGACTCTTGATCCTGTAGCCATTTTCGTATTCGATGTCTACCAATGTTGTATTTACCCTGTGCTTTTACATACTGGTACAATTTCTCGGGGCCGCTAAAACTAGCAGGATTATTGGAATCAAAATAAATAGAAGACAAGTATGTTTTCCAGTCATCCATGTTTTAATCAAATATACATAACTTACATTCTTACAAAATATAGTATTACAACAAAACTGAATACAAAGGTCTAATTTGGTATGCATATAAAAAAGTGAGAAATCGTTCCATTTCGATTTCTATTTCTGTTTTTATATGTCTATAATGTATCCATTCACCAATCAATACAATCATCATATGCACAAGTCCAAACATGATCACCAGTTATTTATAAACTCGTTCGGGTTACACTCTGTACACTGAAGGGCTCCTAATTGGTTCATATGATCACTCTGCAGGTAACAGGGTATCACACCGTCCAATTCGGGTAAAGTTTTTCCAATTTTCGTACAGGCGTCGGGTTTTTCCAAACATCTTTCTACCGATTCGTACATGGTGCCTTTATCAAAAAACACAGAAGCCTGAGAATGACTTGCATTCAAATGCTTGTCAACCGTATGGGTAGAAAGTTTGAAGTCGATTTTCATGTCGAAAGGTTATACTCTCAGTAATTGTGTACAGACATCGCAGCAATATTTATATAACGCAAATAAACAACAAATAGAGACTTGACCGGACACGTTTGAACGAGATTAAACGTGCTGTTCACATCCTGCGAAATGATCTTGATCTACTCTTTAATTTTCAATTCGACATCAATAACCGAAATATTGCTGTTTCAAAGTTATGATTTAGGGGGAAATAATATTACCTTATCGTGTTCTGTGTAGTATGATCTTGATCTACACTTAAATTTTCAATTCGACATCAATAACCGAAATATTGATCTACACTGTCCGCAACAAACATTAAAGCGCATGTTCTTCTGCAGTCAGACTTTGATCTACAGTGCCCGTAAAAGGTCAGTGAGTCGCGCGCAACAGCTAAAGGATTAATAATAATTGGACGGCTGCATGTTCTTTGTAGTCTGATCTTGATCTACACTGTCCGCAACAAACATTAAAGCGCATGTTCTTCTGCAGTCAGACTTTGATCTACACTAGCCGCAACAAAGATCAAACTGAATGTTCTGTGCAGTCTGATCTTCATCTACACAAAGGGTTAATTATAATTAGAAGGTCGCTCAGCATGTTCTGTGTAGTCTGATCTTGATCTACACTGTCCTTAACAAAGATCAAACTGCATATCCTGTACAGTCTAAGCTCGATCTACATCGTCCATAAAAGGTCAGTTAGTCGCGCTTACCAGCCAATAGGTTTATAATAATTAAAAGGTGGTGGGTTTTATCTCAATACCTCGTCCAACCATCTTTTTTCCCACAATGTTTTTACCATTTATCAGAGCTTCAAATTTCGTACCAATAAGGTTTTTCAAATAATGTATACATTGTCTTCACTTTAAAGACACAATCAAATTACATCTTTAATCAGTCTTCATATACCTCAAAGTATCTTTAGGCGGATTAAGTACCAATCACCAATATTTGAAAAGCACTTAAAGACGAGTGGCGCTATTGAAAAACAATTCAAATAGATGACATCATAATAACCCGTATACTACACAGTAGGTTAGTCTTCATGGTGAAACAAGTTTCAACATGTATGTTTCTATAACAACCTAGCATCTTTGTTTACAAGCAAAGAGACGCTATTACTACTCTCTGTAATAAACGGGGCAATCTGAAAAAGTCCCCCAGATTCGGTAGAAGAATCCGTTTTTGTTCCGTTTGATATAACAGATAGCTCCCTTAGAGACTTGATTTTATCACTATTACATTTTTTTTAACACACTGCACCTGGTAAGATGCGAAAAAGACGTAGAATTCATTCAAGTTGAATCGTAATAATCATGTAGTAATAAACAGTCTTGTCAAAGATTCCGAATAAAATAAGTGCATCTAACTCTAAAATGAAAATGAATGCGTATTCGAGACCAAAAATGACGTGCGGGATGTGTGCAAAGTGATTCTGTTGGCTAGTACACTTGACCTTTCCAAAAAATAACTAAAAAGCTGGTTCATACTTGTGAACAGTAATAAACGAGTCGTGATAAACGAGCCCTTGACATCAATCGTGTCAAAATCATGATAGCAAAATCATGCAATTCAACATTATTTACCTTCGATTCTATTTCGGTTGTTAAAATCCTTTTGATTTCAGTGAATGTTATGTCTGGTTATGACGTAAACATCATGGTTCTGAGGTAACGTTTCGGAAACTATGATGTATTTTTAAAAGGGTCTCGTTGATTGTATATTGGATATTATTCTGCTCTAATTTATGTTTTAACCATGCTGTGAAAATGGGTTTGATGCATCTGCAAAAAGTATAGACCAATATCAGTCTGGGCAGTTGGCACAGGCTGACCAGTGTGGAAACAATTTGCTTTTAACAAACTTTCTACAGAGTCAAGTATCACTCTACCTCATGATTTGACAAAATGGATTTTATGGATCCATACTATATTGACTTAATTAACACATTACGGAGAGCAACTAACACTTGGACCAACCGTACAATGACAGATTGCTATCTTCAAAATAATTTCCATATTTTAAAGTGGTATGATATAAATTCAAATGCATTTAAACACTCGCTTTGTTTACTTTTGGCCTTTACTGTCACTTTAACCTATTACTTTTACTACACAATCCAGCATTTTTATGACCCTAAAAAAGAGTGCTTTTGAAACCACTGCCAGCAAAGGATAAAATTCCGCCAACCAGCATTTTCTCCTTTTCAAGCAATCTTCTCTATCCTGTCAATTACAAAATCCAATCATTTGAACCACATCTAATTTTCTCCTTTCCAAGCAATCTTTTCTATCCTGTCAATTACAAAATCTGATCATATGAACCACATCTAATTTTGTCGACCGCAAATGCATTCACTTTTGGCCAGTCTAGAATTTTGTCAATTAGTTAAACTAAGGCAAACCATAATTAATCGAAGTGTTTTCAAAGTAAACTGCTGTAAAAATTATTTGAAGAGTTAACAAATTTCAGGCTGTCAACCAAGTCTTCTTCAAAATATAGGAGGAATATAGGAATATTTTTTCAACAAATATAGGAGTTTTTTGCTAGTTTTGACGCAAAATATAGGACTTTTCCAAACGAATATCATTTCATTCAAAGGCATTTATACTCACAATTCTTACCTTCACTTACTGTTTCTACATTAATCAATGATTAAAATCTAACTTAAAGCAGGGATCGTATATACACATGTATATATAGGATCCCTGCTTAAAGTAACCATTCAATTCAACAGCATCACAATCCAGGCAGAGAGCAGCTGCATAGCACATCATCATCATCATCTGAATGGGCACCTGGAATGTATTTTTTTTTTTTTTAAATGAGGTTCACATAACAAAAAATAATAACAATGGATTAATACATAACAACAGAATGTTAACAAGAATACAATATGAAATGAATAAGAAATGGTATCTTTACTTTAGATAAATCTTCATTGAAACTTAAGAGCTAGCAGCATTATTCACCCATTTAGTCCAGAGCATCTGTCCCTTCTATTAAATAATCACCATACTACTTCTGTTTAATAATCACCAATTAGCATTGAAAAGAAGTAGGATGATTCACAACAAAATCATAAAGCAAGAATCCAATGAAAACTACTGTGTATGAAACTTATTATACATGTAAGTGTATATAATAAGTACAAAGAAACTCAGCAACATTTTCAAGTGTTGGTTAAGATGACTTAGACTGCAGTGGTTCTTAACACAACAAAATCAGTTACTTGAAAAATGGAAAAGGTTACAATATGAATACAGAAACTGACTAGATACATGACAAAACCATAGCATTCTGAAAATTGTAAAATATGTCTAAAAAATACACGTCACACTTCCTGTATGGCTTATAACAGACAAGAGGGCTAAGATGGCTCGTATTGCTTCATTGGCTAATAAGTAAAACCCTACAAGCCAAATATTACAATACTTGACAAACTGGTTTCAAACTAGAAAACATACAGAAATTTCTCTATAAAATCCTACAAGAAAGTTATGACCCCAGGGCAATGCAATTTTTGACCAAAGAGCTATGATTACTTGAATCCTGGTAGAGGTCCACAAGATAAAGCCCAATACCAAATATTACAGGTCTAGAATATGTGGTTATAAACAAGAAGATTTTTTTAAGTTTCCTCAATAAAAACATGAGACCCTAAATAAGAACATGAGACCCCCGAGACATAACTAGATTTGGTAGCCCTAGGTCTTATGAATAGTAACAAGAAGATTTTTAAAGTTTTCACTATATTAACTCATGTAAAACTTTTGACCCCTGGGGTGGGGCAATAATTTGGGCAGTGTTGGTAGAGGCCAATTAGATAAAGCTTCATGCAAAATTTGGTAGCCCTAGGCTTTATGTCTAGGTACGAGAAGATTTTTAAAGTTTTCCCTATATAAGCCCAGGTAAAACTTGTAACACCCAGAGGCTGGGCCAAATTTGACTCCAGGGCCACAATTTTGACACTCTTGGTACAGGCTCACTAGATAAAGCTACATGCAAAATTTGGTAGCCCTGGGTTCTATGGCTAGGTACAGGAAGATTTCTAAAGTTTTCACTATATAAGCCCATGTAAAACTTGTGATCCCATGGTGGGGCCAAATTTGACCCCAGGGCTATAATTTGAAGAAACTTGGTAGAGGTCTACTAGATAAAGGTACATGCCAAATTTGGTAGCCCTAGGCCTTATGGTTTCAGACAAGATGATTTTTAAAGATTTTCAATATTTTTCAGTTTTGTTGCCATGGCAACCAGAGTTTTTGAAGGAATCAAATTCCTTCAAGAAATTCGAAAGAAGACCATGGCAGGATCATTTCTGTCAAGTTTCATCAAAATTGGATTGGTAGTTTCAGAGAAGAAGATGTTTGAAAGAAAGTTAACGCACGCACAGACAGAAGCACGAACGCACGACGGATACCGGGCCATGACATAAGCCTGCTGGCCTTCGGCCAGTGGAGCTAAAACTTATAGATCACAAAAATTCAATCACAATATGTGTAACACTTCACATATGGCTTTTAAACATCACAGTCTTTCGCAATTTCTTCTGGAAACATGAAGTAACATAGTCCTAGTACAGTTGTCACAGTGCACATTTTACAGCAACACTGATGCACCTAACCCCTATTGTTTTAGTGAGTAGAACTTTGTGTTTAATGCTTAGTACTAGATGAAGGTTAAGTCTTTTCTTCTGATCTAATTTTCTTCATGGCTGGCTCCTGAGGGTCACAGTCTTCTAATGTGCTTCAATTCCAGTTTGGAAGAGCACATATGGTCCCCTCAGTACATAAGAAAGTCTCTGAAAAATCATGATGGCAATTGAATATATCTAATGAAGATTTTGAATTTCGGTAAAAGTGAAATGAACAATAACAAATAATTTAAATCAGACATGGTACTTATGTACCAGTCTGTCAACTTTAGTACTGCTTTTGGAGTTATGTTGATGTCATTTCAGAGACTGGCCCTGTACTTCATCACTGGGGAGTACCTGAAAGAAAATCTAAATACTGCAAGACTTTCATATACCTAAAAGACCAATATCCTATTGTACTACCTTGCAAGGTGCCCATACAGGTGATAAAGAGATGCACTGAAGCATTTTGTGATGGCTGGTGATGCTGTTAAAGACATAAGAATTCTCTAACCTGTAAAACAAAGAAGCCAAAAGCAGTATCAAAGAAATATTTACAATCTCTATTTATCGGCTACAAATTTCCTAAAAAACATAGGAATATTTTTTTTAAAAAAATAGGAAAATATAGGAAATAAAGGAGGTTCTTCAAAATACAGGATTTTGAACCAAAGTATAGGAAAATATAGGAATATAGGAATCGGCTGACAGCCTGAAATTTATCCTTTACCAAACAATCCTAAGGATATGTTACAACCCTGAGAAAGCAGCCCTTTGAAAACGATGTAGGTAAAGAATAAAATGCTGGTTACAAGTATTTTCTCATTACTCGTGTCACGAAAAAAAAAAACTTTCCTTTAAAGTAATATGCTTAACTTTAGCTTGTCATCACCAATAGATAAATCAAACCAAAAGCAGCCTTGTTCTTCGCCCAATCAAAATTATATCTATAAATCTGAAAGAGAAAAAGCAAGCATCAGTCTAGACAATTTGTAAAGAACTCCAAACTGTAGAGTAGATGCTTGTGAATTATGTCATCTTTCCGTCTTGTTGAATGACACATGCTGTTTACCTAGGTAACTGGTGCGCGGGAATTACTGTTCCACCTTCATTTGAAGAGTTACAAAATAAAATCGGTATTTTTGACTGGTCGTAACCATGAAATATTAAACAATGTTCCATAATTATTTCTCGATAAACCACCGGAAAGCATGATATATACATGTAGGTATTTTTTTCTGTGTATTTATTTAAAAAACATAGCCAATTTGATATAAAGGCAAATAAATTGAATTCTGCAGGGCATTTTCTAAAGTCATTTGACAAATTCTCTTTGCGCTGGCAATATCTTCTGTTATACAAAACACCATGAAACACAAACATATTTATAATCATACACTGTGTAACCACATTACACCGATTTTAAAATCTTACGTTGCTAAAACTCCAGATTGTTTGGTAAAAGGTTAAACAAACTTTGGCACAAATAGAAATTGCTCAATTTTAGTAATTTCTTATTTTTGAAATTAATATCTGACAATTATTTCTATATTAAACATATTTTAATGTTGATTACCCCTATTAGACAGGAAGGTCTTTCAGCCTTTACCAAATAATATTGAGGTTTTAATAACCATGACAGAGAAAACTTATGGAAATATTGTGGGAAACGGAGAAAATACTTGTAGCCGGCATTTTCTCCTTTTCCCACAATGTTTTCTGCTATTTAAAAGTCAAATCCTATTTTTTGAATCATGTCATCTGCAACTGCTCTCAAATATGACGGGTAAACAATTTTGTCATTTAGCAGAGTAAAAATTGTCCGTCCCTTATTTATTTTTACATGTCAATGTATAAATTCTCCCTCTACCATCATATAATTCATTCGTACAAAGATCTGCTTCCAATAAAATAAAAAGTAGTTAACACACAGTAAGGACAGCAAAATTTCTACAACAAAATAAGAAAGAGAAATAACATCCCCCAACAAATATCTACTATTGCAACAATGCTTTCACATACATGCAATTACACGTCTATGGGCCAGGCTCTATGAATAGGGGGCTTAATGCATATGCGAAAAGTATCGACCAAGGTAAGCCTGTGTAGTCTGCACAGGCTTACCTCGGCCGAAACTTTTCGCTATAGGTCAATTTTCTGTATGTCTAAGGACCAGTCTACCTTGTCATTAAGTCAGTTGTTGAAAAAAGTGGCTATTATGGATCCATAATTATCTGATGGCTTGATTATTATTACGCATCACAGAGATACATTAAGCCCCTTTTTGCGAAAGCAAGGCTCATATTCATGTGCCATTCTTAACCCTTTACCACACGATCCCGAGTTTTAACAACCTTGAGGAAAGAAGGCCTTTGAAAACATTGTGGGAAAAGGATAAAATGCTGGTAACCAGCATTTTCTCCTTTTCCCACAATGTTTTCTAACCATACAGAAACAAATCCATTCATTTGACCCACATTTAATTTGTTGTTTGCAAATGCTTTCAATTTGAACCAGTCTACCATATTGTCGTGTGCTAGAGTTAACCATTTACTACACAATCCTGAGGTTTTACAACCCTAAAAAAAACCAGTGCTTTTGAAAAAAATGAAGGAGAAGAATAAAATGCTGGCAACCAGCACTTATACTGTCAATGTCAAACCCAATCATTTGAACAAAATTTGAATTTGTTGTCTGCAAATGCTTTGAATTTGGACCAGTCTAAAATTGTGTTGTTTTGCAATAAATATGGCAACCCCATAGTTTGCCAAAGTATTTACAAAGTCAACTGTCGTAAAACTTGTTTGAGAAGTTCATAAACTTCTCCTTTACCAACCAATCCCAGTATTTAATGACCCTTGAAATCAAAGTGGGAAAAGATAAAATGCTGATTACCAGCGTTTTCTCATTTTCCTACATTGTTTTCATACTATCCAAGACAAATTCCATCATCAAACCAGCCAATAGTAAAAAATACGGGTTTAAAGTGCACTTACATTTCAATCATACCATAGAAAAGTATGGAAATTTATTTAAGTGACAGTCTGTTATTGTGTTATTCTGTAACTATACAATCACAGACTGTCATCTTTACAATAATTTCTATACTTTTACAAGGTAAGATTTAAATTCAAATGCATTGTAACACCTGCTTTGTTTACTTCTGGCCACTACAGGAACTTCAATTTTCTGTCTACAAATGCTATCAATGTGGACCAAGTCTACATTTTTGTTATCTAGTAAAGCATCAACCCTTTACTAAACAATCCCCATTTTTTGCAACTCTAAGGAAGAAAGCTGTGGAAAACATTCTAGGAAAAAGAAAAAATTCTGGAAACTGGTGTTTTCTCCTTTTTCCCCCAGTTTTCACACTTTCCACAATAAATTTCATCATTTAAGCCTCAAATAATTCTTCATCTGTGAATGCTATGAATTTGGCCCAAGTCTAAAATTTCGTTGATTGTTAAGAATTAAACCTTTAACGCACAGACTTTTAACAACCCTTAGGAAGAAATCTTTGAGGATAGGGCACCCTAATGGGTGACGTGTAACATCGCCTTTCATCGCCGAAAAAACGTACGGATTTGGCTAAGACTCGGGTAATCCGTAATCGATTGGCTGATAGAGGCTGGTCACGACCTCGATTACAGATTACCCGAGTCTTAGCCGAATCTGTACGATTTTGGCAATGAAAGGCGATGTTACACAAATGTTACATGAATCCCATTAGGGTGTCCTATCCTTAAGTAACATTTAATATGTTGTATGCAAATGCCTGCAGTTTGGTCAAGGCCAAAATTTTGACATCTGGTAGAGGGTTTACACAAAGCTTTGACGAAGCCTTCCCCAATACAGACGCTGACAGATATCGAAAATTTTGCACACATAACACCATCCAATGAGAAGACTTCTGTGCGTCACACGGGACTTGAAAAAAACGGTTTTCTGTCCGCCAAAAATTCTTTGTATTCCTCTATCACTTGTGGTCTTTCATTGACTGGGGGTAAAGCTGGTTCAATTCCTTTCTTTGTTCTGGCACGAATTACTTTACTCTATAAGTGGAAACAAAATCTACATTTACCCTTTGCTCAAGTGTCCTAGCTTATGAAAACAGTGTTGGAACAGGAAAAAATATTATAACCAAAAATTTTTCCTTCTCCCCAACACTTTTCCTTACCTTTCTTTCCTTACCTGACTTTTGCCAAAATGGAACCAATTTGCAGAAAACGAACTAAATGTAGCCTTATTGATGACTAATATCTTTGACAAGGTAGAAAACAATGTGAGAAAAGGAGAAAACTCTGTGGGAAAAGGAGAAAATGCTGGTTTTTACCAGCATTTGTTTTTCTATTTCCACAGTGTTTTCAAAAGCCTTTGCCTTAGGATTGTTAAAACAAGGGATTGTTTGGTTTCGAAAAAAAAATCTGAAGGTAATAATAAGTTCATTTTTGCATAGCTGTATCATATCCATGCACTCTAACATTGCATTGAGACTTTTGAAACCTACTCACCCAAAACTCTTGGCAATTTTTATGGTTCTGTATCACTTCCTCACATTGGTTCCGCTTTCTCCAAGTCACACAGTGAAGTGCGGCTTTAGATTCCTACAAACAAAGGTTACATCATTGTAAACAATTTTGCACCCTGCCTAGCCTGGGTATCAGTGACTGATTGATTTTCTTTGTATTTATCGTGGCCAAGACTTTACCGAAATAGGATGTGCCCTTATTAGGCTGTTAGTTACGTATCGGGGGATAAAGCAAGAAACAAAATAAAACCCACACAAAGTCACGCCCGGTCCTTAACCCTTTACCAGAAAACAAAATTTTAGCCTTGTCCAATTTGAAAGCATTTGCAGGCGACAATTTCAATGTAGCTCAAATGGTGCAACTTTTCTTTGACAGGATAGAAAATATTATGGGAACCAGCATTTTCTCCTTTTCTCATAATGTTTTCAAAAGGCTTCTTTCCCAGGGTCGTTAAAAGTCGGCATTGTGTGGTAAAGAGTTAACGTGCTCACGGCAAACACCACAGAAGACCCTAGATTAACTTCTAATCCAAGAGACTATTACTATTTTCTTTTAGCCGACTAGCTATGGGGCTTGAACCCACACCCTCATTCCCAAGATTTGTCTCAAGATTCCGTCCTGAAGTAGACAGGTTTTGCAAACATTGTGGAAAAGGCAGAAAATGCTTGTAACCAGCATTTTCTCCTTTGCAACAATGTTTTCTACCCTTTCAATGACAAATCCCATCATTCGAGCCATATTCACTATACTGTATTTAACTCTTTACCACACAGTCCCGACTTTTAATGACCCTGAGGAAGAAGCCTTTAGAAAACATTGTGGGAAAAGGAGAAAATGCTGGTAACCTGCATTTTCTCCTTTCCCCACAATGTTTTCTGCTCTATCAATTAAAATTTGTGTCATTTTTGCCACCTTTAGTTTGTTGTCTGCATATTTGGTAATGAGTTCAATGCTATCAATAAACAGGTGTGAAATTTTTTGTGTGTAAAGAATTAAGAAATTATTGGTGCCTTGACCCAGCAACGCCTTACCAGTTTATCATACAGAAAGCATTTGTTTACTTGATAAATACAGTCAGTAAATAGCACAACCAGCCATCCACTTGCTGGAACAGAATAGGGGACACAAATTACTTGTCTAAGAAAAGGAATTGTTTGTTTTTATTGGAGTTTAACGCCACTTTAATATATTAGGTCATATCATAGCGGTCATTGCACCTATATGTGTCCTTCCTGGATTTCTCACACCAGTACTGACAAAAATTTCTTTCCATGTCACTGACTACTTTTCTCACATGCATCAGAGGTGAGAGGCGAAAAAACGCCGGAAAGAAAGTTTACCACAAGAATCTAGAAAAAGAATTTACATGTAAAACTAATCAAGAAAAGAGAGCATCAATAATAACAGTTTGCTTCCCAGCCAACCTCTGTCATTTTATAATGGTGCATCCATGTATATTATGAATTTACCTTTCAAGATCTAAGATCTATCACACTATAGCAATCTCATCCAAATCCAAACCTTTAACCCTTTACTACACAATGCCACCTTTTAATGACCCTGGGAAAGAAGCCTTCTGAAGACATTGTGGGAAAAGGAGAAAATGCTAGAAACCAGCATTTTCTCCTTCTCCCAAAATTTTTACTACCCTTTCAAAGAAAATTGCACCATTTGAGCTGCGCTGAAATTGTTGTCTGCAAATGCTTTCAATTTGGACAAAGCTGAAATTTTGTCGTCTGGTAAAGGGTTAATTAATTTTGACCAACAACACAGGCACTAAAAATGATCATTAACCTTTTACCACAAAATCAAGAGTTTTAACTACTCTGACTGAGATAGCTTTGGAAAACATTGTGTAAAAAAGGAGAAAATGCTGGTAATCAGCATTTTTTCCTTTTCACACAAACTTTTCTACCCTTTCACTCACAAATTCCATCATTTGGGCTGCTTTTGTCATCTGCAAGTGCTTTGAATTTGGTCAAGACCAAAATTTTGTCCTTTGGGAAAGGGTTAATGCATGGTAATTGAAGTAGTAATATTTTTTTTCAAGTTTTCACAAAACAGTACTTTTTAACTTACTACCTTGTCATTCAAGGCATGCAATTTTTAAATGCTTTTTGCAATTTAGTAAACTTCATGTAAATTTACACAAACCCATGACATTCTCAAACAGTGCGACATTTGGGTATGAATCCGGTTTTTTTTTGCAAATTTTTGAATTTTTCTTTTAAAATCTATTTACCCTGATGCAGGGACTTATTTCTTCCACTTGTCTATCTTTTTCGTCAATTTTTACTTCTGGAATAACAACGCCCTTTAAGTCCCTTCTGCCTTTGACAGTGTCTCTGAAATGCAGTTGGAACAGTAAGCCAATTTTGTGCACTATCAGTATACATTTTTTAACTCCTTACTCCAAGCGAACAAATTTTGGACACATCTTAATCGAAAGCATTTGCAGACGACAAATAAAATGTTTTTGAAATGTTGGGATTTGTTATTGAAAGGGTAGAAAACATTGTGGGAAAAGGAGAAAATGCTGGTTTACCAGCATTTTCTCCTTTTCCCACGATGTTTTCAAAGGCCTTTACTCTAGGTTTAGAGTACCACTCAACCCTATACTAAGTAATCCCATGATTTACAGATCTTGAAGAAGAAAGCTTTTGAGTACACTGTGGGAAAAGGAGTAAACAATGATATGGGAAAAGGAAATATAGGTAACCAGCATTTACTCTTTTCCCAGAATGCTTTCTACCCTACTAAAGACAATACTGCCAATTAAGACACAAGTTGACAATAACTTGCTGTCTGCAAATGATTCAATGTGGACAAAGACAAATCTAGAATATTACCCTTTGGTAAAGATTTATCATCCAGGCGTCCAGCTCACAGGTGTTCTATTTTTGACAAACTTCGCCACCTATTAAATGTTATATATATACAAGACTTATATATTACATTATAGGTGCCGAAGTTTGTCATAAAATGAACGCCTGTGGTCCAACTGCCTTTTTTCTGGCCAAGCCTAGTAGCTCAGTCTGTTCCACACAAAAACCTGAAACCAGGGGGTCCCAGTTTCAAATCCCCATCTCAGAGAATTTCTTTCCAAGGATTGATATTGATGATAGCCATTGTGACGGGATTCATTTTTATCACATAACCTCCCTTGTTTTCAGTGTAATATACCCATTACAAATTTTCTTATCTTATACACATTTGATATCACAATTGTGTGATGTCATTTTTGACATCATTTTGCATTCATTTCATAGTTCTAGTGAATGGATTTTAATGGTATTACCTTGGGTGCATCTATAGATAATTTTGCATCTTCTGTTCTATAATTTGTGAAATATCGTTACATGATAAAAAGAATCCGACATTTGTTGGGGTTTGAGATGAAATTTTAGTAAACTCGTCAAGAAGAAATGTTACTAAACTTGCCAAAGGCTCACTTAATAACATTTTACCTAGACTCGTTTAATAAAATTTTATCTCAAAAGCCAACTCATGTCAGATCCTATATGTATCTCCCACTGCTGATCATTGTTTCAATAGTGCAATTAGTGGCTTGGGAAGAATATAATGCCAAGTACTGGCAAATGACAATCCAGGACAGTATGGATAGTTGCACTAGCCAAGGAGGAGAGCGTACCTGTTTCAGAACCTGAAGAGATATCCGAGTTTTTTTTCTAGCAAACTCTTCATTAACATCACTGCTTTGTGCAAACCTTTAATAATAATTTATTTTGCTGTCTTAAAAATCTTTTTCTTTCAAACACAAGCCATATATTTACATGTATATATATCTGTGGGATAGACAAGTATAAAACACACTCCCCACCATATGAAGATTTGTCCAAGAATCCTTCAAGTTATTTGTCCAAGAATCCTTCAAGTACCATTACTCTATTTCTTCATGTAGTGGTTTTTTATGGTGGGTGCCACTGTAATAATTCTGATAAATAACCTTCCAGCTCGGTCAGGGATCGTATATACACATGTATATAAGATCCCTGGCTCGGTGATTGAACCTAGAACCTCTAAGTCTAAATCCCAAGGCGAACACACTTCCATGGCGCTACAATATGCTAGCTCCTTTGGCAAAGCAGTACAATTGTTCCCTTATACAAACATGAGCTAGCTTTTTGAGTTATTGCAGGATAGACCAGTATACTACACATACATGTATATCTATCAGTGGGATATACCAGTATACTACACATGCAGGATTTATGGTTATAAAATCTTGTAAAAGAGTTTTATTTTTAGTTGGTGTTGCTATCCGTATATAGGTTGCTTCATTTAAACCTTAATCGCGAATTAAGATCCTTTCTTTAGCCTTTGTCATACCTGGAATCAAGAGATCCGTCGACACAGAGAGCACTGAATTGACTACCAAGGTTATTCTTATGCAATGCTCTGTTTTAAGTCGGTAAGTCTCCTGTTGAATTCCCTCTCCAAACTTTGAACAACAAATAGCAGTAGAGTGAAAAAATGTTTACGGTATCTAATAATACAAAAAAAACATGAGCTGACAAGGGGAAAGCAAATAAGATAACTCTACAATTTTTTTAGCATGTTTGTAAAATATCTATTACCTCTTTTCGGTCGCCATGATGGGAATTCCCTACTAAAGGATTACCATGCTATAAATAGAATATCATTTCGCTACCTTCTGCATAATGGAATGGTACGCGTAAAATATTTATATTGATCAGTCGCTCTTTCCTCTGTTTCTTGATCACTAAGATAAAGGCCTTGAAATGTGAGCTTCACAATATTTTGACCAATTCAGGAAATTTATAAGATCTGCCCTAACACTCAACAACGTCAGATTCTTTTTAAAGCAAGCAACAGTGTCTCAAGAACGGTGTGAGTGCTTTTGATGATGAACTATTGAGAAACATCGACAAATAAGGACCCCCCCCCCCAAAAAAAAAAAACAGTTAAATTCTCCGCTTAAAAAAGAAACTTTAAAACATTAGGAACTACTTCTATTCAGTTAAATCATTAGATCTACTTGATCTCTTATAATTTTCATAAAATTATTATTTATTGTTGTCATTATTGTTGTTGCTGTTGTTATATAAGCAATTATTAATATTATTGATATAATTATGATTACCATTATTATAATTAGTAGTAGTTGTAGTAGTAGTAGTGGTGGTAGAAGTAGTAGTAGTAGTACCCTGCTTAACGACTTTGAAAGAACATAGATTGAGAATTCAATACAAACAAACACACACACACACACACACACACACCAAAAAAACTTAGTAGCGCATGTTGCAGATGATGTAACTAGAAAATCTCATATAACAGCTTGTAGTATAAAGATATACCCAAGATCAGACTGAGCGTCTTTAGTGAGTCTGATCTCGATTGTAGCCTATCTGCAAACATAAAAAGTTGTGCCTTACAGGTTGGGTATTAGGATGCCTGATTAAACGTCACTGATATAATTTTTTCCCAGGAAATAATAATATTTTAATAATATTTACAACAAATGAAACATGATCAGAATAGTGCTCATAAAAATAATTATACGTCTATAATATTACATATAGTGAATAATTTCAATGACGTAAAGTATTTTCCATCCCAGGATGCAATATCTCAAATGGCTTCCAGTGGGACATGGCATCTAATTTAGATATTGCTGGCGTTCGTATGCAAGAAATACAACACTATACGGGTTTATACTTTTCTTTATTTTTGTAACATAATTTCATGTAATAAGTAGCTGTTCACATTTGCTTTATGATTCAAAACAGAACCGAAATTCACTTGAATAATTTGAGGCCTCTCAGTGACCTCGACCCTTATCGTACCTCGTTGAAATTTCCGGGGGCCACGAAGTCAGTTTTTGTGTGAAAGATGAAATGTCAAATTAAAGTTTTGATAAATTAAGTCTAAGAACGTGATTAAACAAGTCGTGAAATGGTTAATCTTATCATCTTTCACCAGAAAGCACTTTTTGATGAAAAGAATAAAATGACATAATGAAATAGTTCCGCTCCATTTTCGGAAATTTATTGAACGTCGCCCCATTTTTACCCTTCAAGGGTGTTGACGGTTTATATCGTCATGCTTGACCGACTATGTAAGTAAACAAACGGAAAAACGTGGACTACACAAAAGGATATCATGAATACTTTAATTATTTTGCGTCAAAAATTTGTCCATCACTGCAATTAAAACACCCAGTCGACTTACTTTGAACTTAAAACCCTTTACCAAACAATCCTGGGTTTTAACGACCTTGAGCCTGAAGAAAAGGCTTTTGAAAACATGTACAGTTGGAAAAGGAGAACCAGTATTTTCTCATTTTCGAACAATGTTTTCTACCCTTTTCAATGACAAATTCCATTTGTGTCCAGTTTAATTTGTCTTCTGCCATTGCTTTTAATTTGGACATATCCAAGATTTTGTTCTGTGATAACAAGTCATGTTATACAAATATTTCCATACCCTACCATTTCTTTGCACAGTATCCTATCCAAGCCACTGGCTACTTTCCTATATAATCATTGTCAAAATAATGATTGACGGTGAGAGACTCAAGGAATGAATCCTGTAGCAATAACTGTCATCAGTCCTAGGAAATGAATTGGCCGAGCTTGGGATTCAAACCAGTGACCCCCAGTCTTAAGTCCTTTTAGCTACTGACTTTGCTGCTGGGGCTTGTCTCTTGTTATAAGGTACTTGGTATACAAAATATTAAATAAGGACATTCTGCAAACTGAGTTTATTTTCTCTCTGTCTGTGTCTCTGTCTGTCTCTCTCTCCAGTCTCCACAGTCTGGAAAGACTAAATATGATTTCTATTTCAGGTGTGAGACCTTTGAAGGCTAATAATGCATAGAACAGAACAATGACAGAGGTGATGGATGATCTATGTAAGTGTTGTAATCAAGGCTTTCCCTTGTCTTTTTGATATCGGGGGTCGTTTGACCCCCTTCAAATGAATAAAAGAAGGCACACATATAAATTTTTTGGATCTTTTTGAAAATTTTGTGGTAAAAATTCAAAGAAACAGGGGGTCATGGAAAACCCTGGTAGTGCAATGCCAGCTTTATTTCTCCTTATTAGTGTGCCAGACTGCTATGGAAGGCTTCACACTACATTTGAAAAAAAACAAGTTTTTTTTTTTTCAGATTGTTGCAAATGTTGACCTTGTTTATATCAAATCTTGCCAATATAACTGTAGAGTTTTTTTTTTTTTCAGATTGTTGCAAATGTTTTTTATATCAAATCTTACCAATATAACTGTAGTGTCACTAGGCAAAGCATTGTGTAGCCCTAGTCTTATATCTCGATTGCTGAAACCCAAGAAAGACATGAATAAGTTATAAGTGACTGATGCCCTGATAGGACCCAAATACTGTTGACAGTTGCTTAGCCCTTTACCAAACAATCCCGTGTTTTCATGACCCTGAGGAAGAGGCCTTTTGAAAACATTGTGGAAAAAGGAGAAAATGCTGGTAACCAGCATTTTCTCCTTTTCCGGCAATGTTTTATACCCTTTCGAAGAACTTCAGTTCATTAGTGCCACTTACAAATCTGTCGCCTGCAGATGCTCTCAATTTGGGAGAGTGTAAAATTTGTCATTTGGGAAAGGGTTTAACCACCTTGAGGCCAAGTTAAGGGTGAAAGATTTGAAAAAAAAAATAGGAAAGGCAGTAATAATGCTGAAACCAGCATTTTCTCCTTTTTCCATAGTATTTTTTACCATCTTAGAGGTATATCTCATCATTTGAGTCTTCTGCAACAGGTTTTAGTTTTGAGGAGTCTGTTGTTGTGGCCTGATGAAAACACTAATGAGCCATGCTCTGTGAAAAGGGGGCTTTATGCAGCTGCAAAAAGTAAGGACTCAGGTCAGTCTGCACAGTCTGTGCTGGCTGATCTGGGTCGAAACTTTTTCCTATTTGTAAATTTCCTGTGTCAAAGGACCAATCTACCTCCAGATCCAGTTGATTATTGGTCTGGTTACCTGCAATTTTCTCCTTTTCCCACAGTGTTTTCAAAAAAACTCTTTCTTTGGCTTTTTAAAGGATCTTGGGATTGTGTGGTAATGGGTTAGTTATTTACCAAAAGACAATTACAGACTGGTCCAAATTAAAACAACTGTGGATGACATCTGTTGCTCAAAGTTCAGGTTCGGATTTGTCTGTGAAAGATTAGGAAACATTGTGGGAAAAGGATAAAATATTTGCTACCAGTATTTCCCCAAACAATAATTTCTAAAGCCATTTTCCACAGGGTTATCAAAACCCAGGATTGCTAGGTAAAAGTTTCAAACTCCGATGAAAAAAAAAACAAAGAAATACAAACAGATTTTTTTAACTAAAAAAGTTCAAATGAGATAATTGGTCACCTTTTGTCTTTCATAGCTGTGGACATTTTTTTGATGATTTTAACTCTTAACTCCTTACAGTAAGACAAAATTTTAGACTCATCCGATTGGAAAGAAATTTGCAGAGGACAAATTACAACTGGCTACAACCCTTAGGAAGAAAACTTGAAAACATTTTGAAAATGGGAGAAAATGTTGGTAACCAGCATTTTCTCCTTTTCGTACAACATTTTCTACCCTTCCTAACAACAAATCACATTATTCGAGCCATATTTAATTTGTTGTCTGCAAATGCTTTCAATATGGAAGAGTCTAAACTTTTGCTGTCTGGTTCACCCTTTACCACACAATCCCGTGTTTTAACGACCCTGCAAGAGAAGCCTTTTGAAAACATTCTGGTAAAAGGAGAAAATGCTGGTAACCATGGGGTTATAGAGGGGCATGAAAATTATGTACAGTGAAGGGTTAACCCTTTACCAAACAACAAAATTTTAGACTGGTCAAGATCGAAAGCGTCTGAAGACGACAGATTGATGTGACTAAGAAACTGAAATTCCTCATTTTAAGCATAGAAAACAATGTAGGAAAAAGAGAAAATGCTGGTTACCAGCATTTTCTCCTTCTCTCACAATGTTTTCAAAGCCCTTCTCTGTCAGAGTCATTAAAACTCAGGATTGTTTGGTAAACGGTTAACAGTACTTTTTAATTTTATTTTAGGGTGTGAAGACTGTGGAAAGAGCCATGAGGGCCTGTGTAAGAAAAGCGCCCTGCACAAAGTGCAGGATGCCATCATACCCTCGAGGGCTCGTCTTACTTTGCCCCCATCTCTCACCCTTAAAACTGTGAAAGAAAATGGAAAGATCAGTAAGTCGAGTCTTTGTATAAACCTGTTTCATCTAAGCTTGGATAATTCACCCTTTAATGTGTAACATAGTGCAGGACAAGGTCCCCATCAAAATTCTTGAATGTAAAGTACTCTTACTGTATTACTAAAGAAACACCTTCATTCTTGTTTTCACTATTGAGAATAGTTTGATGTGTTTCCATATTGGATATATTGATAGGGTTTTTGTATAGTCAATACAGTGTATCAACACTGTAAAAATTATTAAAGATACGTCCTTACAGGTAGAGAGGAAAACTTGAAAGTGTGTAGTATACTCAGCTGTGTAAACATAGATAAATTACCAATATATATGGTGTAAGGGAATGAAAAACAGAAGGAATTTGTCCTCATTTAAATGAAAACAACATTGATTGCTTGGCAGACCTCTAAAACATGAAATGCATTTTCTATCCATCATAATCTGTGCAAGCTTTCAGGGGCAACATTTGGCATGAAGGTATAAGATTGATTATAGTTTCATAAACTAAGGATGAAATGGGTTAAAAATTCGCTGAAAACTGCCTGAAAACAAGTATAGATGTATCTTTAAGATTTACACCTTTATCAAACAATCCAAAGTTTTAACAACCACGAGGAAGAAGATATTTGAAAGCTTTCTGGGAAAAGGTAGAAGAGTGGTTTTTTTTTCACATTTTGAAAGACAAATTTCTTGTCCTGAGTTAAATTTGAGCTGTTGTCAGCAAATGCTTTCAATTTGGACAAGGCAAAATTATGTCATTTCATAAAATAATTCTGTGTTTTAACCATCCCGGAGAAAATATCTTGTGAAAACAAGCTTTAATATCTATTTGAACACCATTGTCTGTCTGAAGTATATACATGTATACTTGTATTTATCAGGTTACTTGAATTAGAATTCCTGCAAGTAAACAGTTATATCTTTTCCTGGAAAGAAAACTGTTACGTTGCCCATAATGGAAGCATTTGCACAAGGCAAATTGAACATGGCTTCAATGACAGAATTTGTCTTGCAAAGGGTAGAAAATATGTGCGAAAAGGAAAAAATTTTGCTCGGTAAAGAGATGAACAGAAATGTCAAATGCTTAGATGAACTCTCAAAAAACATCATGCTATACTTGTTTTCATCAAATATATCTGTTAGAGAAAATACATGGGCAGCAGTCATGGGAAAATGTGATCAAATGCATCTTTCTAATTACAAAGCAAGTTGTCACAATATATAGATTCATTTTGCCAGAAAACTAGCTGAATATATCCAGAGAAAAAAATGTAGACCCAACTCAGCCTGTGCAGGCTGACATGGGTTGATATTGTTTGCAGATACACAGAGCATGACTCAAATGTTTGTGCAGTGAATGCATAGATATTTTTTTTATTACTGTCTCTTCGAACAGTTTGACTTTGTACTGTTTGCTCTTGTTTTAACTGGAGTCTTGTGTGGCTCAGTGGTAAAGTGTAAAATTCATAACCTCGAGGCCCAAGGTTTAATCGTCACTCAAAGCACTGGGTTTTTCTTTGGAGTGTCCATACGCAAGACATTTCTGTGCTCTAGCCTAGTACTGGTGAAACCCTGGATTTACATGAAAATGTGAACTGTCGCTAAGAAATGACTTAGATAATGCTGAAAGTGGCCTTAACTGTACCAAACAACAAAATGTTAAACTTGTCAAAATTGAAAGTATTCGCTCGCAAACCAAAAATTAAATATTATTCAAATGATTAGATTTAACTTTGAAAGGTTAGAAAACATTGTGGGAAAAGAAGAAAATGCTGGTTACCAGCATTTTCTTCTTTTCCCACATTGTTTTCAAAAGCTTTGTTCCTCAGGGTTGTTTTAACTGCGGATTGTATAGTAAAGGGTTAGACAACATTAATTCTATCTTTTCTTTTACTCACCAGGTGTTGGTGTGTTTACAAAGAGGGTTATACCTGTCAGGTCACAGTTTGGACCTATGGACGCTCCTATCATGTCAAAAGTTAGACATGAACCCAAACCAAAAGTAGCTCAAACAGTGTGGAAAAAGAAAAATGCAGTACAGAAGGCCATGGAGACCTCTGGACACTCAGCATCAAGTGAAGCATCTGAGATCAACACCTCTGTGAGTGACCAGCAGTCTTCCCCCATAATTGGTCACATATCAGGAACAGTGCAGCAAAAGCATCCACACAATGTTTACACTGATAACAGTTCACTGTCCACAACTGATATGGGTGTAACAGCCAACCATCAACAGCTGATGTCGCTAAACAACCAGATGATCAGTCAGTCGACCAGTCATGATCCTAGTTTACAAACACTTCAGTCGGCAATGACTCAGGTCCCTACGCAGTCCAGCCCTGTACACTCTGGTTCAAGCTTCACACAGCTACAGCAAAGCCTACAAGATTTCACACCCATCAGCTTTCCTCCCCAGCAATCCAACATGCATCTACAGGTTACGCAGGACAACTTAAGTGCTTTCCAACAGGTTTATCCATATGTACAACAAACTGACCTTGGTGCTACATTACATCATAGTTTGACCTTAAATGGATACCCAGGGTCATCTGTTGGTTCTGTTGCTATGCAACACGGACTGACTGATCCGCATACAGGTCAGGTTCTCACAGGTGGAGCATCGACTGTAGACTTGGACGGAGACACTGCAGAAGAAGCCGACGATGTCCATGACACATTGAATATGAACGACTTTCAGGTCGCAGATGGAAACTCTGATTCAGATCTTGATGAGAGCTCGGAGCAGGATATGTCCTTTGAAATAAAGGTCAGTGTTTATCACTTTACCAAACAACAGAATTTTAGACAGGTTCATTTTGAAAGCATTTAATAAACTTACAAATAGACTTTGGCTCAAATAAAGGTATTTGTCTATGAAAGAAATCATCGTAGGAAAAGGAGAAAGTAATTATGTACAAGTAAAATTATTTTGGCAAAAAGAGACATTGTATGGTACAAGTACAGAAGGTAATAAGCTCCTCTTTAAAACCATAAAGCTTGCAGTGTTTTGCCAAGGATTTTTTTAAAGAGCGGGCATTTGCCCTGCAAACTTATCAGCAATAGGTGATACTTTCAAAGTATGTGAGGCAAATGCACTGTTGAAAGACTAATCATAAATTAAATAGATTTAACCCTTTACAACACAAGTGAATTTCAGACTTGACCAAACCCAAAGTATTTACTGATGCCAAATTAAATGTGGCTAAAATTGTGGAAGCTGTCTTAGGTAGAGTTTGAAACACTGTGGGAAAAGGAGAAAATGCTGGTTATCAGCATTTTCTCCTTTTCCCACAATGTTTTGTTTTCAAAAGTCCTTTTTTCTCAGGGTTGTTAAAAGGTTGCATTGTGTGGTAAAGGGTTAAGAGGGAAATGGTCTGACCTTTGTGTATTATGATGGGACTTTTTCTTTATTCAGTGGGACAGTGTCCAAGAATTTCTCTAATGGCAGAAACTGAGCTTATATCCAGCATGGTAGCTGAGTTTGTAATGTACAGGGCTTGTAAGCAAAGGATCATGGGCTTGATTCCTAGCTCAGCCAAACTCTTTGATTGATTGGGTGATTGATTGATTGTATGGTGTTTAGGCAGCCAGTGCACCTATCCATGCTTTCCTGGAGTTTCTTGTACCAGTACTCCACACAACATTCTTTCCAAGCCACTGGCTACTTTCCCACATAACCATTGTGAAACAATGGTCAGCAGTGAGAGAGCAATTAATCCTGTCCTCGGAAAGAAATTGGCTGAGCTCGGGATCGAACCAGTGATCCCCTGTTCTCAAGTCCTGTGTGCTACCGACTGAGCTACCAGTGTTTGGCCCCAAACTCTTTGAACATTGATAAGTTGCTGCTAAAGGATTCATTCCTCTCTTAATCACTGAACTATGTTCCAACAATGTTTATATGTATGTGAGAAATCACTCTGTTGCTTAGAAAGAGTGTTGTGTGAATCCAGGAATCTCATTGGCAAAGACTCTATGACTCAGCCAATCAGAAAACTTATGGGTTTTTATTTTGGAGCGTTCAAAGAGTTGAATGCAGATAACTAGGATCTGGCATAAGTTGGTGTTGAGATAAAATTTGATTAAATGAATCTACAAAAAAAGTTATTAAGCAAGCCTTTTGCAAGCTTAATAACATTTTTTGTGGACAAATTTAATGAAATTTTACCGAAAAGCCAATCAATGTCAGATTCTTTTTATCACATATCTTAAGAATAATAGTCACATGTGCATGTGTGTTAAAAATCTACATGAAGCCTATTTGTTTCTTTGAAAGATTTGTACGTCACAGACAAAAAGGAGTTGTAAAGATACCTGCATCTAATGGTTTTGTTGTACATCTAAAGATGCTAAAATTTGCAGCTTTGTCACGATCACCAGTTCTGACAGTCAATTTCACAAAGGAATCTTGGTCACCAAATTTTTTAGAAATGAGGCGTATAATGACAGCCTGGTGACTAAATACAGCACTATTTTATATCTCACACGTGTGTAAGACAAGAAAATTTGTAATGGTTGTCTTACAATGAAAATAAGGGGAGTTATGTAATAAAAAAGTTTTCATTGTATGTTCAGGTGATAACTGATGATGGATACACAGAAATTTTTGACACCACAGACGAGGACCATTCCAACTGGATGATCTTTGTACGGCCAGCAAAGTCAGTCTTGGAACAGAACCTTATTGCATATCAAGAGGATGGGAGTATATTTTATGTATCTTTAAAGGTTAGTGTTTTCTATCACACATCAACTCTGAAATAGAGAACAGAATTTAAGAAATTCTTCATATTGAAATCTTTTGCATTGATTTACTATTACATGTAGTATTTTTCCCACGTTGATCTTTGCATCTTCTTTGGGGTCATAAAAACATAAAAGTATGTGATTTCTCCTCCTTTAAGAGAATTCTGTTTGAAGCTCAAATTGATTTATTAATTGTATGGTGTTTAATGCTTTTTTCAACACTATTAGGGCTATATTAGTCATTTTTGTGAGAAATTTGGCTATAATATAGTATAGTGTCATATTATCTAGATGTACTTGATCAATTTTTCATTTTTCAAGACGTTTTCAACCGCTGTTTTACCACATGGGTATTGAAAAATCTGGCCCCTGCCAAGCAATGGTTTCATACTAGTCTATAAAATGTCACAAGATTGTTAAAAAAAAAGTCATTTAACAAATATTAGTAATACATGACTCTGAGGGAAATATGGAAGTTTTACGGACTGGTTTATTGCACCAAAGATGTTATATGGACCCTATCAAAGCTGAGATGTGACTAATAATAGAACCGCAAGAAGAACAGGGCAGAACTGCAAATTATGTCGGTTGCTTTCTGAAGTTTCTGTACTGTGATGTGACTTCGCAGAAGAACTGTCGCAACAAGACTATTCCTTTGAGAAGTCAACATTGGATTTAATTCAACAGAGATTCTGGCAAAATAAAGGTGTTATTGTGTTTTCTCACTGAGACTCTGACGTCATTATGTCAAGATTTGATTACGTGACTTTGTTGTCTTTTTGGATGCATGATTTCGCTTACCGATAAAAATACACATGCCGGGTCAATATAACTTTTTATGTGATTTTGTGGACCGGGGCCGGTCAATATAGCATTATATGGACCAGATGACGTCACGCAGAAAACAGAACGATTTATTTGAATGAGGTATGATAATTATAATGTTTTGTTTCACACATTTCAGCCCATTCCCAGTAATACAGAACTAAAGGTGTGGTACTCTGCTGACTACGCCCAGTCTATTGGCAAGGGCATGTTACCCGCTGAGGATAAATCTAGGAGTGATGGTAATACATAGAGGATATTTTTTATTTTTTTGGTGAAAGATCAAAATTTATTTCATCGAGTGAACATCATTGGTAATATTTTCACAAGTGGGGCAGCTGGTAGTCACCATGAAATATCGAAAAATATTTCACCATTACTTCTCAATAAACTACTGGAAAGCATGAAATAATTTTTTGTCCTTTAGTCAGTACCTTATTGCTAGAGATTTTGATAATCCCTATGTAACAGTTCTGACAAATAACCTCCACAATGGGGATTGAACCCAGGACCTATAAGTCCCAGCATGAATACACTACCACAAAAGCAAGCTCTATAACAAGGCAGCATAAGTGTTCCTTTATACAAATATAAGCTAAACGCTTATGTCTATCTGTGAGATAGACCAGTTTACTACATACTGCCTGTCACTCAAAGATTTGCCTACAAATCCTTCAAGCACTGTTACCCCATATCTCATCTGAGTGGGTTTTTTATGGTGGGCGCCAATGTAACAGCATGAAAAATAACTTCCGCAGGTGGGGATTGAAACCAGGACCTTTACACCTCAAGGCAAAGGCTCTACCATGTCGTTACAAAAGCTACCTCTAAAGCAAGGCATATAAGTGTCCATTTATACAAACTCAAGCTATACATTTATGTCTATCTGTGGGAGAGACCAGTTTACTACACCTATATATTAGCAATGCTCTGAATGAACTGTCAATTTTGCTTGCGGGCAATGATACTAAATGTTGGCAGTATATTTTCTATACAGTTTTGAACTACTTACAAAAAGGTCCTACAAGGAAAAAAAAGATGAATTCAATATGTAATTAAAAGGTTGTACAAGTATGTACTTAATACTTAACCCTGTACCAAATAATCCCATCTTTTAATAACTGTCACCATGAGGAACAAGGCTCTTATAAACATTGATGAGGAAAGGAGAAAATGCTGGTAACCAGCATTTTCCTCCTTTCCCTAAAGCGTTTTCTGTTTCAAAAGCAAATTCCAGAATTTTAGCCACATTTTAAATTGTGGCTTGCAAAGGTTTTTTGGACCACTTTGAAAGTTGTTGTTTATAAAGAGCCACTCTACTACTAACAAGAGTCCTGCATACTTTGTACTATTTTTTGAGTGAAATATTATTCTCAATTGTATGGAATGTATTGTCCTGATATTTTTTCTCCTATTTTGCCATATATTAGCCACATCTTTTCAGTTTTTTTTTTTAAATATCAAATATACAGCATATTTACATATTGAGCTTGATCTGCTTTGCATACAAAACTCTCCTCAGGAATTCAGGCTGATTTCCAGGTCATTCACAGATCATGTAATAGAAATTAATGTGTAAAAAGAAATAATCCCACCACTCTTTAATATCTTACTTTTTTCAGTTTTAATTTAAAACGGTCTAAATTGAAAAAAATGCATGAAGAGAGAAAATGTCTCACAGCATAACTTGACTATTTTTTTGTTATCTCAGAAAGTTTGATAGTGCAGCAAAAAGCCAAATAATGAAAGGAAAGGAGGATCTTTTTTCAGTAGTTTGGAAATCAATGCGGAAACAGGGGGACTTTGCTCATTATGGGGATTTGCTGCATTTTCCTCAGTGTTTTTGCAAAACTTGCTTCTCTGCAGTGGCATGGAGTGTTGAAGATGTACAGTAATTAGGGTTTAGCTCTAACCATATTTTTGCTGCCTTGTTGTGTATGTTAACTCCGTATCTGATGGTAAAATTCTAGACTTGTCTAAATTGGAATCATTTTCAGACAACAAATTCAGTGTGTCTCAGATAAGCAGAACTTTTCTTGAAAGGGTGGATAATTTTGTCAGAGGAGGAGAAAATGCTAATTTCCAGCATTTTCTCCTTTTCCCACAATGTTTTCGAAAACCTTTTGCCTCATGGTCATAAAAACATGGGATTGTTTAGTACAGGGTGAATCCATTACTGGAGGAAATATTTAGACACTTGACTTGTCGGTAGTACCAATGACAAGAAGACAAAATAGTGAAGAAAATGTCTCTTTCATTATGGAAAAAAAAAATCTTGACAAGGTGTAACTTGTTAAATTTATGCCATTGCACAATAATTCAAAATGTTTTCTGCTGAGCCAAGAAGCATACATGGTTTAAAGTTAGGGGGTCAATGATTTGAATACCCAGATTAGCCAGTTCCAGGGCTGCTGATAGTTATTGTGATCGTATTCGTCCCCCTCTTACTGCTAGCAGTGTATCTACAATGCCTATCTGGAAAAAAAGCCAGTGGCTTGAGAAGAATATTTTGTAAAACACTGAAAAAATCTTGAAAATTTAGGTGTCCTTGCAGCAGCGCTATAACTAAAAGAATGTTGAAGGGGCATTAAACACCAAGAAAGAAACACAAAAACAAACAAAACTAGTTTACAACAGGAGCATAAAAAGCATAAAAAGTTTTACATGTATTTGTATGATGTAGTGTTGACCAGTGTATGCGTTGGTCATAGAAAGGGATACGCTAAAGATTAGAAAATAATCTTTGATTGTTGATTATAACTCTTCTTTTTTTTCAGACGGTAAACTCAGCTGCTCCATGTGCGATACTTCCTTTTCATCTGTGAATGATATGGAGAACCACCCTTGTTATGCCAAACTGAAGGGCCGTAGAAAAGGCCGACCTAGAAAATACATAAAACCAACAAAGACCTGGAGAGCTAAACTAGAAAAGTCACGTATCAAGGAATCCAAAATATCTAAAATTGGTGGTGACGGAAGTGCTGAGAATCTACTGGTACCCAGGCGACCAAGGGGAAGACCAAGAATTAGACCGTTAGTGGTAAAGAAGGAAAAAACGGAAACCAGGACAGAAATACTGTTACAGCCTACTCACAGTACTCCCCAGTCTCAAACTGCTCCACAAATACCCACATCTAACACAGATATAAACCTGGACCTTGACCAGACTGACGACTTTGTGCCTGATGATACTGATGTTGATGATGATTTGCTGTTCGAGGAGAGAAAACTAGTCATAAAAGAAAAAGAAAAGCCTCGGAAACGAGGGCCCAAGGCTTCTCGTACACCTTTTGTCTGTCCTCATTGTTCAGAGACTTTCCTGGCAGAGGCGAACTATTACATACACGTTTATAATCATACTGGTGTGAAACCTTTTGTGTGCAATGTAGCGGATTGTCGTAGAGGTTTCTTGTCTAAGTTCAAATTAGAAAGGCACATGTTGATACACACTTGCCCACGAAACCATAAATGTCCGTACTGTGATAAAAGTTTTAACCGCAAAGACCATCTGAAAAATCACATGATTACCCATGACCCCAACAAAAAGGTGTGGAAATGTGAAATTTGCAATAAAGAATATTCATATAGTTTCTCCTACCGGACTCACATGGCCTTCCATGCCGCCAATCGTGGGGAGACTCTAACTTGTGGTATTTGTAAAAAGCGATTTGAACTGAAGGAGGATCTTTTATTTCATCTGAAAGTTCACACAGGTGCAAGAACGGCCAAAAACTCAACGGAGAAAACCCATCAGTGCTTTGAATGCCCGAAAAAGTTTTTCACTAGAAAAGATGTTAAACGTCACATGATTACCCATACAAAACGAAAAGATTTTCTGTGTCAATTTTGCCCACAAAGATTTGGACGCAAGGATCATTTAACACGCCATTTGCGGACCTCACATACTGGGGACAATCAAGGACTTCGTACTCGAGTTCGTAGAATGACCGGTGAAGGCGGTACTCCGTTAAAAAGAAAGGACAGGGCCATTTTGATAGACAAGATAGAACCAACAATGGTCCCTCTACAAATGGGCATGACAGCTGCCATACACGATGATTTACAAGATCAGTTGATTGCTGGTGTGGTTAATTCGTCACAACCCTCGAACATTGTGGGGACTCAAGCAGCTTTGCTACAGAACCTGCAGTATGCAGTTAGTCAGCTACCTGGTGCTCATGTGCCAGGGAGGGATATTCCGATACCTACAGCTTTGTATGAAGTTACTTCAGCAGCTACTCCACAGCAGCCAGAGGAACAGGAACAACCATCACAACCACCACCACCACAACAGCAACCACAACCACAGATTGTTGCTGCTTCCTTAAACAACCTCCATCCACAATCAAGCTTGCCAACGTTACATACCACAATGCCATCCCAATACCAGGTTAACGAGAAAGGCTTTGTGATGAACGCACAGCAGCCAGAACAAGCCTTATTTAGACAAATTCAAGTCGCAGCACCAAGCATAGACTACAGAAGTTTAACACAGGCCATTCAAGGAAACATGTACATTACTGCAGCTCCCGCCCAGAGCATCCAACCGCAGCAACAAGCACAACAATTACAACAGCATCAAGCACAACATGTAACACCCACCTTACTGCAAACACCAAAATTAGAGGGTCACGCTTTAGAGATCAACCGAAACGCAGGTATAACAAACGTTCAGCCACAAGAAGAATACCAATTGGCGGCTAGAATTGTCACAGAGGGCACCAGTAGTTCTCCTATACAAGTAGTTTCTTCCACCGAGCAGGCCAACAGATCGACGACTGTAGTAATGACTAACGACCCTCGCCAGGCGTCACAGTCACAAGCTTACTCTACGTTGTTGAGATTCTTAGAAAACTTACCAACTAATACTGCAAATACAATACCAATCCAGCAATGTTTAAATGTAGACATAGCCCAGTCTCAAGCCACGCAGCTCATTCCGGCTGGGACCTACAGTGCGACTGTTAGTGCTAATAATATACTCAATATAAATCAGGCTGATCTTGCCAAAGGTGTTGTTGCGATAGCGCATCCACACGGGGCAGCAGCCCTTCAGCTGACCCAGCAAGATGTGAAAGCTATGGTTAGTCTTACTCAGAATATAACCTCTGGACATGGTTTGGTGTACCAACAGACCCAAACACAGCAGCAGACCTAAGAGCAAACAATTTTAATCATTAAACCGTTACCTAACAATCCCGTGTTTTTTACAACCCTGAGGAAGAGGGCTTTTGAAAACTTCGTGGGAAAAGGAGAAATTGCTGCACACCATTTTGTCCCTTTCTTATGTAGTTTTCGTACCCTTTCATAGACACATGCCATCATCAGCCGAGGAAGACGGCTTTTGAAGACATCGTGGAAAAAGGAGAAATTACTGCTCACCTGTATTTCCTCACGTTGTTTTCGCATCCTTTCATGGGCAAATGCAACCATTTGCTGTGAAAGAATGCTTTTAAAAATAACGTGCGGAAAGGAGAAAATGCTGGGTACCTGCATTTTTTCTTTTTCCAACGTTGTTTTCCTACCCTTTCAGAGAAAATCTTATCAATTTAGCCACATTTGATTTGATGTTTGCAAGTAGTTTCAGTACAAACGAGTTTTAATTTGTGTCATCGGCAAATACTAGTAGTTAACTTTTCCTTGCAAAATGAAGAAAGTCTACCCTTTTATAAACACAGAAAAATTTTAAAGAAGGGCACAATTTGATAATCGCTTGGAATGCATCTGTAGAAGATGTAGACCAAAGAGCAGAATGCACGTTCTGTGTAGTCTGATCTTGATCTACAGCGCTGGCAAAGGCTATGTTGTCAAAGACAATGAAAGAGATATAAAGCTTTGATTGTAAGTGTTTATTTGGTTTGAATATGATTCTCAGAGTACAAACAAGTGTTTACAAGTCCTCGACATGATTCAACAGTAAATATGCGATTGCCGATAGTGTGGATCCAAAATCAGACTGCACAGAAGATGTAGTTTGATCTTGGCTCTACACTGGCTAGTATTTTTTTTAGATATTATGACTAGAAAACGTTGAAGTTGCAATATTGGGGCCTTTATCTATGATCTGATGCTGTTGATAGGTATTGATCTCATGTGGGATGAAGCTATGCAGTAAGGAAAAAGTGATACCCCGTAATACACCCCCCCTCTTAACCCTTTACGAAACAATCTCAGCTTTTTACGACCCAAAGGAAGAAGCCTTCTGAAAACATTGTGGGAAAAGGAGAAAATGCTGTTAACCAGCATTTTCTCCTTTTCCCACAATGTTTTCTACCAGATTTAAGGAAGAAATCATCATTTGAGCTACATTTATTTTGTCGTCTGTAAATGCTATCAATTTGGTCTAGTCCAAATTTTTGTCGTTTGGTAAAGAGTTAAATGTCATCATTTCGATGACAGAAAGCCATACTAGGCAGTAGTTCTTTTTTTAGCCAACAATTGGCTCAATGGCCAGTCCAGGACGAGCCCCTATCTTACGAACAAGAAAGTTCGCAACAAATGTATAGCTGTAATATAAACCGCACCTGGCGGGTTTCGAACCCGTGCGGACAAGATCCTCGTCTTATTGAGGTTTAAAAGACCAACACTTTAACCATTGAGCCAAGGAGAATTCCCTCTAACGCAGGTGTTAGGTCTTCATTTTATACGTGACGAAGCCATGCAGTAAGGAAGGAGTGATCTCCCGTAACAGTAGTGATCGTCACCTTGGCTTGCGAAGATGCCAGTCATTGCAGTACGCGCAGGCTGACCTGAATAATTTTTTTGTGCCAGTGGTCAGTTTTGTGCATGTCAAGGACCATTCTATCTCATAACTCAGTCGGTTTATAGAAAAAAAAAATCCATATAACCTTATACCAAACAATACCTTGTTTTTATGACCTTCGTGTAGAAGGCAATTGAAAACATTGAGAGAAAAGTAGAAATTGCTCGTAACGAATAGATAGTAATTTTTGATTGGTCAAAAATGTGCACATGTTAATTCGGCGGGCCCCTGCTGCCATATTTACTCGCACATTTATGAAACCACTATTTACAAGCACTGCTACCGCTAATCGATGCTCCGGGGCTTTTATTTGTACCATAGCAAATTAATAGAGAACAATCCTGTCTTGTTTTATTTGGAAATTTTATATTTTCGTAAGCGTCACCCAATAACACAATCCTACGTTTCAACAAAGTAAAAAAAAAACGGCGAGGAAAAAGAGGCAATTGCTAGCGAGGTTACTTTTCATTGAGCCACAAAAAGAGTATCAATATTCATATTTCAGTAGCTCTTACGCCGTCTATCTTTTTTTAAAGATATTTCTTGTTTTAAATACTGTTATATCCTTATGTATACGACGACCAGTTCTCTCCTTTCTTAATTATTGGTACTTTACTGTTTTTTGTTGAAGATTACGTACGTTCGTTTGATACTTTGAATTGATTTTTTTTTTAAATAGCAATTTGTGGATTGTAAAAAAACAAGGGGTTGAATAAAAAGACTTTGAAAATAGTTAATTTGAAATTGTCCTTTCTCCAATGCAACGGGTATACTTTAACATTTCACCAATTGCCCCCCCCTTTTTTTTTTCTAATATATATAAGCCTGACCAAGCAGGCCCTTTGAAACCATTGTAGGGAAAGGAGAAAATGCTGATGATCAGCATTTTTTTCTCCTTTTTCAATTATATTAATTTACCATTTTCCGAGACAACTCGCATCATTTGAGCCACGTAGAATTTATCTTATGCCAATGAGTTTACTTACGACAAACCTGAAATTTTGTCGTCTGGTAAAGAGTAACGGACATGCGGAATATTATGTTGTAGTAACTTTCCTGGTGCTTGTATTTAATTCGAGCAGCGTTAGAAAATTTAATATCGCGCGAGACCGAAGGTCTCGCGCGATGTCAAAATTTTCTTACGCAGCCAGAAGTAAATACAGGCACCAGGAAAGTTACTATTAACGGAACGCGATAACCGTGGCCCTTGTTTACAATAATTCAGAGCATTCTATCTTCGTATACGGGAAGAACAGGTAAATTATCCGATAATTTCAGTTAAAATTTACATTAAAGCCCCTGTAATGTCCAAATATAGGTAATTTTCACCGTTTGTAACTCGAAAATATATCGGATTACCAATCACAACACACATATATAAGATCGGAGAAAACTCGAACGAGTCAGTTACTGCATTGGTTGCCGTGAAATACGGGTGCGAAAATGCATGGAGAAGTCTGTCGGTTTCAGGGACGCCATTGATCGAGACAACCTTCGTTATCGTTCGTGTATATTCGAACTAGGCCTTCGAGAACGTCACGTGATACCATTGCATCTCATTAGTGCTACACAGGACTACTGTTTACACTTCCATTAGTATGTCATCGGTAAGATTGCTCATTCTGAACCTGTTTTCTTATTTAGATGTAGTAAACTCTTCCTGTATTGGTGATTAATGAATAAGCGATTATCAGCCTGTGTCGTCGTTTTGTTTACAATGTCGATAAACTTACATTTTTCAAGCCTAGAATGGGGACTTAACGATCAAGTGAATCAAGGGTTTGTTTCGACGCCTTGAATGATCACGTGGTGTTTACGTCACTAATACGTCACTGCGGAGATTTACGACGAAATATCGGCTAATCGTCGGCGATCATCGATGTAAACAAACATAATGCGGCATGGTAGGCACTGTTCTAGTTTCAAAATCCTTTTTTCTGCCATTGACTGGAACTTTAACAAACTGCACCTTTACATATCGTGCAAGTCATAATAATCGCCATATTTTTACATGGTAAATATGAAATTTACCTTTAATTTATAAACAGGCCTTTTTACATTTAGACTTTACTGAGACTTTAAAAAGGCTTAAAAGTTTTACAAGCTATCGATTCTACCAAGCGAGCAGTGGTGCATCCTCGGAACCCAGGTTTAAGCATTACTTTACTCTCCATCGAAACTGGGTCAACGAGGATGGAAGTGGTGTAATGGATAAAATCTCTGCCTCTCGATCCGGCTATCCTGGTTCGAGCCGTTAGACCCACCTTTTTAGGAAAAAGTTATATATTTTTTCGTTTTTCTCCTTTCTTTTCTATTCCTTGTTTGATTGTCTTTTTGTGTTTCTTTTTTTCCTTTTTCCTTTCTCCATTTTTTTTTAGACATGTATATCTTTTTGTCATTGATATTCTTTTGTTATTATTACATTTTATTCTAAATTCATTTTATTCTTCTTGTTTTAAAGCACATTGCTATATGATTCATACAACAATACAATGATAAGTGCGCAACTCTCGTCACGTGCACTGGCGGTATCGGTACTCGCTTTATTTTCACTGGCCGTATCGGTACCCCTAGCCTCTTAACATTCAGTATTTGTTGCTTCTTCGTCGCTGACCGCAATTATTCACTATTCACAGGCTTCTTGGACTGCAGTGTCTGCGTTTAGAAAAAATATTTATTCAACTGAGACCGCATGTTTGCAGTAACTTTTCCACTCAGATTGCTTTAGTTCTCAAGCCGTTCCGTTCCACTGATGCTTCAAATTAAATCCTTGTCCAGTCAAGCTTCCGAGATGCTTAAGTTCCCAACTGTAGGGAAAAGTGAGTAGACATGTCTCTCCCGTCAAAGCCATGGAACAGGAAAAAAAACTAGTAGCCAGAAATTTGTGGCTTCAGTCATCTTAGAAGTCTAAAACACTAAGCTATTTCTAGCATCAATTCCTGTACAAGAAATGTCTTGGTACATTTTTCCCAAATTTCACAAGGATCAATGTGCAATCTCGTGTGATGTCAATTAAATATGAATGAGACTACTAATTGAAAGTACAAATATTCACTATGATATAAAAAAATAGTGTAACCATTGACTTAACTTAAAAAAAAAAAATTGTTTGATTAAAAAAAAAAAAAAGTTTTCCTGTGACTCGAACTCGATCCGCATGCGTAGTGATAGAGTCGCTGTGACCACAACACCACAGCGCTATTTACACATTCACCCTGAAATTTACCAATAACTAACTGCTTCGTCCCTGTTATTCCCTATTTGAATGTTTTGAATTGATCCAGTGTTTGTAAACAAAGACCACAATTATCGCGTTTTGTTAGTTCAACATAATATTCCTTTTATTATATACCTACAACTTTCAACGACAGCAATTTGCAATTACTGACATTTTATTCGAAAACGGTAAACAAAATGAGACAATTAATAGTGTGGGAGATAGTAACTGTGTTTTCATGAATGGCGGATTAATATTACAACGTAACAATTTAACTAATCAAATCGCGTATCAATGCATGCTTAGTCCGTGCGCGAGATACGTCATCATGCCATATTTGGAACCGTATTTCACAGTGTGTAGATAGGGAGTGTGGGTGTGTGTGTGTGTGTGTGTGTGTTATTTTATCCGATTGCTTGAGCCGGAAAATTTACTGGTATCTTATAAACTGGGATATACTAATAACGTCGGGTTAGCCGCCTCATTGATATGATTTTCAGCCGGAAGTACAGACGATTTATCCATAAACAAAAATGATATTATTTCGCGTGAAAAGACATTCTCGAAATCAAATTTTAAAAATTCTTATCGCTAATCACATGGATAAGATATTAATATTATTCACTGAAACACAGGTCAATCCGGCCTAGGTTTTAATCTGTCGAGCTTGATGATTTACTCTTCATCTAACGACAAAGTTTTCGTCTAGACTAAATTGAAAGCATTTGTCGACGGCAAAATAAATGAAACTCAGAATGATGGATTGTGTATTTGAACGGATAGAAAACATTCTAGGAAAAGAAAGAAATGATGGTTGTCAGTGTTTGCTTCTTTAGCCTTACAATGTTCTCAAAAGCCTTCTTCCTCAAGGTCTTTAAAACACGGATGGAATTGTATGGTTTTAGGTTCAAAGAGAATATCTCCTATTTTAGTGCTTTAACACTTAGGCTGATAAGCGCGACTTAGGGACCTTTTGCGGACAGCGTAGATCAAGATCAGACTGCACAGAACGTGCAGTCTGATCTTGGATCTACACCGTCCGATAGATGGATATTTCTACCCGAAAAATAACTTTGAAATAGCAACTCTTGGGTATTTACTATCGATTTACAATTTTCATATCACTTATTTAGCAGGATAAGGCTGAATGATACCTGATTGTATTCAATAAAGTCATCTTGGCGGCATGTCAAAAAAGACATGATTTTTTCACTGCTAAGCCTGTTTTCTCTATTAAATTTCATTGCGATGTATTGCAATAACGGTTTCTTAAGTTTTATGACTGTCGATGCCAATTAGGTGTATGACTCGTGCAACTTTATAGGTAGCTGAGCGATACAGGGCCATTATAGTGCTAAATAAATGAAACAGACATTTGAAGTCAGTACTGAAGATAGAGATATTACAACTTCAGGGCTGTTTTGTCAGTATATCTGGCAACGAAACGGACAGTGTATATTCAAGATCAGACTGCACGATATGTGATCTACACTGCCAGGATAAGCAGTAAAATCCGGATCCAGTGCTTCGAAGGCCAAGGAAACTGTGACAATGAGGGAATTTAAAGATACATCTTTACTCGTTTTCCAGGCAGTTTTTAACCCAAATTTCATCCTTATTTTATGAAAGTACATGTATAATCAATCCTGTATCTTCATGCCAAATGTTGCCTCTGACAGCTGCAAGATTGCACTGATTACGACGGATAGAAAATGCATTTCATGTTTTTGAGGCCTTCCAAGCGATCGCTGTCGACGTTTTCGGTTTTAAATGAGGACAAGTCCCTTGTTTTATCTATCCCTTACACCTTATGTATTGGTACTTTATCTGTGTTTACAAAACAGCCATTCTACACAGTTTCAAGTTTTGTATAATTCTGTTAATAGCAATCGTTTCGTTTCCTCAGTGATACATTTCGTTAAATTTATTGTCATAGAATGGGATCTAAATGACATATGTGCAGGCTGATCTTGCTTTACGCTCTCCGCAAAGTACGGCAGGGTAAGCTGTAATAGTACGTCGAAGTCAACCAGTACTTCCAGTGTTTTGATGTTTTGTCACGCTGTAAGGCTATAAAGCCAATATGACAGATCGATTTCTGTGAATTGAGAATTATTCTTGATATTCTCTGACAATGTCAGGCCTTAGCCCGTATTCACCATTATACCTATTAGCTCACCTGAGAACAAAGTGCTCAGCATGAGCTATTGTGATCGTGCTGTCAGTCGTGCGTAATCCAAATGTTGCAACTTTTACCTTTACTTTTAGAGGCCATACTTTCAGTCCAATACACATGAAACTTTTTCAGAATGTTTGTCTTGATAAAAGCTCGAAAATAGGTTATGTCGAGTTCATAAGTAGGTCACTTGGTCGAATCTTTGAAAACCCCTGTGTATTTCCAGTGGCCATATTTTCTGTCCAACAGCCATGAAGTTTGGTCAGAAAATTTGTTTTGATGATATTTCTGACGAGTTTGAAACTGGGTATTGTCAGATTCAAAACTAGGTCACTCGGACAAATCTGAGAAAACGAAAAGAAAAAACCTGTTTTCACTGTAGATGCCATATTTTCAGCCCTATTCCCATGAAAGTTAATGAGAATATTTGTCTCGATAAAATCTCAGCCAAGTCTGAAACTGGGTCACATCTGGTCAATGGGACAGGTCTTAGAATAATCTTATGTGTACACTATAGGAAATATTTTCAGCGAGAAAGTTTGTCTTGATGACATTTCGGACGAGTTCAAAAACGGACCAAGACTCGTGAAGGAAAAGTAGGTCACTGAGAAAAATTATAGAAAAAAAACTTTGTGGCCACATTTTCAGCCCATTACAGATTATCTTCTCAAGGGTCTACAGGCTCAGTTGAGCGATTTAGGGCCATCATGGGCCTCTGTTCTTAATTGCATTCTTAGTCAAAGTTGGAAAAGTAACACAGTTTATGAATTGCTAAACATTTGGTTGAGCCAATCAGAAATTGCGTTACTATGTAATTATGGAAAATTTTGACACAATTAAGAACCCTTTAAGAACGCCTAGTGTGAGTTTTAAACCATTTGGTTTAGCCAATCAGAAATTATGTTACTTCAAAATTTAGAAAATTCTTGTCAAAAAGATCAAAAATGTTCTTGAAAGTGGTCGGTGAATACGGACCTAGGAATCCGTATTTTGTGCATTGATGAAGAAACGTATAACCGACTGTGGTGCTTCTTGAACATTCTATTCCTGTTGCTGCAACAAAAAGGGAAAAATGGTATTAAAAATTAAGTCAAGCGGCCATTTAACGCTGTACCAAATGACAAAACTTTACACTTGTCCAAATCAAGGGAACTGTAGACGACAAATTGAAGTTGACTAAAAAAAAAAACCAGATTTTTTCTTTGAAATAATAGAAAATGGAGAAAATGGTATTAAAAAAATAAGTCAAGAGGTTGTTTAACCCTTTACCAAACGACAAGATTTTAGACTTGGCCAAATTCAAAGCATTTGCAGACGACAACTTAAGGTAGGCTCAAAAAAAAAAAAAACAGGATTTGTCTTAGAAAGGATAGAAATCATTGTAGGAAAAGGAGAAAATACTGGTTTCTAGCATTTCTTCTTTTCAAACTGTTTTCAAAATCCTTCTTTCACAGGGTCGTTGACGCACGTGATTATGCAGTATGGGTTAAGCGTTCAAAAAGAATGATCGATTTATTTTCCGGTATCAATACCAAGTTGTTATAGCAACATCCAAGCGTTCCTGAACGCGTCTCTACGTAAGCCTTCACAATTTCAAATGAGCTATGCTCTGTGAAATATGGGTTTTATGTATCTGCAAAGATTTTAGACCGCGCAGGCTGACCTGGGCTAAAAATATTTTGCCTTTGGTCAATTTTCTGCTTGTCAGAGGACCAGTGTACCCCATGATTCAGTCAGTTGTTTGATAAAATAGATATTGTGGCTCCACAGTCATATGATGACTTACTTGGCATGATGGAACATGGAGGGAGATGCAGTAAAAATGCGCTCGAAAATACATGCAGCTTTAGGGCCTTTTGGCAAGAATTTCCAAAAGAAAAGATATTTAAGATCGGACTTCATCATGCCTCCGATCGTGAACTACACCATTTAAGAGAGAGAGAGAGAGAGAGGGAGAGGGGAGGAGGCAGGGAGGTGAGAGAGAGAGGGGGGGAGGGAGGTAGGGAGGGAGGGAGAGAGAGAAAGAGAGAGAGAGAGAGAGAGAGAGAGGGAGAGAGTAAGAAAGAGTTGGAGAGAGAGGGAGAGAGAGACAGTTTACATACCAAAGAGTTATCAAAATGCAATTTAGACCCACTCTTTCACCCTGAAAACAGTAGAGAGTTAGATCCATTATGGGGTCGAATGACAAGCCGTAACGGTGTTTATTCACCTATTATTATACCAACGCGGAATCCAGAATGAAACATGTAACGTTGAAGTTGCCAGCAAAACACAAACAAATAACTGAACCATTTCAGGTTCGGCTTAAGTTACGAGGAAAATATGACAGAAAAAATAAATCAAAATTGGCCGATCGTAGAGAAAAAAAAAAGCCATATCAAACTGTGCTCCATAAAAACTTCAATCAAGCGCACCTGCTGGAAGCACTCTCAGTCCCCTTTTCAAGTAGTTCCCGAGTTGACAGTATTGACTGGTAATGATACTTGTTTACCCTTTAGGCTGCTAAGCACGACTCAAGGACCTATTGCGGACAGTGTAGATCAAGATCAGACTGCACAGAATGTGCAGTCTGATCTTGGATCTACACTGTCCGATATGGAGATATTATTCCCCCCCCCCCCCCCCCCGTATAACTTTGAAAAAGCAATATTTGGGTTTTTACTATCAAATCGAACATTTCATTTTAGTTATTTAGCAGAAAAGGGTTAACATACCCAGGATTCAAATCGTGAACAATCATATCTATATCAGTCCAATCGATTGCTATATTCCAGAATATGAACAGAGCGTGACGTTTTTTCTGCCACAGAACTAAATGCGTCCTGACTTGACACATGGGATAAGCGACAGTCTGGTTCACTTCCTGTTACTGTGTTTGGAATTAATTTTTTCTCTGGCGAGAGAATTTTTTAGTTGTTCAATTCAAAGTATTTGCAGACGACAAATTCAATAACGCTCGAGGGATGGAATTTTATCTTTTATAGGGTAGAAAACATTATGGGAAAAGGAGAAAATGCTGGTAACCTTTTCCCATAATTTTTTCAAAGCTTGTTTCTCCGGGTCGGTAAAGCTCGAGTTAAATTGTTGAAGAGCTAACAATTGTGTGTTTTTTTTTTTTAAATTTATCATTTTAATGGAGAAAACAGATTATCAAATATGCGGATTATATTTCTGAAAGATAAAAGAATGCATGGAATAAATCACTTGTGGAATGAATAATCGGTAGGATATTTAAAAACTGATCACTGATTCTTTTATGTTAAGGTTTATTAGTGACGTTCACAAACATGACAAAATACAATTCTACCGGAAAATATATCTGAATAGTTAAGGTAAAACTTCTCTTCGAATATATTTGCGATCAATTGATCTTCTTCCAAACAGACTTTTTGAATAACATAACAAATGATTTGTGAAGAATAGGCCCATTAATTATTAAAAAAAAACACACAAAAAACGAAAAACTTTGTACCTACATGGTAACTTGTGGATATAAGTGTTTGGGTTTCAATTTCGTGTGGTATAATATATATAATATAGCTGAAAAGCTACTTTTCACAACTGTGTAAGTTGCTGAGTTATTTCACAGGACTTGCACAGTTTTAAACATGGAGGAGCTACTGAAAAACGAAACCGTGCGGACAAAAATCAAGAGCTTATCGGCTCCTGTGCGGGTAAGTAAATACAGTATTTGACCACACTTTTAACCCAAAGACTGCCAAGGGCGACACAGGGACCTTTTGCGGACAGTGTAGATCAAGATCAGACTGCACAGAACGTGCAGTCTGATCTTGAATCTACACAGTCCGATAAGGAGATATCCCCTCTCCCAAAATATACATTTGAAATAGCAACATTTGGGCTTTCGCTATTGGCTTGAAAGTTTCATTTCATTTATTTAGCAGGTTAGGGGTTAAATACATCTATTGCCAGCATATATATATATCTGCCTGCCTTATATTCGGTAACGGGTTTATTACAAATATTTCTGATTTGCCATTACAAAAGAGGGCCTGGTTTCACGAAAAAAAGTCTCTTGTTTTACTCAAATCTGCAAACAGACTTATTTTCAGAGTCAAGTTGAGTTTGTTATTCCAGACGCATTAAATATTTTCACAAACATTAACAGACTTAACGGAATATTTTCAAGTCCTGTATTGACACAAAGTTTCAGACTCAAATCAGCGAAATAATGGACTTAAGTCTGTTAATTGATTAAAGTCCATTCATTTTGCTGAGTTGAGTTTGAAAGGTAGTGTCAAACCAGAATTTGAGAACGTCACTACATTCTGTTAATGATTCTGATATGTGCCTCAAATAACGAACTCAACTTGGGTCAGAACCTGGGACAGTTAGTAGATTTGAGTAAAATAAGAGACTTAAGTTTTTTCGTGAAACCGGGCCCTGGTTCTTGAGTTTAACTTCTTACCAAAAGACAATATTTAAGACTTGGTCAATTTGAAAGCATATAAAGACGACAAACTGTTGTTTAAGAGAATGCTATTAACATTGAAGGGCAAAAACTTTGCAGTGGGAAAAGGAGAAAATGCTGGTTATCAGGATGGCTGTCAGCATTTTGTCTCGTTCCACAATGTTTTCAAACACCTTTTTCCTACTAGCCGTTCAAGTTCAGAACAGCTTGATTAAACAAGATTAACATATGAGCATTTTCAAGCCTTGATCTGTCACTGGCATATAAGCGACATAAGCGGTTTGTGTTGCCAGCACAGATTAAGTTCAGACTTTTCAAAACCTGCAATCTAACCTTGGATGTATCTATACCAGTTCATTCAAAACTGTAACCAGGCCGTCCAAGGTTCTATTCTTCTCTCTTCTCTAACCGCATCAAAGTATCAGAGGGCAAGATATAAATGCATAATAAAGCCAATGGTTTGGCTGTACCATAGTTTGGGGTAGTGGTGTCGATTCAGGCTGAGACCTGGGCCCGGTTTCACGAAAAAACTTAAGTCTCTAATTTTGCTCAAGTCTGCTGAGGGACACCGTTTCCGACTTACGTTGAATTTGTTACTTGAGACCCAATTTACTAACATTAGATCTAACAGACTTAAGAAACATTCTCAAATTCTAAGCTGACAGAACATTTCACACTCAACTCAGCAAAATAATGGACTTAAGTCTGTTAAAATGACTTAAGCCCGTTATTTTGCTGAGCTGAGTCTGAAACCTTGTGTCAACTTAGGATCTGAGAATGTTTCTAAAGTCTGTTAATGTTATGAAAATGCGTCTGAAATAACGAGGCCAACTTAAGTCGGAATATGAGTCTGTTAGCGGACTTGAGCAAAATAAGAGACTTATTTTTTTTTTTCTTGAAAATGGGCCCTGGAGTTTTGCACAGTCTTGTCGTAGACTACATGGCCCACGAAATCACACAATGTTGTCCTAAGTCTAAAATCATTACCCCAAAACGTAAATTCTGGAACCAACCTTTTTGCAACCTTTGTGGGAAACATAGACCAAATAGATATAGGGTTACGTCATCTTGACCCTTGACCCTTGACCACACAATCCCGAGTTCTAGTGACCCTTACAAAGAAGGCTTTTGAAAACAATGTGGGAAAAGGAGAACATGCTGGTAACCAGCATTTTCTCCTTTTTCCACAATGTTTTCTACCCCATCAAAACAAATTCCATCGATCATTTGTGCCAAAGGCGCAGGTTCACTAACTATAGGATCCAGCCTCACATATGACCGATTTTTAGACAGCATAAAATGGCTGTTTTAAAAACGTGCTGGGTACAAGTAGACTTTATACTTTCATATGCATATCCATATTTATTAATACAGCTATCCGTTTTACCAGAAATACAACGAAATGTAACAATGGTTTTGTCATTTTCCCCTGAATACACGAAAATAAATAGTTAAATTCCCATTTCTTCCTAGGGCGCCACCCCTCGACCAACTTGATATTGCCTGAATTAGACTCTTTGAAATACGATGAAATTAAAAAAGTATGATAGATTTTGGTCGAGTCCTGGCGCCGCTGCTAAATTTCAGATTTTTTCAACAGACGGAATGAGTACGTACGTATCTGGTACGAATCAATAGCAAAGTATTCTGTCATTTATTCTGCATTAAAAGCTATCAATTTATTTACTACCATCAAGCAAAACCTTAGAAATGATATCAGAATATCATTTGAAAAGTTTAACAGCTTTGAAAAATTTCGCTCGTACGTGTAAGCCCTAAATTGGGTTTGTTGTGATTACGAAAACGACGAGGTACGAAAGTTTCGTCACCATGGAGTTCACAACAAATTCGCGTAGTCGTAGATATATTTGATCATAAAACGCTAGATTTTGTGGTTTTTATGCATGGAACTAACATCTGACAGGCGATAAAGGTACGTATGATTTTATTCACTCTGTAACGTTCGGCTTTTGAATATTAGATTCAAGATATTCTTTATCGTAGCTGAGTTTAAACTATTCGTCTGCACATTGTCTGTCACCTTCGTCCATCATTAAAATAAAGCCTTATTAGATCTAACACATGAATCTAACATACGTTTCTGACATTTGATTGAAAAAATACAGTTTAAATCGATGGCTATGTCTTAGAATGTGAAATCGAGGTTTTGCTAATAAATAATCGGAAAAAGAAATATTATTGCGTAGTGGTATGACGTCATATCTATTGAAAATAGGTGAACGACATTCCTGACATTTGCAGCTTTTTCAGAGCCATCGTTTTTATCTATGATTATTTATATTTTAGTTCATCGTTTTTTAATATTTTTCATTTGCAAAAATCCCCCTTCTTTTCGTCAAGAGGAATTGTGAAAAAGGAATAAATATTAATATAATACAACTCCAAGCACATGTAGAAGTGGCACAGTTGGTAGACCGATAGATCAGGGGTATGAGGATCGAATCCTGACACAACCCCTTTTGTCATTGGCAACCATTTTTTTTTTTATTGATTGGGTTAGTAGATATTGATTGTGTTGTATTATATATTTCACAGGATGCCTGGTGTAAAGGATAACTACTTTAAGTGTGTCCTATGCACCAAAAGGACAAAGCCAAAGGAACGAAGAAAATGCAATGGAAGTCTTAAGAAATTTTTGAGGAAAACATTTTTTGTTGATTGTGAGGAGGATTCAGTTCTGTGTAATAAATGTAGACATAAATATTACGACTCAGAAAAACACCAGTCAGCAAAAAGAAAACAGGATTCAGATTCAGATTCTGACTATGAACCTCCACAAGAAAAGAGACAGAAAATAAGTAGCCCACCATCCATTCCAGTACCATTAAAAACAACACTAAGGTCCCATGCTTATTGTTTTATTTGTAGAAAGCCAGGCCCAAAGCTTGTGGTAGTTTCATCAAACAGCAGAATGCAAGTCTTAGTTACTAAAAATATTTGGGTACCTCTTGGATCTCGATGTTGCACTACACATGTTGAAAATGGAGAACTGAAAGAGGAATGTTTGGAACATCTCGATGTGTTGTCTGATCATTGTTGCATGAATAGAAGTACGCTATTGGATATCCTGAATCGACTTCGTGAGATTTGTATTCGACAAAACAATATTAGACTGAATTTTGATAATGTAAACACTCTAAGTGACAATGATTATATTCAACTGACTGGATTATCAAAAGCAAGCTTTAGCGATGTATTTGAGTGCATCCAACAGTGTATTAAAACTACACCAACCAGAAACCAGAGGACAACATTGGCTTTATTTTTATGTAAAATGAAAAATGGCATGTCAAACAAGTTACTCGCTACATTGTTTAACATCAGTAAGTCCAGTGTAAGAAGAGCCATACACACTGTTCGGGTAGCATTGATAGAATATTTCGTGCCAAACAACCTCGGATTTCATCACATATCAAGACAGACTCTCATTGAAAATCATACTCGACCCTTGGCACAGAGACTGTTTGATAATGTTGAAAAGCCCAGCGCAATTTTAGTGTTAGATGGGACATACATTTATATAGAAAAGAGCAACAACTTTCTTTTCCAACGTAGATCATACAGTTTGCACAAAGGTAGACCTCTTGTCAAACCAATGGTTATAACATCAACATCTGGATATATTGTTTCCATACTAGGGCCATACTTTGCCGACTCTAAAAACAGTGATGCCTCTATTCTGAATCACATCTTAAAGTCAAATCTTGATGATATTAGACATTGGGTACAGGAGGATGATATATTTGTAGTAGATAGAGGATTCAGAGATTCATTGTCGCTCTTGGAAGACCTTGGTATAACTGCCCAAATGCCGAAATTCATGTCAAGGGGTGAAAAACAACTTAGTACAGAAGACGCAAACATGAGCAGACTAGTGACAAAAGTAAGTTAATGTAGAAATATGATTTACTTAATCCTCTTTTAATACAGGTGCACTGATCCTGGATAGCAAGGGACCAGATCAATGTATGTGGGTGTTTTTAAAACAAAAAAGACACTTTTGTTAGTAAGCCTATTTAATACTCAAAATATAAGGAGTCAAACTTCATGTATTCAGCAGGATAAGGCCTTAACCCTCAGGCTGCTAAGAGCAACTTAAGGACAATTTGCAGATAGTGTAGATCAAGATCAGACTGCACAGAAAAATGATCTCTGTTGTCCGACGGGGAGATTTCTTTTTTACCCCAAAAAGTACCTTTAAAATAACAAAATAGGAGTTTTTTACTGTTGGCTTCACTTATTTAGCCGGATATTAAAATACCCGCATTTTCTCATTTCTACTACAATATTCATCCATTTGGTATTACCAGTGATGATGTCTGTACATTTGAGCCATGCTCTATGAAAAGGGGGCTTAATGCATCTGCAAAGAGTATCGACCCAGGTCAGCTTGCACAGTCTGCTAAGACTGACCGGAGCCGAATCTTTCCGCTTTTGGTCAATTTTCTGCATGTACAAGGACCACTCTATCTCATGATCCAGTAATTTGTTAGATAAAATGGATCCATATTTATGTGATGACCAACATGGTATTATGCATCAAGGAGATGCATTGAGCCTCCGTTTGCTAGAGTATGGCTCATTTACTTTTTCTCTTCATCAGGTACGATGGGTAGTTGAGTCTGCTAATGCCAGGATAAAAAACTGGAAATATTTATCCAAGACACTACCGACAAACCAAGTGCCCTATATTGGTGATTACGTGAGAATCGTCAGTGCTATTACCAACAAATATCATCCGCCCTTGAGTCAACCTACCAGTCATTCTGCCGATGAAGCTGAGGCAACAAAAATGCTCCATTTATCACAACAAGTGAATTCCCTCCAGCGCTACATAGAAGAAAATAATCTGTTGAGGAAAACATCTCCTTGGAAGCAAATAACCGATACTGATTTATTAGACTTTCCAACACTGAGTGAGGACCAACTGCGTGATATAACATGTGGATCGTACCAACTAAAACTTAGCTCCAGTTATATTCAAGAACACATAGACAGTGACAGTGACTTATTTTTTCATAAAGACGACCCAACTTTATTGCGCATTAAGATTCAGAGCAGACACACATCTTCCAGAAAATACACAGTTTGGATACGTTACAGCAATAATGAAATTGTTTCATGGTACTGTTTGTGCCGTGCTGGAGCAAGAGTAGTCGGTGTTTGTTCACACATTGCAGCTATGTTGTGGTATCTTGGTGGGGCTCGATTTTCAGGAAAGAAGCCATATGGTGTTCGTGACCCTGGAAAGACTGTTCAGGATGCAGCAGTTTTACCTGAGCTCATTGATGAGAGTGAAAGTGATACAGATGGTGTCGAACATTGTATTGAAGAATAACCACTCGATGTATTTGTACTGTTCCTGATGTAAGCTCCCTTTCATGCTTCTGCTAACAGAATGAACCCCAATCAGACAGCTTCTGCAGAAGTTTTCTGATCAGAGTCTCCTGTGTTAGCATACCATGGTATTGTTGACCAGACCTTATGCTATTGGCTACAATATTATAATCCATGTTTAATGAGCCATTATGCAAAATGTATTTAATCTTGTGCATAGTTGACAATGTGTTTGCATGAAGGATTGACAGGTAAATGGTTTAAATTCTGCTCAGTCCGTCATGCATTATTACCCTATAACCCCCATTTTAAACATTAATTACTCTGTGTTTTGTCTGGACTCAGGTTGCTTACACAGGCTCCCATTATTCTTTTTTGTCCATGAAATCAACACTAAAGTGAAAAAAAAAGAAAACTTTATCAATTGAAGAATTCGGTTTCCATGGCAACCTTAATAGGTAATATAAATAGTTAAAGAAACATATGTTTATTTCTCTGATAAATGAAATATAACATGTTTTAAAGCTTTTCCCCCCAATTTTGATATATTTGCATTTGTTGCCATGGTAACCTGAACTTCAACACGCCTTCAGTGTGGAAAAAGATTTCTTTCAGTAGCTCATGTCAATAACGAAGCATTATCAAAAAATTATTCATGTATAGATTTTTTTTTACTCAAAATAATGTAGTTAAGTATGAATAAGTGATTCCAATAGGTGTTTCAAAATCAGTTGCCATGGCAACATGTATGTCACTTTGTTTCATTTTATTGATATTTCTGTTGAGTACTCTTATGATGTAATGTACTGATACATTTTTTGTGTAAATCTGAGATAGGGCCATATTTGGTAGTTTCTGAACCTGTCCCTTTATATCGTTATCTGCAAATGCTTTGGGATTTGGACAAGTCCAAAATTTTGTCGTTTGGTAAAGAGGTCAGCGCCATTTACAGGTTTATTTACCTTTGTAGCCATTGTAGATTAATATCAGACTGCAAAAAACGTGCAGTCTGATGTTTAATGTACACCGTCCACCTGGTTTGATACAGGCCTACTGGATAAAAATCAACCTTGAAATACGATGGATCCGTGGAAATCGATATTTGACCAATCAGGTCATCGCAGTTATTTTACCCGATGTGCAGCCTTGCTTTCTGCTATTTCGGCTCCCAGATAAACGACGCTTTCTTTGGACCTTATTTCTTGATGTAAAGTATCCGTTACGAGGCGCTCTCAGGGTTTCGAATTGAAGAAAATATGAAGACAAATAATGATATCGCTGAGCAAGTTCCATTTGGGTCGCAATATTTTACAGTCACTCTTTAATAAGAAGTCACAATTCAACCCTTTTATTAAACAACAAATTCTAGACTCGTCCAAACTGAAAGCAGTTGAAAACCAGAAATAAAATATAATCCAAATGATGGAATTTTCTCTCAAATTGTAGAACACGCAGTAAAGGAGGAAATTGCTGGTTACCAGCATTTTCTCCTTTTCCTGCTATGTACTTAAGAGGTCGGTGAAACTCGAGATCGGTTGGTGAATCTTTGAATGTTAGGGTCCCCTGAGAAAGCTTTAACAAGGATTAAAAGTATGATAATGCAACTCAGAAATCGAATTCAAAAACTCAGTGACACAGTTGACTGTTTAGTAAATTATTCATCAGTTGAAGTTAATGGTAAGAGAGCAACCAACGTTTGGATCCCTCGCTTTTATAACAGTACAGTACAGCAAAGTACAGCAAAGTACAGTACAGTACAGAGCAGTACAGTACGTAAAGGCTGACATGGGCCAAAACATTTTGCTATCGGTCAATTTTTTGAATGTCAAAGGACCAGTCTACTTCATAATTCAGTCGTTTTTAGACAAATTGTATATCATGGAATCATAATTATATGAAAATTTGCTTGGTGTAACTCATTAGGGAGATGCATTTTTACCCCTGTTGCCAGAGCATGTCTCGATTTTACGCTTTGGATAGTCCACGCGGTGTCAAGGGTAGGCTAATATACCTGCATAATATTTACTTTTGTAACAGCCGACTTCATCATGAGATACACTGGTCATTGGACATATAGAAAATTGATAAATAGTGGAAAGTTTCGATTCAGGTCAACCTGCGCGGATTGCGCAGGTTGACCTAGTCGATACTTTTCGCAGATGCATAAAGCCCCCGTTTCACCGAGCGTTGCTCATGTATTTGAAGAAACAGTCTTGAAACTAGAACACAAACCTTAACCCGTAGCCAGTTGAACAAGTAAAATGAAACTTTCAAGCCGATTGTAAAACCATAATTTTACTATTTCAAAGGTATTATGGGTGAAAAACGCCTCCTTATCGTACAGTGTAGATCCAAGATCAGAATGCACGTTCTGTGCAGTCTGATCTTGATCTACACTGTCTGTAAAAGGTTCGTGAATCGGGCTAAGCTGCCTAAGGATAAAGACATATTCATTTACATTGAATTTGGCGCCTCCTAAGTTAAAGTAATTTTTGCAAAACAAAGACAGGTTTCACCAGTTAAAACTGATTAAATATGAGCCGTGATCCGTGAAAACGGGGTTTCATGCATCTGTATATGGTATTGACTCACGTCAGCTTCTGCAGTCCACGCATGCTGACCTGGGTCCAAACGTTTTGCTATTGGTCAATTTTCTGCATGTGCACGGACCATTCTACGTCATGATTCAGTTGTAAGGCAAAATGGAATTCATAAATATGTGATGACTTGCTTGGTATAATGCATCTCTGTGATGCATGATACAAACCAAGTCATCACATGATCATGGATCCATAAAATCAATTTAGTCTAACAACCGAGTGAATCTAGAGGTAGAATGGTCCTTTGACAAGCAGAAAATTGACAAATTGCAAAAAGTTTCGATCCATGTCAGCCTGCGCGGAGTGCGCATGCTGACATAGGTCGATACTTTTTGCAGATGCATTAAACCCCCTTTTCACAGAGCATGGCTGATATATTTGTAGCAACATATGTTTATATTTTGACAGAGAAGACCTAGATATAAAAAAATTAGGTCATATGTGGGGGGGGGGGGGGGGAGCGCGGGAAGGTGAAATTTGTCACAATAAAGGACATCAAACACTTAAAAGTCGGTTTGAACCTCTTGTTCTGTCGATTGATTGATTGATTGAATGGTGTTTTATATCACGGCGACAACTCACATATTTATGTATTCCTGGGTTTCAGCAGTACTAGACTAGGGCTCTGAAGTATCTTGCTCAAGGGCACTCCCGCGAAAAAGCCCAGTGGATTCAGTGAGGCTCGAACCTGGGGCCTCCAGGTCACGAGTCCTACACTTTACCACTAAACCACGCAGGACCCCTCCTGTGCGATCTAAATCGACTCCAGTGTTGAAACGATTGAGTAAAGCCGCTAAAAGTTTATGTACAATTTGAAAAACAAACGTTTCAATCCACACAGCAACAAGGCATGAAGTATAGAATAACTAAATTGACTCGATGGCACAGTTACCTGTGCCATTTTATGACAAGTTATATGTCGTTACATGGCTATGTCTCGCCTGGGTCCAGGCGGTAATAACTTTAAATACTCCATATCATGCTCTTCTTAGAATATTTGGCAGTTATCTGTTTATCGCTTTTGTTATTATTACCGTCATTTTTGATAAAGTAACGTCCAAATAATAGAAAAAGAAAAAATCAAAGTCCTGTCAGCACTGTAATCGGTCGACACTGAATAACTACAATGGTTTGATATCACAAACCAAATAGTGGTTGTTCGAACTATGTATGGGACAGAAATCCTACACCTTACAACTGAGCCACGTAGAAACCCCCTCTTTTAACTGTCCTTTACAAATTAGTAGTTTAACGGAATGCTAAAAATATATGTTTGCCAGTTGACAGCAATAGAGCGTAAAATATATGTGACAATTCTGATCAGTAGTACACATTATCAAGCTTTAAATATCACTTTTTAATAACAGTACCTACCAGCCTTTTTAAAAAAAGTTTAATAAAATACAAATATTCTTTTCCGTAACTTTTGCAACTTTGGAAACTAGCAAATGGGGGCTTAATGCATATCCGTGATATACTATATTAAGCAAGCCATGAAATAACTATGGATCTATAACATCCATTTTGCAGAACAACCTGCTTAATCATGACATAGAATGGTCCTGTGATATGCATACAATTTACCAAAAGCAAACTGTATCGATCCAGGTCAGCCGCCTCAGTCCAGAGTAAGGTTCAAATGTTTCAGGCAGTTGAAAATTGGTTTACTTTTTAAATTTAAGCTTAGAATGTGGTGAATACAGACCTCAGTGTAAAGATACTTTCTGCCTATCGAGAATTACATACTTGTCAAAATTAAGCATCACTGACGTATAAATACATAGAGGTTATTTGTTTTTTACGGTGAAAGATCGAAATTTATTCCATCGAGTGAACATCATCGGTAATATTTTCACGAGCCACTCGTGAAAATATAACCGATGATGTTCACTCGATGAAATAAATTTCGATCTTACACCGTAAAAAACAAATATCCTCTATTTATTTCATGCTTTTAACCCCTTCTGGGGGGAACTTAATCAAAATCCAGTACAGTTCTTTTCGGTTATTCCCCGTGGCGTACCCCCTCCGCATAGCAACGCATTACAATATTACGTCAAGCGCGAGAAATGTACGGTAAATTACGTCATATTTCCATTTGGTTGTGAGGCACGCGCATTTTACCTAGGTAACTAGTGCGCCGGAACAACTGTTTCCACCTTCAATTGAAGACTTAGAATATAAAAAGCGGTATTTTCACTGGTCGTAACCACGAAATATCGAAAATATTTCACCGATATTTCTCGATAACCTACCGGAAAGCATGAAATAATGTTTCATATCTATGACTATCATGGAAAACAATCAAATAAATGAGCCGTGCTCTGGCAAAACTATAGGGGGCTTAATGGATCCCCGTGATACATGATACCAAGCAATTAAGTCATCAAATTATGGATCCATAACAACTACTTTTTTAAACAACCGACTTAATCATGCGGTACATTGGTCCTTGGACATTGAAAATTGTCCAATAGTGAAAAGTTTCGGCCAAGGTTAGCCTGTGCGGATTGCGCAGGCTGACCTGGGTCGATAATTTTCGCAGATACATTAAGCCCCCTTTTCAGAGAGCATGACTCAAATGAATAGAATTTGAAACAAAAGAGCTCGTTAAATAAATCAATGTTATTGGCAAACACTACCCTTATTTCTGAAAAATGTTTGTCATAATACAGTAAAAACTCATGTTTTTGTAATGCTGTTGACTTAGTCGGGCATTGCCCGAATATAAACAAAGATCCAACCCTGTACAACGAGGTGTCGCAATTTTTATGTTTTCTTTCTTTTTTAAATAAGTGGTTTTGATAATAATAAATGAAGATATTTCTTAAAATGAACCTTAACTCGATTTGTTATAATTTTCTTAGAGCCTTCCCCAATACCGCAATCAAAACTCCCTCTGTGTTATTACTTCTCTCCGTGAGTAGTTCGATTTTTGACGGGTCCAACTCTCGACTTGAGATGAATCGATAGACTTTCGCTGCCTTGTCAAATATGGTATTGTTAAAAAAGGCCCATAGATTTTTTTCCTGCTTTTATAATACGAACATCAATATTTCTGAGCTTCCATTTATCCCTTACCACACAGTCCCGAGTTTTACGAATTTAAAAGGGAAAAAAACCTTTTAAAAGCACTGTGGGAAAAGAATACAAAGCTAGTTACTGAGGTAACTGGGTTAAACTGACTTTTCTTCTCAACAACCAAAGATATAGATGGATGGATGGCTTGGTGTTTTACTCCGTCAACAGTATTTCAGTCATGATACGACGACAGAAGGGTGATTATAAAAGGTCAGTGCTGTTTAGGTCCTACAGGAATCAAACTTTGGATTCTGTGATCTAAAGTTGGAAGCACTAATCTCTTGGCCACAGGGTCGCTTCTACAACCTAAAGTCCTACCACTCTGACGGTCATTCTGCGGCAGGGGATATAGCTGTCCGTCAGACTGCCTTCTTGTTTCAATTAGATCGAGTGTACCTATAAATCCTTTCCCGGAGTTTGATTCACTGGTACTTTCCACAACAACTACCCTAATGCAGAAGAATACGAAAAAATTACTTACGAGAATCTGAGCATGTACATGCAATTGCACTCTTTTAATACCACGGAATTCTATGGGACAAAATAGCTCACAATACAATGTCTCATTGTCAATCATCGCTGATGAAATAGTCGACAAAGGCTTGCAATTCGAGAAAGACAAACGATGCAATTTTATCAGTGTCTCACTGTCAATCATCGCGGATGAAATAGTCGACAAACGTTTGCAATTCGAGAAAAACAAACGATGCAAGTTTATCAATGAAACACGATTTTGTTTCCATTATCGAACCAGACAAATCAAACAGTTTTTAGTGACGGCAATTATTTTCTCGTCTGTCAGTCTAATCCTTATTTCGATAAAGCCTTCCTGCATCCAACTTGCCTGTGTCTGTCCCTCTGCACCCCACAGAGTAGTATTAATCTCTAAAGGCAAGTCAATTTGCATTATCATACTGTAAAAAAATTTTCGCAATCTGATTGGATAATATGGCCCGAACATATATTCCTGTACACTGGCAAAATCTACGTAATAGCAGTTTCCCTTTCGGAAGCCCCGTATACATAACTACATGTACACTTTCTACACATCATCAAAAATAGTGGCGTCGATTGATCGCTACGAGCTGCCCACAAGACAAACATGTATACTGAGTAGCCTGCACCATATTATTGCTAGTTTCCCTTGATGGTTGTCATTAAATCGGAGAGAATGAATTGATTTTGAAAATAAATAGTATATATAGTTAAATATATTATCGTTTGTTGTCATTCTAAAATCAAAGGACTGAAAGTCCTGAAAAGCGGATTTGTTGAACAGTTTTAAGCTATGATTTGAAGTAATGAAAATAATTCTTTTTTATCACTAGTAATACATGTATAATATGTAAGTAATTAGTAGAGTAAGCAAGGCACTGCGAGTCGAAGTTGTTCTGCAAAGTGTGCTGCGCAGCAACTCTTATTTTACTACTTATTAGAGTAGTAATTTGATCCAACAATTTGATGTTTTTTTTAATGCTAGTATTATATTTAGGACTGTAAACACGAGTAGGACTGAAAAAAAGATGGATTTATGTAAGTGAAAGTTATTTGACAAATATAATTATAGAACATTTCAGTTGTTGATGAGTAAGAATAAAAAAATATACAAAATAAGACGATGATATATAATGATATTTCTGTAAAAACAAAGTCTTAAGGTCTACAGCTGTCAATCAGTTTCAGCAATCATAAACACATTTGATCAAAGAGTACAATATATTGCTACTTACACATGAACGCAATATGAATTTTTTGTACCTTCTTGTTGAACTCTTTACCAGAACATAAAATTTATTGCTCTCCCAAATTAAAACCAACTATTCAGATTTTCATACTCTCAACAAAATCAAAAATGACTTACTGAATTATAGCTGGAAAAACATTGGTAAAGAAGAAAGGTAAGATTTAGATAAAAAAATATCAGAATTGATATTTCCTTAATGGGCTACACAGCCTCTTTGGGTATTATTAGATTTCATGCCACAGTTTTGAATGGTACTTAATCAATAACATGCGCCGTCTACAAGGATTTATATTCAAATCAGTATCAAGACGTCATATCTGGTATAATAAAATTAAATAGAGTGACCTACTGCTTAAGTAGCCTACAATTCCATTATCAGACACCCAAAATTGCATCATTTTACTGAATTTAACTGTATACTTTATACAAAAAGAAATATATATCTGGCAGTATTTATTGGCCTTTTACAAAGTAATTTTGCTTTGTGGTATAAAAACTAAATAGCTCCCCATTTAGATCATTAACAAACAATTCGATAAATATGGAGCCCTCAGATTATGTGGTTTGTATTTGTAAAAGGCAGAAAAAATTCTGGAAGAAAAAAGGAAAAGAAATACTGATGTCTTGTTTTCCAACACTGTTCTCATAAGCCCTTTTACACAGGACTCATAAAACATAGAATTTATTGTGTGCTAAAGGACTAAAACAAGAAAAATCCTCAAAAATTCTCCCAATTTAACTTTGTATGACACAAAATTCAAGGGTCACATATAGGCCATGTTTGGACAAACCGTAAGGTATTCTGAATGCTGATTAGATGTATCTGTAACATTTCTGTTAAATGGCCCCCAAAGGCTGGGATTGAACCCAGAACCTTTAGGTCCCAACTCCCAAGGCAAACGTTCTGCCACATCTTTACAAAAGCTATAGCAAGACAGTATAAGTGTCCCCTTATACAAACACAAGCTACACATTTATATCCATCTGTGGGATAGACCAGTATACAACATATCCATGTCAGGTTTCCTTGGCATCTGACAACTGGATCTGGACAAAATTTTGACTGGGGTTTATTTCAACACTTTACTGAACACTCATGTTAATAACCCTAAAGGAAATAGGCAATTGAAAGCATCATGGGACAAGGACAAAATTCTGGTAAACGGTATTTTCTCCTGTTCCAACAGTGTTTTCAATCATATGAATGAACTTCAGATCATTTGTATCAATTTCTGTATTGTTGTCTCCAGATACATTTAAAAAGCCTTAAACTTGTCATATGGGGAAGGAATGAATAACGAAAAAGCATCCATTTGATTACCATTTTTGATTAAAAAACAACAAGAGATTCGCAGAGCGGCGCATATACGCCCGAAGGGGCTTGTCAGTGAAATGGGTTAAAGTGAAGGATGTACTGTGAAAGAACAAGACGCTGGACAGTTAGGGATCACATATGAGACCATGGAGTTATTTGTTCTTCTGCACTGCACTTCTCCTCAATTTGATCTATGCACCGGTGAAGTATCATTTTTACACCTCTAATAGTTTTTGAGTTATGCTCCTGACAAAATTAAAGTAAGAAAAAAATCAAAGGGCAATAACTCCTAAACTATAGGGCCAAAAGTTATAGCTCTAAAACACTGCACTTCTCCTAAATGTCATCTATCAACCTGTGAAGTTTCAGGTTTATATCTCATGTAGTTTTTGAGTTATGCACTGGACAAAATTTGAGTAAGAAAACAAAATATTGTAAAAATGAAGATCAAAGTGGAATTACTCAAAATCCGCGCTAGGTAGAGTTATTGTTCTTGCACACTGTACTCCGTAATATTGCAACAAACATGCATACCAAGTTTGAAGTTGTTCTGACTTGAGATGACAAAGTTATATTCCGGACAAGCACTAAATGCTGTAAAAATGATGATCAAAGGGAAATAACTCAAAGAAAGCACGAGGTAGAATTACAATTTTTGTGCACTGCACTTCCAAATATTGCAACAAATAAGCATACCATATTTCAAGTCATTCCTACTTAAGATGACAAAGTTATGCTCCAGACAAGCAAGAAATGCTATAAAAATGAAGATCAAAGGGAGAATAACTCAAAATTTCTGCTAGGAAGAGTTATGGTTCTTGTGCACTGCACTCCGTAATTTTTCAACAATCATGCATACCAAATTTGAAGATGTTCAGACTAGAGATGACAAAGTTATATTCCGGACAAGCAGAAAATGCTGTAAAAAATGACGATCAAAGGGAAATAACTCAAAGACAGCACAAGGTAGAGTTATGGTTTTTTCGCACTGCACTCCATATTATTGCAACAAACACAAATGCCAAGTTTCAAGTCAATCGGACTGGAGATGACAAAGTTATATTCCGGACAAAGAACTGGACGCCGCCCGTCCGCCCACCCGGACGCCCGTACGCCATGGGTGATCCCATAATACGTCCTGTTTTCGACGGGCATATAAAAAGTAATTTATGCATAGATGGTGGACAAATCTGAACAATCTGACAAAAATTAATTGCCCACTAAATGTGGATCTGGGGTCCTGCATGGCTTTCCAGTAAAGTTTAGAACTTGTTACCTGATGGCCTAGGTTCCAGCCTCACTGGAGGTACCATATTTTTCTGTGGGAATGTCCTTAGGCAAGACACTTCAGAGCCATAGCCTAGTACAGCTGAAACCCAGACATACATAAATAAGCTAACTGTAGCAGTTATATGACTGAAATAATGTTGAACGCAACATTAAACACCATTCAATTAATCAAATGTGGATCTAACATTGGCCTCCTGCCAGGTTAACCTTTATCTGACATTTCTGTCAGCCTCACGAAATGTAGCTCTTAAGTTTTTGAAAGCATTGGTAGACAAACAGATTTTTTATTTTTTTCATTCTTACTAAAGTAATTTTCCCCATTCCATAACACCATAAAGGATACAATGTGTTTTAACTTAGGTAAGTGTGGCTATATTATCCCATTTTGAAGGATTTTCATAAAAACTTTTGAAACATCTTATCCAATTGGCTGAGCTTTATCTAGCTATACTAATAATCAAAGGTTTTCAGAAGAACTAGTGAAAGCTGTTTTTGTCTAAGGTTATGCTATAAGTCAGACTGAAAATATTAACAGCTCACCCTAGGGTTTTTAAACGTGTGAGCTTAAATAGATACACTAAACATGATGACTATATTTTTCTGTGCCATAGCATTTTTAGCATTTCTAAAATCATTATTATTCATCATTATGCAAGACTGTTTTAATATATTGAAACCCCTGTACTCAAAAATCAACGTCTTGATTTTTAAAACAGCATTTTACAAATCTAGTCAGAACATATACACAACACTTTCTAAACTTTTATATAGTGGATATAATCATACGAGGATTGTTCGACATGTAATGTGTATTGTACGATATCTCAAAAGCATTCGACTCAAATAGTGAAATGAACATTACATCCCTTCAAAGTATTCTCCGCGGTTTGAAATACATAATTTCAATCTCTGAATCCATTTCTGAAATGCGTCACTGTACGCTGATTTAGGTAGACCTCTGAGGCCTGACTGATGGCTGAGCCAAGGGCTTGTCGGCACTTGTAACGACGACCAGATAAGAACTTTTTAAGTTTTGGAAAAAGGAAAAAGTCGCATGGGGCTAGATCTGGAGAGTATGGTGGGTGTGGCAAGACGGTAACCTTCTCCGACTTCAAAACTTGCTTCACAAGCTCAGATGTATGTGATGGAGCATTATCATGAAGTAGACGAACATGCCTAAATCCTGACACAGGGCGTCGTTTAAGATAATATTTCTTGGCCCTTTTTAGTATAACATCTCGGTAATACCGACCTGTAACACTTTTGCCCTTCGGCACCGGAATTTGTACGGCTATACCATCACATGAGAAGAATATGCAATAAAGAACCTTCTTTGTGCTTATGCTTCTTTTGGCAACTACAAGGCCTTCTACCGTGTTTAGTTAGCGATACTTTGTTTCCAATTTTTCTTACTGGTTCGAAATAGTGAACCCATGTTTCGTCACCAGTAACAATGTTTGCAAATTGTCTTTGAATTTGGGAAACATTTTGAGAAATTGCTTAGCGGTTTGTACTCGTACCCGTTTTTGGTCATCTGTCAATATATGAGGTATCCATCTAGCAGAAATCTTTCGTACTTTCAAAATACGCTTCGAAATGAAATGCACCCGCGATAGCGATATGCCAACAGCGTTGGCAATATCACGAATCGTGTATCTGCCATCACTTTCAATTATTTCCCTGACTTTTGAGACATTTGCCTTGCCTGTTAAAGTCACAGGTCGGCCAGATTTTGCTGCATCTTTGACGGTGTGCCAGTCAGAAATTTCTTTCTCCAACTACGAACTGTCTCATAAGATACCTTATCAGACCCATAAACTTCCCCCAATTAAGTAAAAATCTGCATTACCGAATGACCGAGTTTTGTGCGAACTTTTATATAAGCTCTAATTTCTTCAATATTCTTAATCCGTTTCCCAACCATTTTTACAACAGTGGTCAACGACTAGCTCGGTTGAAATGACTATAAGTTTAAAACTATGTGGAGCTGAAGGCTCGTGTTTATACCGTTGGAAAGGTATTGAATAGAGCTATTCAAGCGTATCATCATCCACGAAATCGTGCAAAGCGTTATCGCGCTGTGGTACAATACACATTACATATCGAACAGCCCTAGTATATATATACTGCAAACAATTCAAATCTAAAATAGTGTGCCTATAGGAATGGAACTTTACTATGTTAGGTGGTCCAATCTTAATCTACTCTTGCTACATAGCAAACAAACCGGCCTCATTCTGAAGTATGAAGCATGTATTGCTTTGAAACTAGTATGGTTTAGTTTAACCCCTTTTCAAACAATCCAGACTTTGAACAACCCTGAGGAAGAGGGCTTTTAAAAAAAAATTGGGAATACATGTAAAAGAAAATGCTGGTAACCAGCATTTCCTTTTCCCACAATGTCTTCTGACCTTCCAAAAATAAAATTCATTTCTGAGTCACATTGATTCTGTTATCAGCAAGTGCTAAAAGTCTAAAATTTTGTTGTGTGGTAAAGAGTTAAAAAAACACTGGAGTCCTCTCAGGGAGATAGAAACCATGGCATTTTGTATGTAATTTCCTACTGAAAGCACATTGTCCTTTCCATGATTTTAAAACCTAGGATTCCTTCAAGGGTTCTTCCTAATTACTCTACAACTTGAAACTATTAATTTCAAAATGAAATACAAAATCAAACTAAACACAACAATTTGATTGTTCAGATACAATGATTTCTTCTTTCTTTTGAAAAGAATATTCTTGGTTTTATTCCTGAACTAAAAAATGTCATGTAATAGTCTGAAAAGTGAAAACTAAATGGTGAGTTCAGTATTTTCTAAGACTTAGGCCATGTGTAATTCATGAATTTTGGATATACCTTCCTTCTGTTACATAAATGAAAATTCACCTTGTATCATAAAGACACAAGTCAAGAAAATAATAATATCACAAAAGAAAAGTAAGGTTAACTCATACACTGCCATAAAGCATGAAATTGATTGTAACTACCTTCAAGAATAATTTGATGTTTGACTGATTTCTGTTGGTTACATTAGTTTCAACACTGTTTCAGTCTTACAGTGACAACGACTCATTTATTTGTGTACCACTTGTGTTTTACTAGGGATAGGCTGGTTCTCCGCAGTGTCTTGTCCATAGACACTCCTACAAAATCCTGGCAACTTGGTAAGGATAAAACCCGGGATAACCCATCCTACACCTTCACCAATCAGCCATGTGCAGTCTCACATAACCTCACTAAATAAATGAAAGAAATTATGTCCTTTCACCGCTATATTGGTGAAAATATTTAAAAAAAAAAACATAGGCTGTATAGATTCAAGCTTAGACTTCATATTCTGCGCAGTCTGAACTTAGATTATCATACACAGTTTCAAAAAAAAAAAAAAAAAAACAGTGTTACACTTAACTATAAAAATGGACTGATAAACGTACTTAATAATTTCAAGTTCATTTTATGAGTATCACATAAAACATAGGAGACCTACATGTAATATGCAAAATCACATTCTTTGGTCTATTTCCATTCAGTCAAAAAATGCAGGTGTGAATAAGTACAATGTAAAAAGTTGACTTGAGTCTCACATTATATTGAAAGTTACAGTTAAAGTGTGATGGGATTTTGAAATTTTGTCAGTGATTATGTAAGTTTTATTCATTTACATATAGATCTAGATTCCTTTTTGAAGTTTTGAGCCACATCTTTGTGAATTTGAGTCATACTACATAATTGAACCATTGTAGGGACAAGTGCAAAAAAGAAAAACAACCATGATGTAGCATTATGAGATACTTGAAATTCAATATTAACACTGGTAAAAAGGCTATTCATTACATCCAATGCAGTTTTGAGTGAATCCATTTTTCATGGTCTAATGAAAAGAATTAAAATCATCACTCATCACTTGGAAGAACATAGTCCAGAAATTATTTGTTTTTTGATATCTGTAAATACCTGTCCTGGGTACAGATGAAGGCACTATAGCAGCCAGAATGGACCAAGATCACACTCAGTGTGACAAGTTGCCATGCAAAGTAAAAATTCACTTTTACATAACTAAAATGCAACTTTCAAGTCGATAGTACAAATCCAAATATTTCTATTTCAAAATTATTTGGGGGGGGGGGGAAATACGTCCTTACCGGGCAGTATAGATCAAAGATCAGGCTGCACGTTTGGTGCAATCTGATCTTGATCTACACTGTCTGCAAAAGGTCCTTGAGTAGTACTTAGCAGCCTAAGGGTCCCTTTATAAAACTTTAAAAACTATAGACATACTTTCATTCTGAAGTTTGAATTACTTGCTGTTTACATGAAGCACAGAACTGTCTCTAATATGGGTTGAGCAGCAGTTCATCATAAGTATGTACTTTATTAAATAAAGTACAAATACTTTCAATTTGCTCTGTGTACATGTACCTCAATCTTCAAGCATAAAAATATATCAAAGAATTCAAATCTGCATGTCCAAATAGTAAGACATATAGATGCATTCCAGTGGACCCTTTATCATACAGATAGACTGCAAACTCTGCATTCTTTTTTATTCTTTTGCATGAAATGTAACAAAATGAAATTCAAGCGTATTAGGACTATGAATGGAATTTTACACCTTGAAGACAACTGAGTCTCTGAGACTTAAAGTTCAGAATATTAGGTTAGGTAAGTAGATGTCAAGTTAACTGAGAAGGACACTATTTCCCACAAAAAATCCACAGTATAAATTCATGTCACGGGTTCGTACTTGATCGGGGCCGTTTGTGAACGAGGGATTTCTTTGTCCCATCGATAACTGGAGAGAAATCTTGGAAGCAGTCTTGCATAAATCAAACGTTAAATATAGACTAGATCTACACGATCTCCATTTCTTTAAACGTTTCACAGAAATGTTTGAAACAATTCGGACATTCATCGATAGTACTGTACGAAGGGCGACCTAACAAGGTGCCGAATTGACTTTATGGGTTCTGTGTATTCGTTATCGAAAGGGTTTTAAATTATTTACGGCCAAATTCTAGCTAGCTATCTGAACAGTTAAAGATATTTGATACAATGCATAGCTGAAAAATGTAATTTCATTAAGAAAATGATTGCTTAATCTCCTTGTTTATTTCGGCAGCGGACGACGCAAGTTTTGAATGAACATTTCTTGAATGAAAACGGGGGCAGACTGTGTAAACAATGTTCATACGCATATGGCAATATTTAATGAAAAAAAAAGAACAAACTTTGTTTAAGTATTTAAAGTATTTAAGACTGACAATTTTTGTAGTTTTGGCGAAATTTCGATAAAGAAATCGAACATAATTTGTATGATTTGTTCAAAGTCAGAGCTGAATATCAATTGTAGATCTGCGTTGTTCGTCCCAACACCAGCCATGCAAAACTGAAAGTGAGCGCGCATGGGCGTTACGCATGATGTATTTGGTTCCGGTCAAAACGATCACAGTAAGCGGATTTGCTATATATAGCAAATCCGCTAAAAAGTACACGGGGTTACAAAGAGCCATCCCTTCGTCGGGTAAGCAATTTCACTGGCATAGTAAAACTTTGCGATATAATAAATTTGTTGTGCGGTCATGTGGCAGCGGACTTGGAAACTTGTTCACGGCTGTGGCGAGTCATATCGTCCTGAGCCGAAGGGCGACATGATTCGACACAGGCGTGAACAAGTTTCCAGGTCCCCCGCCAACCGACCGTACAACTATTAAAATCCATGTTTCTAGTGTCAGGGTTTGCTTTATAACATTTTTTTTCCCAGATTCGTTTTATATTTTATTTCATGCTTTTTGTAGCTTATCAGGAAATAATGGTGAATTATAAAGTTTATAATTTACGACCAGTCAAATTTACCATAAATGTTTCCGTAACTTTTCAATTGAAGGCGGAAACAGTGGTTCCTGGGCACTAGTTACCCAGGTAACCAGAGGTAAATATAACGTAATTTACGCGCATTTACCCTACATTTCTCGAGCTTTATGTAATATTGTAATGCGTTGCTATGTCGGGGAGGTACGCCACTGGATTTTGATGAAAGTCCCAACAAAAAGGGGGTAGAAGCATGAAATAAACAGATTTTTTTTTTCGGTGAAAGATCGAAATTTATTTCATCTCGTGAACATCATCGGTAATATTTCACGCGGCACACAGTAAATCTATATAGTTTAAACAATGGAATGGATGTAGTAGAGAGAGGACTAAGTCCAGACTGTTTGGACGTGGAGGCTGATCTTGATCGACTCGCTCTGCTAGTGACATCAGGGTTGTTATTCACCGAGCATTCTAACCTGCCTTCTTCGTTTAATTCTACATTCAGACTGTAATGCAATCTCTGATTGGCTAAGTCATTTTTGTTTAGCCAATCAGAAATTATGTTTCTTTGAAACTTGGAAAAAACTTGTGAAAAGGAGTAAAGCAACATTTTAGAAAGGTTCGGTTAATCAGAAATTTTGCCACCATGGAATTAAGAAATTCTTGAGAATAAGTTTAACCATTGGGCTGCTAAGCGCGACTCACTGACCGTTTGCGGACAGCGTAGATCAAGATCAGACTGCACAGAACGTGCAGTCTGATCTTGGATCTACACTGTCCGATAAGGATATATTTTTCTTCCAAAAATACCTTTGAAATAGCAAAATTTGGGTTATTACTATCGGCTTGAAAGTTTCTTGTAAGTTATTCAGCAGGTTATGGGTTAACTGGAAACAATTTAGAATGGTTGACTGGTACTTTAGAATGGTTGACTGGTACTTTAGAATGGTTGACTAGTACTCGTACGAGCCTAAAGGTCACGCTACGAAAGATATTAGTTACGAATTCTATAATGACAACGCAATGTTTTTCAGTGTGGAACAACATCAGCAGTCAATGGCCAACAAAATCTTCTATACGATGATAAATAAAAACATTCATTCAGCATACTAGTTCCGCCCTGAAAGGCCTAATTGCTCTCACAGGGATCAATGAATTTAAATGAAAGTTGTCTCTAATAATCTAATGTGCTCAGTTTACAATTCCTTCTATAGAAATTTTCAAAGTTGCTGTTAACGTCAATCGATAATGACAAAGTAAACACGTGTTATAAGCCATGAATATTTGAGTGTTTTGTTTTTTATTCATTGAAAAAACACAAACAACTTGTTGCAAGATAGTTTTGATTATGAAATCTCATAAAATAGTGGGCGTTGTGGATCCGAAAGATCAGACTGCACGTTCTGTGTGGTATGATCTTGAAGTGTGCATCCACAATTGCACATGACACCAGCTTTAGACTGGTATTTGATGTGGTTTATTCAATGTAAACCGGACCTGTGGGTTCACTCCTTGCTGACATGGCTCACCCCTAGGTGATATTCTTTAGGTGTTTATAACAAAGACACTTCGAATTGACAACCTTTGCCTTCTGTAACCTAACATAAAAGACAATGATGTCCAACCGTTACCTGCCGTACATGACCCCTTATCAATTGTAAGTATTTTTCAAACATTAGTTTTCACTAATCATATTCGTCCAGTGCGCCATATTTGACGAAACTGACTGGTTGAAACTATTTTGAAATCAAGCCGTTATTTCAAATGTGATATATGAAGGACAACCAACTGGTTGTGTATGATATTCAAAATCTGTCACTGGAATGGAGTGTGATGTGGTTAAAAAAACGAGTCCGAAGGACGAGTTTTTTAACCGCATCAAACCCCATTTGAGTGACAGATTTTTAATATCACACACAACCAGTTGATTATCCTATTTATTATATTCCTAATTTACTCTTTTTTTATTCCAATAATTATCAGGAATGGTACAATATGAGCAATATAGGACTAAAGTAGTTCCGGCAAACATTCTAAAACTATATCATCACTAGTGATGATACCATAATTATCATCACTAGTGGTGTTTTTCAGTGTTAAATACCAGTAGTTCACTGATAACAATATGACAAACATATCTAATTGACCAATCAGTTTCATTCAACATTTTCACTGCGGTATTGAAATTGCCATCTCACAGTGGGAAGAAGAAAAATAAACTTTTCTGTGCTATCGACCGACCAAACATTGCAGTCTCGTCAATCGATACAGTACCTTTGCCACACCTTACTCTGTACCAGACAACAAAGCCCTAGGCTTGTCGACATTCAAAGGTTTATTGAACGAAACATTATGTTTGTTTGTTTGTTTGTATAGTGTTTAATACTTTTTTCAACATCATTTCCGTTATATCGTGGAAGCCAGTGTACCTATGCATGTTTTCAGGGAGTATCTTTCACCAGTGCTTCATACAGTATTCTACCCAAGCCACTTTTTTTCATGTAAGTGTGTACGAAAGAATGATCGATGGTTGGACAGGAATGAATTCTGTTGCAATGACTATCATAAACCTTTGGAAAGAAATTGGCCGAGTAGGGGGATTTGAACTAGCGACCCACTCGTCTAAAGTCCTGTGCGCTACCCACTGTACGTTACCAGGCTCTGCTAAAGCTGAATAAGATTAGCACAAACGCCATCGTAGAGTTTCCAACCAGCGACTTTCAAAACTAAAATATATAGAATATTCATCCCTTATTAACGTTTATCCTGCTTAACAAATTAGATGAAACTTTCAAGCCGATCATAAAAAATAAAACCAGAATATTGCTATTTCAAGCTTATTTTAACGAAAAAAAGATATTTTTCTTAACGGACAGCGTAGATCAAAGATCATACTGCACGTTCTGTGCAGTCTGATCTTGATCTACACTGTCCACAAAAGGTCTGTGAGTCGCGCTTAGCAGCCTTAAGTTTAACAATAACACACCGAAAAACATTGGAAAAGATTTTACAAAAAAAAACAATGAACGTTCCCTCAAATTTTCTTCATAAATAGGCTGTAATCATTACTTGCGATGGGCAGAGATCGGTAGCACAGTCGGTCACGTACGGGACTTGGAACCTGGGTGTCGCTGGTTTGTATCCCCAGCTCGCCCAACAACTTTCCACGGATTGATGAAAGTCATTTGACATGATACATTCCTCCCTTACAGTTAGTCACGTTATCTTCCGCTAGGTGGCATTCTTCAAATACACATCTATCTAATTTAGGTATTCTGGGTACAGAACCGGACTACTTTTCAAAACGACAACCATGACCTTGAAATTCAAAATAAGATAAACGTTTACTCAGTAAAACTCTACCTGGTGCGATTCATTCAGCTATGATCAGCTAGAATGTAACCTATGAACCGAACATTTATAAAAACATGCTCGGATAATAGCTTAGGTAAAAGGCCTACTTTTCCTTTGGATGCGTCATAGCAGACAGATCGAATCTTCGGAGAATATGACATGCGCAGACAACGCAGCTAGTCATGATTTCGACATTGGCACTTAGACAGTCGGTGACAAGGCAAAATTTTGAGGGAAGAACTATTGAAAAGAAACTCCGCGAAAGCATCGGGCAAGGTGCCAAGGTGCACTGGCCGTCACGATGTGACTGAAATAATGTTGAAAACGACGTCAAACGCCATACAAACAGGCTTATAAAGGACCTTTTAAAATGTTGAATGTTCAGGACTGTTTTGTTCTCGGTGTCTCGCAAAATCTACCACCCTGGGTCTAATCTATTGTAGAAAAAATCGTTATCAACCAAAACAATATTGATGTTAACCTTTATATTGCTCAATAAGTGAAAAGAAACTTTCAAGCCGGTAGTATAAACCCAAATTTTACTATTTCAAAGTTATTTTGGGGGAAAGATATCTCCTTATCGGACAGTGTAGATCCAAGATCAGACTGCACGTTCTGTGCAGTCTGATCTTGATTTACACTGTCCGCAAAAGGTCTGTGACTAGCGCTTAGCAGCCTAACGGTTAAGAGTTTCATGGAACAGTCGTATTATTTTGTTGACGTAATTGATTTAACGAATATAAGCGAACTTTCAACCTTACTTTTGTCTGCGAACCAGTCTGAATTCTGGGGTCATATTTATGAACCTTTAGAGGCCTTTGAACTTTATTTAAAAACTGGCTGAACCACGAGGTAGTATTATCCTTTGACATGCACATTTTTTTATAGCAAAAAGTTTCGGTATATTAAGTCAGCTTACGCACACAACGGAGGCTGATCTGGTCGATACCTTTGTAGATGTATTTAACCACCTTTTCGCAGAACATGACTCATCTTATTTCCAAAAATAGACATCTAATTAGCTGAGACAGATCATCTCAACTAACCAAATATTTAGTCATTTAATATAAAATAAGAACATTGCTTAGAACGGTTGTTGAATTCGCACCTGTGTGTGTGTGTTTCTTTCCAACTTTCAAAAGCAGTCCTCATTTGAAAGATATCTTAAGATTGAGTCATGTTATACATTTGGCAAATCTCAGGTGAAGAGGTTGAAAATGTGTTTCTGGTGTTGGTTTGACGAGTTCTCTGAGAACTGGGTACACATCTGTTATTTCTTGGGGAACTATTTTCTACAATTCTAGGAAAACTGCCCCCCTGGAAAACTGCCCCTCGGAAAAGTGCCCCCTGGAAATCTGCCCCGTAGGAAAATTACCCCCCCCCCCCACAGGAAATGCCCCCGCCCACTATTTTATATTTAAGACGTATTTCATGTTTTACAAGAAAAAAAAAAAACTATTTTGGCTCATCTACAAGCCTCATCAGGCGGTGATGGGAAATCCTATCAAAAGGACAGAAATTGCCATAGATATCCCCGCTATAGTTTTTTTTTTAATGTCTTTTTTAATTGTCTTAGCTCTAATACTGTAATGGAAACATTGAAAAATGGAACATACATACACAAAGAAATGTATGGACTTTGCAGGAATGATATGGTGCATTTTTTTTTTTTTCGGTTATTTTTCAATTCAGGGCATCTTATATAATTGGGCAATATACACATTTTTTTCTAATACTGTCATCTTTATTAAATAGTATATTTACAATGCATTTTTTTAATGTTCATAGTAAAGCGCAAAATTCTTTACAGTAGATACTTAAAAGCAATCAATTAACTTTAAAAGGATTAACCTTTCAAAGGAATCACTTTACCTTAACAGGGTTAAATCTTTCAAAGGGAATTTTAATGTCTCGAGAAATGGGTTATTTACAAAGCATTCATGTGAAATAAATTCAGTCAATGAAAATGAAATGCATTAATATAATAATCAACAACATCAGCATCAGTACCACAATATTAAAAATTTCCCGGGTGGCTATTTTCCTAGGGGGCAGTTTTCCTACGAGGGCAGATTTCCAGGGGGCAGTTTTCGGGGGGCAGTTTTCCGGGGGCAGTTTTCCAGTGGGGGGGCAGTTTTGCTGATACCATTTTCTACCTGTGATCACATAAACGAATATGGTAAACAACGAAGAATGGCTCTTTTTGATCGTGATTTTTCGAGGATATTTGTGTTTTAAAAAGAACGGCGAAAAAACGCAATCAGATAAGATGCAAACTATTTTTGTTGGCCACTGCACATAAACGTGATGAAAACAAACCTCAAAGCTCTGGGTTTGCCATTAAAAGTACGGTAGAGATCAGGACCAAGGATGGTTTTTATGCCTATAAGCGCCTTTCACTACTATAGCTGTCTTTGCAGCCAGTGTAGATCAAGATCAGGCTGCACAAAACGTGCAGCCTGATCTTTGATCTACACTGTCTGCTGTGCTGATACACATGAAATTGCAATGACTTGGGTCGTATTTCTCGGATAAAAATTTCCGTTGGGTTTATTTGGCGCTTTAAGGGTTAAAATTCTATTTTCAATAAAGCAAAGAAGCAGCAGAGTAACAAGTAAATACCAGTAGTATAGGAGGAGCACATACGGATCTGACAGGCCTGGTCAGATCCGTATGTGCTCCTCCCTGAGAGCCCTACGTTGCCTACCCTACAGAGAGTTTGTCCCCATTCTGCCTACCCTGAAAGAATTTGCATTTTTTATAATCCCCAAAGAGACTACCCTGAGAGGGTTTTAGCATTCAAAATGGCGGCCGTATGGGTGTCAGTCTGGGGATAAAGCCACCCAAAGAGACTACCCTGAGTGGAATTTTTCTGCAAAAAAAGGGAAAGTTAAGGGAAAGTAAAGGGTAAGTAACGATCAAAAATGATTTTCTATTGTCAAGCTTCTTTTCTCTCTAAAAGCCTGATCACTGAGTTGGACTTAGTTTTTTTCACCCTATGAATGATTTTCTCTCTTTCTAAAAGCCTGACCATTGAGTTGGACTTAGTTTTTTCACCCAATGAATGATTTCTCTCTTTCTAAAAGCCTGACCATTGAGTTGGACTTAGTTTTTTCACCCAATGAATGATTTCTCTCTTTCTAAAAGCCTGACCATTGAGTTGGACTTAGTTTTTTACCCATATGCTACTAGGACTGCTTTATTGTTTTACTTCTATCCACTACTTAGCCTCTAAGTGGTTTCTCTTTCTAAATGCCTGAATACTGAGTTGGACTTAGACTTTTTTCTGCATCTATGGATGATTTCTCTTTTCTAAAAGGAATTTGTCCCGATATCACTGAGTTGGACTTAGTTTTTTCACCCTATGGATGATTTTTCTCTCTCTCTCTAAAAGCCCGATCACTGAGTTGGACTTAGACTTTTTTCTGCATCTATGAATGATTTCTCTAAAAGACTGAGCGCTGAGTTGGACTTAGTCTTTTTTCTGCATCTATGGATGATTTTTCTCTCTAAAAGCCTGAGCACTGAGTTGGACTTAGACTTTTTTCTGAGTTTTTTTACTCTCTGGATGATTTTTCTCTCTAAAAGCCTGAGCACTGAGTTGGACTTAGACTTTTTTCTGAGTTTTTTAACACTCTGGAGTGTAACTCTTCTGAGAGAAAAGAAGATTGACAATAGAAAATGTGTCATTTTTTGGCCGTTACCTAGCCTTTAATTGCAAATATCCTACATCACTGAGTTGGACTTAGACTTTTTTCTGAGTTTTTTACTCTTTGGAGTGTAACTCTTCTGAGAGAAAAGAAGATTGACAATAGAAAATGTGTCATTTTTTGTCCGTTACCTAGCCTTTAATTGCAAATATCCTACATCACTGAGTTGAACTTAGTTTTTCTGAGTTTTTTCTGCATCTATGGATGAATTTTCTCTCTAAAACCCTGAGCACTGAGTTGGACTTAGACTTTTTCTGAGTTTTTTTACTCTTCGGAGTGTAACTCTTCTAAAAGAAAGAAGTTTGACAATTTGAAGAAATGACAATTTGAAGATAGAACTTTCGTGGTAAATGGTTAGTCCTGAAAAGGACTGTTGGGTTAGCTCTGAAAAGAACTGTTGGGTTAGCCCTGAAAAGGGCTGTTTTGTTTTGGAGGCTGTGTTTTTTCGTCTCACGTTGTTTTTTTCCACTTCTAATGACAGCATCCGAAATTCGCTTGGCAAATGGGGCATGTTTCAACTCTTTTTTCTGATTACCATTGCTCCATTACCGAAAGTAATCTTCCTCCCAAATTCGATATCAACCAAAATGACATCCGGTGTTGTCTTAAAAAATAGTTGAACTAATCTTTCGCTGAGATCTTTGTATGGCTGTGTTATACGTTGTAGTTGTTTTTGTTCCTCCTCTCCTACGAGATGAGTTGTTAGTTGCAATAACTGCAGCCCGACATTTAGATACTCTTGGAGAGCCTCACGTAGTTGACGATTTATCTCCTCCATATTGATATTGCTTCCGAATATTGATACCGCTTTCGAAGTGTTCGTTAGCTGAGAGCCAAAGAAATGGTGATTGTATGAAAATATCGCTGGGCTTTATACGTTTACAGAGGATTGAAAATTTTTAAAGAGCACGGCCCTGGCGGAAAGCACATACATTTTTCCCATGCTACGTTTCATGTTAATATAGCAAAAAAAGTTATGACCGGATGTATAGGAAAAATTAGACAGAACAAGTCTTGGGGAAAAAAACAGAATAAAGAGCTCTATTGTTTTTTTGAACTTTTATTTATTGAACTTTTATTTATTCAACAGAACTAAACAATGAAACATTTTTTTTGCAATGCATCATAAAAATTTTCTTGACAATGAAAAAAATTTCTTGACAATGAAAAAATTCACAAGGAAACATTTTTTTACAATACAGCATAAAAAATTTCTTGACAATGAAAAAATTCACGAGGAAACATTTTTTTACAATACAGCATAAAAAATTTCTTGACAATGAAAAAATTCACAAGGAAACATTTTTTACAATACAGCATAAAAACATTTTCTTAACAATGAAAAAAATCACACTGAAATATTTTTTCACAATGAATTATTCACAATGAATTATTCACAATGAATTATTTACAATACAGTATATAACAAAATTTTTTACAATGCAAATTCGCAAATACCACGAGTTTCACATTTGGCTTCATATTCCGTAATGTCTTTGTGCAATTGCTCTTTCTGAGTCTGATTGACACCGATCTGGATAACCACAGGCTTCTTGCTTAATTTTCAAGAAATTGTCCACATAACGTTTAAAGAACTGATCTGACACAGAATTGAAATGCCAAATTTCATACACTTGCAATAATCGATAACCGCAGTCAAGAGCCTTGAATAATTCAAAAGTAACGCAAGTTCCGAGCAAAGCCCTCTCTTCTTTACCATGCCTACAAATGCTTGAACTTTCTTCTGCACATTTCATACAGAGTGGAAACATCATTTTGTTGTTACAGTGAACTGGGAGAACGGGGTGAAACAAATCAGTTATCTCCTTCTGAAAATTGAATTCCTCACCCTTTTGAACTTTGTCATTATACCAAACTATGAATTTTGACCTAACCTCTTCAGATATTGAGTCGGGTTTGTAATAAGACATATCCAAGTAAGGTCCAATGTAACTCCAAAATTCATCTGTATTTGCCCAGTGAGGAAAGTAACCTTTTTTATTTTCTTGAAGACCAAATATGGCTGGAAATTTTGCCAAACCAAAGCTCATGAAATTGAAAGAATCGACCAGACGTACACCATTCAGTTCTAACTTCATAATATTGTTTCCATTCATGATCAATTTTGGAAGTTTTAACCCAACTTTGACAATATAGCCAAGAATGAACTGACCGTCATAACCTTTGAAATTATAGGCAATAGCCGTGACTCCTTTATGATGTTTTGAAAAGAGCCACTTGCAAAATTGACTCAAAGTTTCTTCACCTTGAAAAATAACTTCCCTACCCTCTTCAAATTCACTGCATGTAGAACAATGAAAATCAAGTGATTTATCGATACATTCATCACATGCTCTGTGTGCAATACAATAATTCGGGATGTGTACACCTGTGTCTTGTTTGCATTCAAAATCAAAGAAAATAAACTGTGGTTTTTTGACTACAGAAGAACTCGTCTCGTCATCGCTGTCATGGTTAAACTTACTTTGGTAAGGCTGAATATAGCATCGATAAAAAAAGTTAACAATTTTCTTACAGATATGACACCTTCTCTTTCCATTGCAAACATGATTTTTCTTTCTGACAAGATATTGCACACCACATTTTGAACAGAGTTTCACTAATTCACAAATGGATTTCTTTTCTCTACCTTGAACAATTCTGTGATTTTCAAAGCATTCAGCACTAAAAAATCGTCTACTGCAATAACTGCAAACATATTCTTTTGAATCTGATGGACATTTTCCTTTGCGGTAACAACCTTTGCAGATAATTGAACAAGCATGACTTTCCCGGTGAGAGTAACCCACATCACAGAACTCACAATAATATCCACAACAAAAAAACCTTTGATAGATTTGATGTAGTCATAATGGTTTTGATGAAAGTACAAATGTATGATCTTACTATTGGTTTTCACTTCTGGATGTTCAAATATTTTTTCCACTTTTGAATGCTGTTGATGAACTTTAATGACATAGCCTTTTTCATACAAGAATGCTTGAATTTTTTTGTATTCGTCAATTCCTACAGGTTGTGTTGGTGAAACTCCAGCTTCATTCAACAATTTCTCAGCTTCAGTCTTTTGAAGAGGGCGGTTTGAACGACAAATACGATCCCATTTTCTATTCCATGCCCCGGTGTTTTCACGTTCACTGTAGCAAATTCCCACAACAACGGCTCTTGCAAAACATAGTTGGTCATGATTGCCAATTTGAATAATGGATTTTTTCTTCTGGGCAAAAAACATTGATTCGAGCATTTCAATCTATTGTTCAGAAATCAAAACGAAAACCTTTGTTGGTACTCTGTGAATTTAAACAACACCGTGTCAACTCAGTGGAAACGCCGTTTAGTGTGACAGGGGCTTAGATCACAATATGTTAGCGTCTGTTGCTATAAATAGACCATTGGGCAGAGGTACACTACGTCAGCGTCTAGTAAAGCTTTTTTATAATTACCTCTATACGCTTAACTAATATAAAAAAGGTGTGAGTTCGAATTTTGAGCGTTGTCAAAAGTAGAAAGCATTTTTTCTTTCGTAGATTTGTACATGTGAAATAGGGTGAATATCCCTGATTTCCTTAACAAAAGAAAGACAGTTCCTTGACACTTTCGTTAATTTATGTCAAGAAAAATAACTTGGAATAATTATTAGTTCACACACTTGTAAAGACCATTTTACGGGAATATTTCCTCAGTGCATGTAGATCTAGACCTATATAAGAGAGACTTTTGACTTTTTCTACTTTTAACTTTTTTACTTTGCAATAATCGATAACCGCAGTCAAGAGCCTTGAATAATTCAAAAGTAACCCAAGTTCCGACCAAAGCCCTCTTTTCTTCACCATGGCTATAAATGCTTGAACTTTCTTCTGCACATTTCATACAGAGTGGAAACATCATTTTGTTGTTACAGTGAACTGGGAGAACGGGGTGAAACAAATCAGTTGGAGGCAAAACTTTGCATTTGATTAAGCCCTCATATTGTCGAATATTGTTCATGTCAATATTCTCAGCAGACAAAATTTCTGGCTGACCTACAGGATAGGATTTGTGTTTACAAACATAAGGGTACAGAGAACAGATATCGATGTACTTGATTTCCTTCTTGCTTTTTTTCATCAACATCAGGAACGCGATAATAGACCACGGGAGCTTCGCATTTTTCCTGCGATCTCTTGGCACTCTGGGAACTTAAACAACACCGTGCCAACTCAGTGGAAACGCCGTTTAGTGTGACAAGGGGTTAGATCACAATATGCTAGCGTCTGTTGCTATAAATAGACCATTGGGTAGAGGTACACTACGTCAGCGTCTAGTAGTAAAGCTTTGTTTTTATAAATAGCTCTATACGCTGTACTATCAGCTACAGAGTTTTAGATCAAGCGACGCTCGACAAACGATATGGGATGAATGGTGAGAGAACAAATATTTGTTTTACGTGCAACAAAGCAGGACATTGGTCCAGAAATTGTCCAAAAAAGAAAATCAGACAGGAACATTTGTTTTTTTTTGTCTACGTGAACCCACACAGTCATGACATCGAAATTTCACCATCGTTTTACAACGTTGTCGGTCTCCAACATACGAAATTCGTCGACACACTAAATTCATTCTACAACGAAAATACATGGAAAACAAGTTCATTACAGACTACAATATCACCGGTTGAAAATCAGACCGTAGACATGCAGTCCGACACAACGGATATCACCGATTCAAAAATCTGCAAAATAACAGAACAGGCAAGAAAAAATTATCTACAAGCGATAATGTAAGAAAACTACAAACTTTTGATCTAAAAGAGGAAAAAAAGCAAAACAACGAAAAGAAGAAAAAACGAGTAACAAAGAACTGTTTCTTTTGCAAATCAACAAACCACAAGGGTAAAAAAGTATGGCAAAACATTTCCCACACTCTATCAGACATCTGCTTGCGCAGTGGGGGTAGACAAGAATTCGAACCATACTGGAACAAATATGATTTTATGTAAAAATATCGCTGGGTTTTATAGCTTTACAGGAGGATTGAACTGATTGACTCATGACGTCATATTTTCCTATGTTTTTCCCACGTCGGCGTTTCATGCTGTTTTTACCACTCCTAACTCAGTGTCACACAGTACAATCCTGGTGTTTCCCGTCAGGTCCGCGCTCTTTAAAAATTTCAATCCTCCTTAAACGTATAAAACCCAGCGTTATTTCCATACATTCATCATTTTTTGACACTCAGCGAACGAACACTTCGAAAGCGGTATCAATATTCGGAAGCAGTATCAATATTCGGAAGCAGTATCAATATGGAAGAGATGAATTATCAACTACGCGAGGCTCTCCAAGAATATCTAAATGCAGGTCAACAGTTATTACAACTAAACACTCATTTCGTAGGAGAGGAGGAACAAAACCAACTACAACGTATAACACAGCCATACAAAGATCTCGGCGAAAGATTAGTTCGGTAATGGAGCAATGGTAATCAGAAAAAGAGTTGAAACATGCCCCATTTGCCAAGCGAATTTCGGATGCTGTCATTAGAAGTGGAAAAAAAAACAACGTGAGACGAAAAAACACAGCCTCCAAAACAAAACAGCCCTTTTCAGGGCTAACCCAACAGTTCTTTTCAGAGCTAACCCAACAGTCCTTTTCAGGACTAACCATTTACCACGAAAGTTCTATCTTCAAATTGTCATTTCTTCAAATTGTCAAACTTCTTTCTTTTAGAAGAGTTACACTCCGAAGAGTAAAAAAACTCAGAAAAAGTCTAAGTCCAACTCAGTGCTCAGGGTTTTAGAGAGAAAATTCATCCATAGATGCAGAAAAAACTCAGAAAAACTAAGTTCAACTCAGTGATGTAGGATATTTGCAATTAAAGGCTAGGTAACGGACAAAAAATGACACATTTTCTATTGTCAATCTTCTTTTCTCTCAGAAGAGTTACACTCCAAAGAGTAAAAAACTCAGAAAAAAGTCTAAGTCCAACTCAGTGATGTAGGATATTTGCAATTAAAGGCTAGGTAACGGCCAAAAAATGACACATTTTCTATTGTCAATCTTCTTTTCTCTCAGAAGAGTTACACTCCAGAGTGTTAAAAAACTCAGAAAAAAGTCTAAGTCCAACTCAGTGCTCAGGCTTTTAGAGAGAAAAATCATCCATAGATGCAGAAAAAAGACTCAGTCCAACTCAGCGCTCAGTCTTTTAGAGAAATCATTCATAGATGCAGAAAAAAGTCTAAGTCCAACTCAGTGATCGGGCTTTTAGAGAGAGAGAGAAAAATCATCCATAGGGTGAAAAAACTAAGTCCAACTCAATGGTCAGGCTTTTAGAAAGAGAGAAAATCATTCATAGGATAAAAGTCTAAGTCAAACTCAGTATTCAGGCATTTAGAAAGAGAAACCACTTAGAGGCTAAGTAGTGGATAGAAGTAAAACAATAAAGCAATCCTAATAGCATATGGGTAAAAAACTAAGTCCAACTCAATGGTCAGGCTTTTAGAAAGAGAGAAAATCATTCATAGGGTGAAAAAAGACTAAGTCCAACTCAATGGTCAGACATTTAGAAAGAGAATTCATCCATAGATGCAGAAAAAACTAAGTTCAACTCACTCACTGATATAGGGACAAATTCCTTTTAGAGAGAGAAATCATCCATAGATGCAGAAAAAAACTAAGTTCAACTCACTGATATAGGGATAAATTCCTTTTAGAGAGAGAGAAAATCATTCATAGGATGAAAAAAAACTAAGCACAACTCAGTGTTCAAGCTTTTAGAGAAAAAATCATTCATAGATGCAGAAAAAAGTCTTAGTCCAACTCAATGGTTAGGCATTTAGAAAGAGAAAATCATTCATAGGTGAAAAAACTAAGTTCAACTCAATGGTCAGACATTTAGAAAGAGAAATTATTCATAGGGTAAAAAAGTCTAAGTTCAACTCAATGATTAGGCAATTAGAAAAGAGAATTCATTCATAGGTGAAAAAACTAAGTACAACTCACTGATATAGGGACAAAATCCTTTTAGAGAGAAAAATCATTCATAGGATGAAAAAAGCTAAGTTCAACTCAATGGTCAAACATTTAGAGAGAAGAAATCATCCATAGATAAGAAAAAAGTCTAAGTTCAACTCAATGATATAGGGACAAATTCCTTTTAGAAAAGAGAAATCATTCATAGATGCAGAAAAAACTAAGTACAACTCACTGATTAGGCAATTAGAAAAGAGAAATCATCCATAGGGTGAAAAAAACTAAGTTCAACTCAATGGTCAGTCTTTTAGAGAGAAAAAATCATTCATAGGTTAAAAAAGTCTAAGTTCAACTCAATGATTAGGCAATTAGAAAAGAGAATTCATTCATAGAATGAAAAAAGCTAAGTTCAACTCAATGGTCAGACATTTAGAAAGAGAAATTATTCATAGGGTAAAAAAGTCTAAGTTCAACTCAATGATTAGGCAATTAGAAAAGAGAATTCATTCATAGGTGAAAAAACTAAGTCCAACTCACTGATATAGGGACAAATTCCTTTTAGAGAGAAAAAATCATTCATAGATAAGAAAAAAGTCTAAGTTCAACTAAATGATATAGGGACAAATTCCTTTTAGAAAAGAGAAATCATTCATAGATGCAGAAAAAACTAAGTACAACTCACTGATTAGGCAATTAGAAAAGAGAAATCATCCATAGGGTGAAAAAAACTAAGTTCAACTCAATGGTCAGTCTTTTAGAGAGAAAAATCATTCATAGGGTAAAAAAGTCTAAGTTCAACTCAATGATTAGGCAATTAGAAAAGAGAATTCATTCATAGAATGAAAAAAGCTAAGTTCAACTCAATGGTCAGACATTTAGAAAGAGAAATTATTCATAGGGTAAAAAAGTCTAAGTTCAACTCAATGATTAGGCAATTAGAAAAGAGAATTCATTCATAGGTGAAAAAACTAAGTACAACTCACTGATATAGGGACAAATTCCTTTTAGAGAGAAAAAATCATTCATAGATAAGAAAAAAGTCTAAGTCCAACTCAGTAGTCTAAGTCCAACTCAGTGGTCAGGCTTTTAGAAAGAAAATCATTCATAGGGTAAAAAAAGTCTATGTTCAACTCAATGGTTAGGCATTTAGAAAAGAGAATTCATTCATAGAATGAAAAAAGCTAAGTCCAACTCAGTGATATAGGGACAAATTCCTTTTAGAAAAGAGAAATCATTCATAATGCAGAAAAAAGTCTAAGTCAAACTCAGTATTCAGGCATTTAGAAAGAGAAACCACTTAGAGGCTAAGTAGTGGATAGAAGTAAAACAATAAAGCAATCCTAATAGCATATGGGTAAAAAACTAAGTCCAACTCAATGGTCAGGCTTTTAGAAAGAGAGAAATCATTCATTGGGTGAAAAAACTAAGTCCAACTCAGTGATCAGGCTTTTAGAGAGAAAAGAAGCTTGACAATAGAAAATCATTTTTGATCGTTACTTACCCTTTACTTTCCCTTAACTTTCCTTTTTTTGCAGAAAAATTCCACTCAGGGTAGTCTCTTTGGGTGGCTTTATCCCCAGACTGACACCCATACGGCCGCCATTTTGAATGCTAAAACCCTCTCAGGGTAGTCTCTTTGGGGATTATAAAAAATGCAAATTCTTTCAGGGTAGGCAGAATGGGGACAAACTCTCTGTAGGGTAGGCAACGTAGGGCTCTCAGGGAGGAGCACATACGGATCTGACCAGGCCTGTCAGATCCGTATGTGCTCCTCCTATACTACTAACACCACTATTTGAGAAATCGATTTATTGCTAACACACGGGTAGGAAACTTCATATTCAGAGCCAATGGCTTTGACGAGAAAATGTTGTGTTGGTCGTCCGTTTCTGAAGATGTCGGCTGAAAAACAACCCAAAAACAGGTAAGCTTGTCATTATTTGTAGTCATGTGTTCTTATATCTTTGAAAGTCAAAAGAAGGAGAATGCCATGCAATGCTCTGGTCTTTCAACGTGTTTTCTACACTACGGAAAGTTGTAACAAGTGTACGATGTTGTCTGAATCATTTGTGGCGTGGGTTGACCTTAGCTAAAATAATACGTCACGGACGTAAATTCAGTCTATTATTGCCATGTAATTGGCAATTAAAAGGGATTTTTGCTGTCCCAAAAGCGTGAATTAATGTCTTGAAATGTTACATTTACTGCCGGTAAAAAATTGAAAAGAAGTAGCACAAAAATGATGAAAATAAAGAAGGGCTCCGATTATGTGGGCCGGCTCTGAATTGTAAGTCGGCACCGATTGATGAGGGCTTCATTTCAAAACTTTAGTTTTTTGTAAAAGATTACTCAGGAAGTAGGCTTTGTTTTTCCGTTAAAACCTTTCAATCCAAAATATAGCACTATTGTTGGATGGACCATGACCGAATTTATGAACATACAAAGGACTGGTATTGTCACGACTGAAAAAAATCATGTCGAACATTAGTCTATCTAAATTTTGAAGATACTTTTATGTAGCTTTTGATTAACAGAATGGTCTATACAAGTATATAGTATTTGTCATGCTTTCGTCGTAAGTGCAGCCCACACATAAGCAAAAATAATGAAAAAATATTTGGCATCTTTGGAAGACTCTTTGGTCTTAAAACAGCCATAAAAAGCTAGATGGAAAATGTACCGACCGTAGCAGAGATGATGAATAGAAAAAAACTTTTACAAAGCGTGAGAAATAGAGTTGATCTATTCGCAATACACGCCTCAGGGTATATGTGTGAACACTCTTAACTCTTTTTAATACTTAACACTACACAACAGTATGTCAGGTGGGTGGGGGTATTTACAAGTCTTTAACAACGAAAAAGAATCTATTTCACAAGCACGTCAAGATCAAAAATGTTCATAGATCCCTGATTCTGTCAGTACTTACTCAGATCTTTCAATGTTCAATTAACCAGATGCATATTAGATCAGAAAATGTCACATACAGTGTATCATTATTTTATCTTTAAGCCGATGATAAACAAATATTCATCCAAACAAACAAACGATCACGTTTTGTACAGTCTAATATTGATCTACACTGTCTGCAGAACCAACTTAAGTTGTGACAGGCACTTTAAGGGTTCATAATGAATAGCTTTGAGTTATTTATTTTTCTTTTTCCGTCCTACATATTTGTATGAATGTCCTAAACATTGTCGTTTGCACTTGTTTCAGAAATCTCACACCGACCCCTCTCCATTTCTAATGTAATCATTAAAAATCATTCACTTTACGCCGTAATTAGATTGAGATTGCAGCTCCAATATCATGATTTACTGATGGTGTATGCAATTAGCTGTTTTGAGTCATTATTTAGGATAAAAAAGCTTAGAAAATAACTAATATATGACATATTCTGCATTGAAAGATTTGAGTGAGTACAATCAAAATCAGGGATCTATGAACATTTTTGGTCTTGGCGTGCTTGTGAAATTGAGTTTTTGGTTTTTTTTTTTTTTTTTGTCAAAGACTTGTATATACCCCACCCACCCGGCATACTGTTGTGTCGTGTTAGGTGTCGAGAAGAGTTAAGAGTGGTCACACATATACCCTAGGCGTGTAAAAGTTTTTTTCTATTCATCATCTCTGCTACGGTCGGTACATTTTCCATCTAGCTTTTTAATGACTGTTTCAAGACCAGATAGTCTTCTGAAGATACCAGATTTTTTTTTACACGTCGGCTGCATGACGAAAGCATGACAAATGCTATATACATGTATAGACCATTCTGTTAATCAAAAGCTACATAAAAGTATTTTCAAAATTTAGATAGACTAATGTTCGACATGATTTTTTTCAATCGTGACAATACCAGTCCTTTGTATGTTCATAAATTCGGTCATGTTCCATCCAACAATAGTGCTATGTTTTGGATTGAAAGGTGTTAACGGAAAAACAAAGCCTACTTCCTAAGTAATTTTTTACAAAAAAATAAAGTTTTGAAATGAAGCCCTCATCAATTGGTGCCGATTTACAAATTCAGAGCCGGCCCACATAATCGGAGCCCTTCTTTATTTTCATCAGTTTTGTGCTACTTCCTTTCAATTTTTTACCAGCAGTAAATGTAACATTTCAAGACATTAATTCACGCTTTTGGGACAGCAAAACCCTCTTTTGATTGCCAATTATATGGCAATAATAGACTGAATTTAGGTCCGTGACGTATTATTTTAGCTAAGGTCAACCCACGCCACAAATGATTCAGACAACATCGTACACTTGTTACAACTTTCCGTAGTGTAGAAAACACGTTGAAAGACCAGAGCATTGCATGAAATTCTCCTTTTTTGGACTTTCAAAGATATAAGAACACATATTTTACAAATTATGACAAGCTTACCTGTTTTTGGGTTGTTTTTCAGCCGACATCTTCAGAAACGGAAGACCAACACAATATTTTCTCGTCGGAGCCATTGGCTCTGAATATGAAGTTTCCTACCCGTGTAACACCGGTTTACGACCAAAGGAAAATCTTGTCCATGATAATCTGTTTAAAGCACCTTGCTGTTCTACTGTATGGTTACAAAATAAAAATTTACTATCTCTAGGTACACATTTTTTTCCCAAACCAGGGGCAGTACTCATGATCCTACCACTAGTACTTGAATCCTAAACCTAAATTCAGAGACAAGCCATTAGATTGACTGAGATCTAAGCATTTCACCTTTGGCCAAAACGTTTTTCGGCATAGGTGAATGTCCTGGCTTTTGACCTACTGTTTGGTACTGATAAAAAATGACTAAACAGATATTTGTGATTGGTCAAAAATATATACATGTTTATTTTAAGGGTTCCTGCCTATTTCCTAGCAGATTTACGCCGTCTATTTTTTTACAGATATTTCTTGTTAAAATTGGTCTGCTACGGTGGCACAAAAGTGACATGGAAGATATATTTTATACTACGTGCGCACGCAGTAGCTAATACGTGCGCACGTAATAAGTAATACGTGCGCACGCAGTAGCTAATACGTGCGCACGTAATAACTAATACGTGCGCACGTAATACTATTGCGTGCGCACGTATTAGCTAATACGTGCGCACGTAATAGTTATTACGTGCGCACGCAGTAGCTAGTACGTGCGCACGCAGTAGCTAATACGTGCGCACGTATTAACTGAACAGAACAGAACAGAACATTACTTTATTAACCCAAGTATAACATGTATACAATAAGGGTATATAACATAAGAATATGAATAAGGCAGATATAGAGAACAACCGGTAAGTGGCCATATATAGGGAGAATATGTTAATATGCACGTGAATTCGAGCGGGCCATGACATATCAGACTACAACAATGCAATCTGAACATGATCCGCACAAATTCACCAGAATCGCATAATACATTTCCAACGAAAATTTGTTTGGGGAAGGAATCTTATACATATAATAAAATAACCTGTGAAACAGAAAAAAAAAAAATAAGATTAAAAAAGAAAGAAATCACTGCGAGATGCACGCAACACACCGCACCTGATCCGGCCAATAAACCAGGTCACGTTCGGTCAAAGCGTGCAACTACCCGAGTATGTTTATATATAATTATAAACAATATCAGTAGACTCTGGAATGCGTAACGGTCATAATTGGGAGTTGTCGGCAGGGACGCGTGGAGTTCGGATTATCTTTCTACTGGTAAGTATGAAAAATTATGTTTATAGCACTGGAAATTGACCTGTTCCCCGTGTCGTACACTTTTTCTCACATCGCAATGAGACCGATCAATTAATACGTGCGCACGTAATAATCGACCAATCAGTTTATCACGAATCAATAAATGTCTATCTTCCACTTCCATCTTGAAACAATGGCTTCCGTTCATGATTCTGATTGGTAGATTATTACGTGCGCACGTAATATGTAATACGTGCGCACGTATTAGCTACTGCGTGCGCACGTAGTATAAAATATATCTTCCATGTCACTTTTGTGCCACCGTAGTCTGCTGCTAGACAAGTAAATAAGATTGGAAGCAGTGTGTTAACTCTTTACCAGCCGACAAAATGTTAGATTCGTCTATCAATAAAGCATTTGCAGACTAGTAAATCCTTTTTACCAGCATTTTCTACTTTTCTTACGCATAAAATGTTCTTCACTTTCAAAAAAGAAATCCTTCATTTTAGATACATTTAAATTGTCGTCGGCAAATGCTTCCAATTTGGGCAAGTCTAAAATTGTGTTGTCTGGTATAGAGTTAAACAACAATCAAACAAGCAAACAAAAAATCAAATGTTAATGTTCGTTTTATCGGGACGAGCAAAAACAGGTTATTTCCTTTGATCATTTGTATTGCAGAAATTCCATTGTCGTAATCATCGATTTAATGATGTCGTAAAATATCGACCGAACCCTTTCCGTTTGTTTTGATTTGTTCCTTCTCGCTGATTAAGAGAATTTCGATATGTCGCTCGAGATTCGGTCTTAAATTTTCTCACGCTGCTCGAATCAAATACGAGCACCAGGAAAGTTACTGCAACAAATTTTTTGTATATATACGAGTATCTATAACCAGAACGTGTTGAAATATCATAATTATATCATACATATGAAAATAAAGAGAAATTTGAGCTCCTTTCTTGTGCTACCTTAATGTAACATATAACCGAAACTAATAGATAGAGTCGGTAAACCCATATCCTGCTAAATAACTTAAATGAAACTCAAGCCGATGGTAAAAAATAACTCGAATAATGCTACTTCAAACTTATTTTTGGTGAAATAACATCTCCTAATCGGACAGTGTAGATCCAAGATCAGACTGAACGTTTTGTCAGTGAGTCGCGCTTAGCAGCCTAAGAGAAGATTCATGTGTTTAAAACCCGACACCAATCAATCCACCTTCCTAAAATCCTTGATAAATAAGGCTTTCAAAAACATTGTGGGAAAAGGAGAAAATGCTGGTTACCAGCATTTTCTCCTTTTCCCTCAACGTTTTCTTCAATAAGAAAGCCGTTAAATCTCATCATTTGAGCCACACTGAATTTGTCGTCTGCAGAAGCGATCTGTAATTGAACAGTCTGCACACTGTCTGCAAAAAAGCATGTCCGTTGTCTGCGCATGTCATATTTTTCGAAGATTCGACCTGCCTGCTATGCCGCATCACCCATCCCCGTATACCTGGGTAAAGTAGGGCTTATACCGAAGCTATTAGCCTATTACCCAAGCATGTAGGGGCCGTTTCAATAAATGGCCGATGCATAACGTTACATGCTAGCCGATCATATCTGAATGAATCGTACCAGGTAAAGTTTTAATGAGTAAACGTTTATTTCATTTTGAAATTCAAAGTAGCGGTTGTTGTCTTGAAAAGTAGTCCGGTTCTGTACCCAGAATGCCCAAATTAGATAGATGAATTAGTAGAATGCCATATAGCGGGAGATAATGGCATTATGTCGAACTTGTCGACTAAAAGAGCCAATCCTGCCATAGAAAAGCAACGAACGATAATTTTACTTGCGTCAATAGCATATGGCGTGCAACACGCGAAAAAGGGCATTCGGACATTTGCGTAAAGTGTCGTCTCGGATCAGCCTGCGCGGACTGCGCAGGCTGATCCGAGACGGCACTTTACGACTACATTAGATTTTGTGCTACAGTAGACATGCGCAAAACAGAAAATTACATAAAAACGGAAATTGTTGTCTGGGATTAGCCTGCGCGGACTGCGCAAGCTGATCCGAGACGACACTTTACGCAAATGTCCGAATGCCCCTTTTGGCGTGTTGCAGGCCATATAAGCCATCATGGCTCTGTGAAAAGGGGGTTTAAAGTAACAGCCAAAAGTGTCGACCCAGGTCAGCCTGCGCAGCTCACGATTGTTAAATTCTGTACAATAAAGGACCATTTTACCTCATATGAAAACGGATTTTATAGATCCATAATTATGTGAAGACTTGGTATAATGCATCATGGAGATGTATTCAACCCACTTTTGTGAGAGCCCCGGTCATATAAAGATTAAATAAAAATCCGGTTAGCACACTGCAAGTTGCCAGACTACATTTTAAACCCCTCACAGCAAACTAGTCTAAAGACATTGAAACGAAAGGAAAATTGCTTGCATCGAGTAATTTCTCCGTTTGCAACTATATAATATGAACCGCGCTCTGGCAAAAGGGGGCTTAATGCATCTCCGTGATGCGTGATTTCAAGCAAGGCATCACAAAAGTATGAATCCATAATAGCCACTTTTTAAACAACCGACTTAAGGTAGGCCAACTGTAATAAGCAATATTTCAAAATGAAAAACAAATCATATAATCTTATTTGTTATTGTGTTAGTGTCTTAAATATTAAAAATCAGAAACATTGTCCGGTCAAAAGTAAAGTTATATGAACTCCACCCCCATTTCGGACTCCGCAACAAAATTGACACAACCCCTAAGGAATTAAAATGCAAATATTTTTTTCAAATTTATTGTGTTTTGTATCAAATTTGGTACTAAAAGACTCAGCACATAATGTTCTTTCAAGAATACTAACAATTGTCTTGTAAAATCATAAAAATCAGAGATATATGACAAAACTAACACAATGTGTAAGCAGGATTTTCTTTATTTTTTCCATTTTCTGAGACAAACCCTCCAAGTTATCGTCAGAAATATCATACTTCAATGAATGGGGCATGGATAAACCATACTCAGTTTTTTTCTAAAACCCATTTAGAACAACATATATGATTTTCAGCATCTTTCACCGCACGTAACTGAAAATATTTGATTTTGAACATTCACACCCCCATTTTGACGTTTCCATAAAAATATACAAAAATGTTACCAAAAATCAATCATCTTCAATTCTTAAGTTCAAAACACACCACTTACTATCTCTGTGAACTATTTATTGATAAATTAATCTTAATTAGTGCTTAGAGATTTAGCTTTACAATTTAAACCAGTTAAATGACAAGATTTTGTTCATTTTACTGGTACACAAGCACGTCGGTCAAGAAAGATGCATACTGAAATCGCTCAGAAGAAATACAAAGTAAAATGTTTTTAAGACCTTTTAACAATAAAAATCTTCATGCATAATATGGATAACCCTGCAGAAAGCTTTTAACAAGACACCCATGCAAGGCTGAGTTGATTTCCTAGCATACATGGTAGGCAAAAGTCAATACGGGCAGATAACTCTCAATTGAGACAAACATTTTTGCATATAAATGACAGGCTGAAAGTTCCTAGTCATAATAAGACACAGAGAAATCAAAAACTGACCAAGACCAGAAACTGGCCTTTAGATTAACAACAAGATGAAACAATTATTTTTTTCACACCCAGTCAAGGTCACACTAGGAGGTCAAAATGTCAAGAGTCTCATCAAAGCTGTTGTTCAACCATTTGAGAATTTTCAAATGACTTTGCATAAATGTTCATAAAGAAAATATAGCATGCAACCCTGGGGACTTGCTACTGTAGCTTAACCAATTACCACACAATAAGAATTGTTGGTACATTAGGTACACCGACCCTTTCACATACAGAAAATTGACCAATAGCGAAAAGTCTTCGGTCGATACCTTTCGCAGATGCATTAAGCCCCCTTTTCACAGAGCATGGCTCATATTTTTTAACGTGAGTTTATGTATTTACTTCTTTTCCAAACAATCCCATGTTTACGACGCTGAAGAAGGATGCTTTTAAAAACCTAGTGGGTAAAAGGGGGGGGGGGGAAAGCCGGAAACCAGCATTTTTCCCCCCCTTTTTTTTCTCCGCAGTAATTTTACCCTGACAAACCCTTCACCACAAAATCCCGAGTTTTAACGACCCTGAGAAGGAAGACTTTGTGAAAAGGAGAAAATGCTGGTAACCATCATTTTCTCCTTTTCCCACATTTTTTTCTATTCTTCAAAAAACAAATCCCTCTGTCGTATGCAAAGTGTGTTTAATTTGTACATTCTAACTTTTTGTCGCCTGTTAAAGAGTTAAGAAAAATACCTTTTCTTGATCCACATTTACGATGGCACAAAAGTGACATGGAAGATATATTTTATACTACGTGCGCACGCAGTAGCTAATACGTGCGCACGTA